>CXYZ01012187.1:152041-208968 GCA_900006705.1 Sonneratia caseolaris
TTCCACGCATATATATTGGGAAAATGCTGGTCAGGAACGCATTTTAGTGGTTCTTAATAAGAATTTATGTTATATTTGATGTGTATGAATGCAATGGAATGGAAGTCGAATGGGCATTCTATCACTGTGTTCCATCCTTTATAACACGCTCGTGCTTTTGAAATTTGTGAGTCCATTATGACAAACCTTTTTCCCAACTCGTTGGGATGAGGCATCCTAAAAAGGGTTGAAGAATTCCTATATCACCACGTCTCTCAGTAACGCTTCCCTATGTTGTCTTAGATGAACATGAAAATTACTATTCTTATACTGTTACTGCATGTTATTATAAGAAACTCATTCCATACCCTATTCAATTAGAGATTCATAATGGATATATGACGGAGTAATGAGGAATTTCATGCTCGTAAGTGCCCATTATGTAATTATAAGTTGCATGTTTATGGGAAATTGGACTCTACTGTTAACCTTCTCAGTGGACTCCTACTCTTAGACTTGCTCCAGATTTGCTGCTCATCACCGTACTGAGAGATTGATTGAATCTGCAGCATAAGCCTTAGGCTCCCTCAGGGGCCAGCCATGTGTTCCGCAAATAATAGATCAGCATCGCCCTTGTTGCCGGTCAAGACGGCCTCATGCGCACCATTTCATCTCCTAATACCCATCCGGACGTATCTCTCTCAATCTGTGTTTATCTCTCACACCCCTTTGATGTGGCTACTTTAGCTCAGCAGGTTCTTTCAGATCGTCCCATGACCGGTGGTCCATCTTACCCAGCAAAAAGTTATCCAGGTTTATCTTCGATATCTCTCTTCTGTGGTTGTCTTCTCCATTGCCCAAGAGATACCGATGAGATTTCTATGGCCCAGAAGCTCTACTCACTGTCCACCATTTGCTCCAGTAGCTGGGTTTTTCAACCTTTCTATGCGTGAACGGCTATTCCAAAGATGAGAATCCAAGAGGTCAATGGCAATATCCTCCCGGTGCATTCATCCTCCACGAAAATGGTCCTTGCCATCCTATTCTCGGGATTTTCTGATAGATCCTGTACGGCCTGACAGCAGCACCACTTACTATGTGATATTCTTTGTGGTAACAGTTAACATGACACATCTTCTCAACAAATCCACGGCCGGGAATCCCATCTTAAGTGAATGAAATTAAGAACTTGGAAGCTGTGGGATGGTTATGCACTAAGCAAGTATTGGCATGGTGGTCTATCACGTTTCAGTTCCATGTGCTACGTCTGATCAGATCAAATGGAAGCACTGTGCGGGTATTACACG
The DNA here is from genome assembly GCA_900006705.1 of Sonneratia caseolaris. NCBI lineage: Eukaryota > Viridiplantae > Streptophyta > Magnoliopsida > Myrtales > Lythraceae > Sonneratia > Sonneratia caseolaris. The sequence goes on from CXYZ01012187.1 coordinate 153,328, forward strand.
ACTGGGGCTTAATGGAAAATCCATACACGGAGATCAATCTCAATCGGTTTTAGCAGTTCGACATTCATTCCTCCTAAGGTCAGGTCTCAAGCTTGAATTTTATTAATAGGATTTCATTATTTATTAGACTGACTTAATTCACCTGACCAATTCGTTGGGGGCGTATTGACTGTAGATGTCGGTTGGCGCGGGCAGATATCATTAAGGGGGCAGCAGCACCTACGTGGCGGAGGGCCATTGCTTTCATGGAGCCACAAAAAGGACACGGACATGCAATTCATGGTGGTCGCAGGGAAAGAAATATATATCTGTGGATCATCTCCGTCGCCCTATCCTCATCCTCTTCAATGACCAGAAGCTCTCCTTCGCCGCCCCGTCGCTCTCATCATCTCTCTCCCCGGCCCTCACAACACACAGGGGAGGAGGCATGGGAGGACACGTTTCACTGATGGCTCGAGGGAGGCTGCAAATAAATGGCACCATAAATTCGAAGATGTCGAGGCCCTGGTGGCGCAAATGTCGACCGCTCCTGCTGCTTCCCTCAACGGCCTCTGCCTCACCTCCAGCTCCCACCCCCGTCACCGCTCTTCCGCCTCGACCCGCCCCTCTGTCGTCCCGGCAAGGCTCGCTTCCTCCTCCGGTGCTTCTCCTTCCCTCCCCACTCTCATCCGGAACGAGCCCGTTCTCGCCACCCCCGCTCCCGTCGTTAACCCCGTCAACTGGGTACGTTCTCCCCTCCCGCCCCATATTCTCCCAAGATTGCGGAATGGTCCTTTCCTCATTGTCATATACTTGATCACTTACGTCCCCACAGTGACGTGAATGCACTTTTTTTTTTTCTGGTTCCGAGTCTTCGCTCTCGTTCTTGATCTCATGCATTCCCATTCATTTGCGTACATACATCCATTGAAGGTCATGAAATACAAATGAAAATCCACAGATGGAAAAACAACAAAAAGGAAAAGATAATGTGAAATTCAAACGGGCTCATCTACAGCCAACATGGCTGCTTGAAGGAGGTATAAAATGAACAGTATAGAGCTATTCAAAATGTGAATGAAACTATTTGATCTAATTACGGGTTATGCTTCAGGAAATCTTGAATTGGTCCACTCAGGTCTAGTTATGGATTAGTTGGAACGGTGAACTATGACCCTTCTCTCTCTCTCTCTCTCTCTCTCTCTTTTTTAATTTTTAGATTGAATCAATAAAAAAATAACTATTTTTAGTAGTCTGCGCCGATTTTGCAATGGTTTTGGATCTATTCCAAACGGTTCCCGGCAGGTTCAATGAGAAAGTGTGCAGGGCTGATTCAAGTTCAACGAGCTTTTCTTACATTTATCTTGTAACCGTCACTTAATCCAATAAAAATAGTTACATGCCGATTTGGGGGGTGATCCAGGTAGGTTTTGGGCCAAAACAGCCGTTTAACATCTCAACCGGTTGATAAAATGCTTTTCTACCCTGTCCCCCTCCTCGATGCTGACATTTTGAGTATATGTACTGGAGGAAAATGCTCCAAAGTCTTGCTCTTTGCAAGACGAAGGTGCGAAGGGTCCCAATATTAATGCAAGATTGCAATCTCTCGTACATAGTTGAAAAGCCACAACCACATGATAGAGAGTTCGATAGATGTCCTCTTCCGCTGTTAAATCTTCAAAATTTTCTATTAATTTCGTATTCATTCTCATCCCTCTTAATTTCACTCTCAAGCGACTTCTTGACGGCACTGTAGCAAAGAAAGCGTGTAATTTCCTCTGCTCCTAAGTCTTTCTTGACTATCCCTCTCAACATCCCGAAGTCCGATCCTCAACAGATCACCAGGACAGTGAAAAAGTAGGTTCTTGCGAGCATTCTGATGCTGATGCACTTAACCAACACCTCAACGACCCAAGTATTGATATTCATTTATACTGTGTTTACTTCTGTTCTTGTGACACTCTGCGGATCGATGGCACGTTTTGTCTGCAGAGAGAAGACATGGGGCAGGAGTACGAGCAGGCCATTGAAGCCCTCAAGAAGCTCCTCAAGTAAGTCTAAATCTAAGCAATTATGTAGTTTGTTTTCTAGGAACATATGCGTGTCTATGTGCGACAGACTTTGCCTTAGTCCTTACTGTAACGTTACTTANAGTTTGTTTTCTAGGAACATATGCGTGTCTATATGCGACAGACTTTGCCTTAGTCCTTACTATAACGGAACTGATAAATAGGGTCCAAGAAGAGAATTTAAATTTTAGTATTTTTTATGCTATAGATGTATTATTCTGAGGCGGAAAATTGAATATGATTAAAACAGCGAGAAGGGTGACCTGAAAGCCACAGCAGCTGCGAAGGTTGAGCAAATAACGGCAGAGTTGCAGTCGACGTCGTCGGACGGCAAGCCCTTCAACCCTGTTGAGAGGATCAAGGAAGGTTTCATCTACTTCAAGAGGGAGAAATACGAGTATGTTTCATTTATTTAAAAGTCGTTCATTTACATGTCTGGTGGCAGTTCTTGGGCAACGTTTCTCCTGTTTATCTGGAAAAAAAAAAAAAACAGAGAGCATATAAGCAATTTGGTTCCCCAGAGATGTATTGTAGCCAACAAGGTTCTTGATCCAATTTTCACATCAGCACTGTCATTGGCTCCTTTAGTTCGCATCAATCTGGCCCTTCCATTAGGTTTCTGTAGTAACTGGATGGAGTGGATATTCTTATGGGTTTAGGTTGTGCTTTAAGTTCAGAACTCTCGAGCCGAGCTCTTTGAGCTGATGTGAAAATTAACCGGAAACACCTAGACTCGCCAGACTGCTGAATCTAACCAGCTCCCGGTGCACGAATGGCCCAAGTCCTCCGCACCCTGCAAGATCCGGCTTATCTCCTCTTCATGCTTTCTTTTAAAGTCAACTGCTGTTGATGGAACTTTAAGCCATCATGCTCACAGCTCAGGTCAAAATGACATGAGATGGATGCAACAGTTCAAAACACTTGGCAGGATGATGATCACATTTCTGGAATTTGGGGGCAATTTTTTTGTCATGTGTCATGTGTACCTGGAACTTGAACTTGAATTACTCTCCTAATCATCTCTGGAAAATCTGATAAATCTCCCCTTCCGTTCTTTCAGCAAGAACCCCGCCTTGTACAGCGAGCTAGCTAAGGGCCAGAGCCCCAAGGTAACAAAAATCTCTTCTGTTCATTTAGTTACATGACCAAGTTGATTGATTATTCTTTGCCGTGCACCTAAAGAATCCTCGGAATGTTTCAGTTTATGGTGTTTGCATGCTCGGACTCTCGAGTTTGCCCATCCCACGTCCTGAATTTCCAGCCCGGAGAGGCTTTCATGGTCAGAAACGTCGCTAACTTCGTCCCACCCTATGATCAGGTTTACATTTTCTTCGGGAACAATCAATCATACATTACCGCTCCCGCTAATTTTCTTTCACACTCTTCTACATTTTGAAATGAACTGATTAATTATCGATATAAGCTCTCCGCCCTCCCTGTACCAGACTAGGCACTCTGGAGTGGGAGCCGCCATTGAATATGCAGTCCTGCACCTCAAGGTACCTCCAGGAAGATTGCTCGTTTCAATTTTGAATTTTTTTTTTTTTGCATCAGCAGTAGTCTCACAACATTCTGATCACTAGCAATTTCATAGATTAGAGTGGAATAACTTGAGAAAAATAAACTGAGTTTAAGGTAGATGTGATTAGCAAAGCACAGAGAAATTAGTGAGGAGCTTTGCCGAAGTGCCTTTCTTTTTGTGTTCTCCTTCTGTGCTGAGATGAACGATTTCCTCCACTCTGCTTTAAATTCAAATACGCTATTTATTGATTTCTGAACCGCGTTTGGTTATTTACTTGTTCTTCCTTAAACAGGTCGAGTACATCGTCGTCATAGGGCATAGTGCCTGCGGCGGAATTAAGGGGCTCATGTCTTTCCCCTATGATGGAAAATATTCCACGTAACTACCCTCGGTCGACATTTTTGGTGGAAAAAACCAATGTGAACATAGCGATATTTGAGTAAAACAATGGCGATGACTAAGTTCATGTTGCGTTGATCAAATTGCAGTGATTTCATCGAGGATTGGGTCAAGATCGGGGCACCTGCCAAGGCCAAGGTCCTGGCGGAGCACGGTGGTAAAGAATTTGGGGAACAATGCACTCACTGCGAGAAGGTAAAAAAGTTTTCATCCTCGAATNCACGGTGGTAAAGAATTTGGGGAACAATGCACCCACTGCGAGAAGGTAAAAAAAGTTTTCATCCTCGAGTGGATTCACCGTATAGCATTCAGTTAATTCGCACGATCCCATCCCAAGTCCCTTCGAGAAGCAGCTAACCGGTTAGCTGGGAAAGCTTGCACTGAACTCGATCGCAGCCCGAAATATTTGAGTTGCCTGCTCTGGACAGCACGTCTCTGTGGCTCGTTACGATGCAGTCAAGGCCTTGTTTGGCGCCTGCTAGGGAGCGGAACAGAGTCAACGATGACGATACAGAGTTGGGTTGGGTTTGAAGCGAACCAATATCCTCATGGGCCTCACAGATCGTGTTTGGTTTTCTTGCAGGAGGCGGTGAACGTATCACTCGGGAACTTGCTGACTTACCCGTTCGTGAGGGACGGGCTGGTGAACAAGACGCTCGGCTTGAAGGGAGGCTACTACGACTTCATCAAGGGATCCTTCGAGCTCTGGGGCCTCGAGTTCAGCCTCTCTCCCTCGCTCTCTGTTTGAGCATCGAACCATACGCCGTGACACTCCGCCCTGTCCTCTTTGCCTGGTCGACTGATCTTTTCTGTATTAAACCTGTACCGTCCCGGCCTCAATAAATCCGTCCTCGAACCAACTGTGACAGAGATCACATTAAAATTCCGGATTCGAAGCTCAAGGAGCTGAGCTGTGATTCATTATTGCAATTTTTCTGCTTTCCCTTTCTGTTTTTCTGTTGGGTGAAAGATGTGACCACTATACTACTGCACTGGAATCTCTAGGTGCTCAGAAGCTTAAGAAGCCATTCCCTCCCGTGCGAAACATTGAACGACGGATCAGAGGTCTCTCATAGTGTCCGTCGAGTCCGAAATCGACGGCATGAACCGAGCTCAGCCCTGTAGATGAAAGTGAGACCTCCAGTTAAATCATTTCTATCCCAAGATTTGTGGTTTAAACTTCTATATTTCTGGACTCCCCAGTCATGAGACGTACAGGCAGGAAATTCCGGCCTAACGAGTTGAAGATAAACAAGACTGAAACATCGAGGAGTCGGTGTAGCCATGATTCATTGCACCCTTTGCTCTCATCATCTTTCGATTTCCATTTACACGTGCCCCCCCTTCCTTATAATCGAAAAATAAATGGGGGAAAACGTGATCAATGCGTGTGTGGATAATCGACGTCTTCAAATAAAACATCTCCGTCAAACTTATTGAATATGAGATGACACCAAGAAAATTTGTCCTTTTCAACGGAGGCAGGCACATCAAGCAGCAGCATTGCACAAGTTGCCCCTGAACTTTGGGCCTCTCGGATTTCCACCCTCCCTTCTTTTAACTTCACTTTGATCTTACCAAGTTCGGTCAACTTTAAAAGGGCATCCAATTTCATCCCTCCACGAGGGTGCAATTCTTCACCCGCCGTGTCACCAACTAACGGGGTTTTGGGTCCTCCTTCAGATATACGTCTCTATGGTTTTGGGCACAGAAACGCTCGATCAATGGTCCTCGACCTATAGGGTCGACCCGATGGAGACTCCTCAACAAGGGGCCAAGCCAATGGTTCAGAGCTTTCCCAGCTGCCGTCGGCAGCAGACAGAAACTCTCATCAGTCGAAGGCCACGGAGGAGTTAAAAGGTGGTGGCAATTAGGTTGCTCCTTGACACAACCGGAGGACTGGGTTGGGTCAAATTGATATCCATGTACATGAATGCACTGAAATACAAATAAATCCCAGACTTGAAGGGGACCATTTGTGCAATTTGAACCAAAAGTACGTGTGCAAAATGTTTGGACAACTGCTAGATCGAATATAGCTATTAGCCCCATTGAAAAAAGACATCCTTATTGGTTTGGTGTGTCATATATATATGTATATGTGTATGTGTGTTTGACAAATCTTTAATCCGAGGAAGGTCACATGGTGCTGTCTGTGAGTATGATTTCCTATTCTAGTTTTCCCACAGCCTCAGAATTCAAAGGAAGAATATTCCTTATATATTTCAACTCGGCACCATGATTTATTGGATTATGATGCATGTCTCACGCGCTGAATGGACAAATGTCTATGATAAATTCCACTTATATGGGTCCAATATATAATTCACCCTTATCTCCCACCTGCCACCAAAAAGAAAAAAGAAAGAAAGAAAGAAAAAGTGAGAGGGACCATCTTCCATAGTTTTAAAAATCGGGCTAGGTAAGTCGGGCCAGTTGGTTCGACTAAGAACTGGCCACTTACCCGGTTCGATTCCTAGAAAAGATCAATTGCACTTTAAATAAGGTCAATTCCGATTAAACCGATCGATTTCCTACCTGACCGATGAACCTAACTGAACCGGTGAAAAAATCGACGGACATAAAATTAAAAAANATTAAATTTTTATTTAATATAATTGTTATAAATTATATTCAAATTATGATATTATATATATTTATTGGTAATATTATATTATTAATATTATTTATTACATATACGATTCGATCCATTGAACTTGTAATCCAACTCATGAACCTATGTTTGCACCGATTCCCGATCTAGTCTGATTTAAAAACTTCGTCATCATCTATTTAATCATGGCATCTTGATAAGATCAACGTGACAAAGACGTACCGTTTTTGTAGTACATAAAAAATTTTAATGAATTATGATAAATGACTATGGGATAAAAACTCTTATTATATATGATATCCCTTGGACATGATTACGAATAATGATTTGATTGATAGGGGAAGAACCATTCAATGGTCTTAATTATTATTATTTTTTTCTTCTTTAATTACATAAAAAAACTCAGTACATTTAAAATGATTAAGGATAAATAAGAATAAACAGATACGAAAAATTTCACAATGAGAATTAAATATACAATACCTTAATGGTTGGGTTAACAACATCTTAATTATTATGAATAACATCTTTGGCGTGTAAAACCCATCATGCATCCAAGCACAAGATTACAAAGTGGAAACACGATTTTTTTGTTTTTTTTTTCCTGATTAATGGAGGGTGACGAGGGACTAGCCATCTAAGGGGTGATCAATTAATTAATCGTGATTTGGTCACCTAATCCCAATCAATTAAGCGGTGCTTAATTTTGCATTTTTCCTTAACATAAACGTTATGAGCGAATTTTAGAAGGGAATCTAAATAAGATCATGATAAATGTACACGAGAAATCTTACAAATGATAACCGAATTTAAAATTTTTATGATTTCTTGTCGGAATAATTATCTCCCATCTCATACTAGTTTATATGCATTTTTTTGCGCCTTTTTAGATTTCGAAAAAAAGGAAGAGAAATTTAGGTTTTTAGACACGACAGATACTTTGTATATGCAATATGAAGACAAAAGGATAAAGGTCACCTTACCACATTTGCACATGTTTTGCATGGAACTTGCAGCGATCGAGAAACCCTTTGGGTTTCAATTGATCAAGGTTTGAACCAATCAATTCATTGACTCATAAATATTTTCGATCATGAATTTCTCTCTCTCTCTCTCTCTCTCTCTTGTAATTGAATTCATTGTCGGCTCTATAAATACTGAGGGAGGTTTTACACAACTCGAAGCATCCAACAACGGCAAACCAAGTGAGGCAGAGTCTCTGAGAGATCATAGAGCTGAGAGTACACACGCACGCACATCTCTCTCTCTCTCTCTCTCAAGAAAGAAAGAAAGAAAGAAAGAAAGAAGGTATTCCACTGAACAAGCAATCGGGCCGACCCGAATCAGTATCCAAACTTCGGTGAGCACATACTCGACGTAAGTTTTGGGAGCATGGAGAAGGGCTACCGAATGGAGGAAACCGAAGCTTTGGAGAAGCCACCATTCGACCCCCTGGTGGAAGACATTAGAAATGGCTTCCTCTACTTCAAAGAGGAGAAATTCGAGTCAGTCTCTCTCTCTCTCTCTCTCTCTCTCTCTTTGATATAACGTGCTTCAACTAAAGCTGGATCGATCTCAATCGTGACACCATCATCGAGGACAAAGTTATCTTATGTAAGGAGAAAGAATACTGGCCCATTTGGACTAATGTTGCTTCCCAAACTTCATAGATTCAAGACTAGCTCATTCGGAAGGAATAATTCCGCCTAAGAAAATACCATATTCCTAACCTTGTGTGCGCGTGCGTGATCTGTTCTGTGTGTGTTCTACTGTCCTCCTAGGAAGTACCCCTGTCTGTACGAGGAGCTAGCCAAAGGCCAGAAGCCCAAGGTAACAACGGTCACCATATATAATTGACGATCGCAGTGCTGTGTCGTATATGTACGGACTGATCGAGATAAATTCATCGTCCGGTGCAGTTCATGGTGTTTGCGTGCTCGGATTCTCGGGTCAGCCCGTCCCACATCCTCAACTTCCAGCCCGGAGATGCCTTCTCCTTCAGGAACATAGCCAACATGGTTCCCCCCTACGATCGGGTAATTCCCAGCAGCGTCCTCGACCCTGTCCCCGAGCCGTCTTTCACACAGTAAACGCAGACCCGAACGAGCCGCTAAAGCAGCGAACGGGCCGTGGGTCTGTCTCCGGGATCGAACGATGGACGACACGTGAAACAGTAGATGCACGTCGTGTCGGCAGCACGAGCTCAGCTCCTACAACTTACCCTTTTTTAACTCTCTGTTTTTCTCGTGGCAGACAAGGTACTCTGGAGTTGGGGCTGCCCTTGAATATGCAGTACTGCACCTCAAGGTAAACGGACCGCTTTCTGCACCACCATCTGGATTAAGTAGTTAATCACTTGAAGAAATAAAATAAATTAAGGGAAGACAAAGATTTGTCTCACTTGTCACCTGACAAATAAATGAACCAGGTGGAGTGCATCCTGGTCTACGGTCATAGCCGCTGTGGCGGCATAAAGAGCCTCATGTCTCTTCCCCCCGACGGGTCGACATCCACGTAAGTCCTCTTTATAATGGGCTGCCGATGGGCCTGGTCCAAATTTAGCCCATCTCCTTTTCTGGCACGCCCATATACGGAAGTCAGTTATACTGTTCCCAATCTCAGGCTGGGCCGAGGTGAGCTGTATCGGGTCCATGGTATGGCCCAAGTTGAGCCCAATTTTTAGGCAGGGCCCAATCACTAAACGTGTTTGGCGTGTACATGATTTAGGGATTTCATTGAAGATTGGGTCAAGATCGGCTTACCCGCCAGGGACAAGGTCTTAAAAGAACATGGAGATGCTGATTTCGAAGTCCAGTGTCAATACTGTGAGAAGGTGAAGATATCCCTCTCTCTCTCTCTCTCTCTCTCTCTCTCTCTCTCTCTCTTTTGGCATTCCGATTCTTCCCGGTGTCCCGCCTGATATTTCGTCATGCTTACAACTTAACTTTCGTGTTCGTATTTCACCGATGTGCGTACAGGAGGCAGTGAACACATCACTGGCAAACCTGCTGACTTACCCTTTCGTGAGGGATGGACTAACGGAGGGGACGCTGCGGCTTAAAGGGGGCTACTACGACTTCGTCCATGGAAGTTTCCAGCTCTGGGGGCTTAAGTTCGGGCTCCATCACGAGCTCAGCCTGTGAAAAGTTTCGCTCAGACTATGTCAAAAGAGCCTGGTTTGCTTGCCTTGGCTATGGCATCCTGCAATAAGTAGTGAAGTAACTTTGAATGTTGTTCCTTTACCACTTCTAGAAGTAATGAAATAAAGCCGCAAGAATTCCGCTTACTATCACCGGGGCTGTTCCGGGGTGTTTTTGTGATGTTACAGTGACATACATAAAGTGTGATGTGTCTGTCTGTGAAGCAGCTCTCTTGAGCATTGATGTATGTTTCATTTCCTACATAATCTTAGAAAATATCAAGTGTTTGTTCCATCACTATTCAGTTCACACCATCAAGTGTTAAAGGACCCTCCATACGAACAGCAACACCTGAAAGCAGAGAAAATGGCTTAAACAGGTCGGTCAATTGACATTCCGAAATTTCCAGGTTACTGCAGCACAGAGGCAAATATATTTACAAACAAGACCCTCTGCCATCTCTGTCATGTATGGGCTTCCACAGAATAGTTGTACATTTCAGACGAAGCAGATCATGACTCGTCCGGCTTCGGTTCAAGAACAACGGGTATCTTCTCTTTGTGATCTCCTCGCAACACTTCCACTGTCACCTGCTCAAGCACATCCGAGAACATTCAGTACGGCCTTGGAAATTGTTCTATAGAACTAAGTCGATGACAAGCATGAAGTTGAAGCCCTTTTATGCCCTCTTTTATATACAAAACATTTACTACTGAATGCTGTACACATTAACCACGATAATAGATAAGATGTGCAGACAAAAACATGGAAGATGCACTCAGAATTTCTTTAGTGGTATCCATAATGTGCTGAGCTTTTCTTCTTAATTTTTCTCGAGGATAAATATTGGGAAAGGTTTACAATTATCAAAGAAAGATGCCATCTCAACAATCCTGACATGACACAGCCATTAGTTATATTGTAAGACATTAAGAGAATGGATGAGCACATCGGGTTAGAGAGAATATAACATACCGTATCACCCACTTTACATTGGTCAAGAATTCTATACAAATCGCTACCGTTGGTGACCTTCCTTCCATTTACAGATGTTATGATGTCTCCCAAAATAAGCCTTCCATATTCATCACGTTTTGTTGGTTGCAACCCCTGCAAAATTCAAACACTTCTCACCATATTGAACATTTACAAAAGCTTCAGTTTGTCGTGATATCATGGTGAATCCAGTCAGACTGAAATTCTAGAAAGAGACTGAGAACTTACTGCTCTACCAGCAGGACCATTAGCTGGGGCATCTAACACAAGAACTCCACTTACCCCTAGCTGCTCCACAGATTGATCAGGCGCAAATTTAATGCCTAATATCGGTCTCGTGACCTTCCCAAACTTCACAATCTGATCTACAATGCCGCTTACCTAAATTCAGTAGTTGAAGCAAATAAGCCAGTAAAAAGTCTTGATGCAAAAAAAACAGTATACAGAGGATCCATCTTGCTTTCAAGGTGTGATGGCATAGAAGATAAATCTTATCACTTACAGTGTCAACAGGAATTGAGAATCCAACACCTGAGGATGCTCCAGAAGGAGAATATATAGCAGTATTTATTCCAATAAGGCTTCCAGTACTATCAAGAAGTGGGCCTCCACTGTTACCAGGATTAATTGCAGCATCTGTTTGAATGACATCTTGAATAGGACGGCCTGTGGCAGCAGAACTGATCTCTCTGCGTAGACCACTGCTCAAAGGATCACAAAAATGACCAAGTCATTAACATTTTAAAAAATGTCAAAATGAACCAAGGAAACATCTCCAACAGTAGCATTGTTTTGAAAGAAGTAATCGATGGGCAAATCTCTAGTCCTTCAAAAAGCACAAGCTCTCTCCCCAAGTGTTTTAAAACTTCATGAAACTCATACCTGATGACACCAGTCGTAAGAGTGTGATCAAGCCCAAACTGCAAGAAACACATTATATGAGGATATTGAGAACAATATCAAACTTTGAAGATTTCCTGCTTAAAGCTATCTCATGGAAAGAAGTTTGTGCATCGAGATTCCTATCATCTCATTCCACTTCAAGTTCAACGCATGTAATCTGACCAATTTTACATATTAAGAAGCAAGGTCACATCTACAATCCAGAGTCTGACATAACAAAATCACAATATTTGGAGCTCCAACTTCCACATTTCCTCTATGAGTATATCTCTCTAAACCAGTTAATGATAGCAACAATTAAGCAATTTTTGTTGAAAATTATTATAGTGAACATTTTCTATCCTTCGACTCAAAAGAAAAAATGTGCAGCTTTCATTGATCCAAAGTCTCTAGATATTGTTAGTAGCTGGCCTCTAGCTAGTGATAATGGGATATTCGGGAAGAATTTTCAGGCGCTCACTGGGTTCCCAATAGCATAAACTTTCTGCCCAACCAGCAAATCTGCAGAAACACCAATAGGGATTGGTCTGAGCTTGTCCTTGGGTGCATCAACACGCAACACAGCAACATCCTTGTCTTGATCAAATCCAACAACTTTGGCATCATAAGTTGACTGGTCAGCCAGAGTGACTCTGCACAAAAACTAGGCCCATCACAAGAATTGTCTGACTTGTATCATGAATGAAACAGCCAGAGCAATGGACTTTCTTGAGAGAAGAATGTTAGTGACACCCAAGAACAAAAATACCCCAAAATCTTTAGCAAGCAAGTTTGATTTCAAGAACCAATTTCATCTATTTCACATTACCCTCTACAGTAACATATTATCTCCTTTTCTTAACCCATCAAACACTCAAGAAGCGAGTGGAATCAGCAAAAGGAAGTAGTATGCAACAAGGGGAGAAGGTGAAATCAACTTGAGATCAGATGCGCCGCGTATCACATGATAGTTAGTGACAATGTGTCCCTCTTTGTCCCATACGAAACCCGATCCCGACCCTTGTGGAACTTCAAGAACATCCAGAGTAAATGCATCCTGCCTAAATACATAAGAAAGGAACAACATTTCAATTATAAGTCAATTGATAAATCAGAATTCAACCCGATTTATCCAATTCGAACACTCACTTGACGGCAAGGTTGGTGATGTAGACCACGGAGGGCGTGTTCTCCTGGAACAGCTGGACCGTAGCGAGCTCATCGGACTGGAGCTTCCGAGGAGAGGTGACAACGAAAGCAGAGGCCGGGTCGACATCCAATATGAACAGAGAAAGCGACAAGGCCAGGGAGGTGCACGTAGTCAGGAGGAGCTTGTGGAGCCAATTGGGGTCTTCGTCGGCGTTTCGGCCGCAAAAGAGGTCGCAGTTTCGGCGTAGGAAGGAGAGCACGGGCAAGGCTGCAGGGGCGGAGCTTCTGGAGGGCAAGCATTTGGAGGAGGGGAAGAATCTGACGGAGGGTCTGGCAGGGAACAGAGAGAATGGAGGAGGAAGAGGAGGAGGAGGAGGAGGAGGAGGAGGAGCAGAAGAGCGGGAGACTGAGCAGAGGACAAACTGAGCAGGGGCAGCCATTTTCATCATCTACTTCTCTCTCTTTCCTCTTCGCTTTTGCCTTTGATTCTCACACCTGTATTTTATGTGATGGTGGTGCTTCGTAGGAAATTATTTCAGGAATAATGATCCAATGGCTAAATTTCCCAATTAAAAAAATTGAATCCCATAAATAAATTTAATTCCTAGAAAAAAATTAATTAGCCATATTATTATGATTGTAGCCTGTTCTCCACATTTAACCAAATGGGCAAAGGCTAGACATTCCCACTATCAACTAGAGGGAACCAACAACCCATGAGACTCTCTATACGGTAGTAGGGTAATAGAATTTGAATCTCAATTAAAATTAATTAAAACTCAATAAATTTCTCAATTATTTGTCATGTGTCCGGGTTCCCGATAGGTATGCAGGAAAAGGTTAGCTTAACTGATGTAGAATCAATGTAAGTAACATTAACAAAAGAGAGTGAATTCAGTCTTGACCTTCTGACAATTCCAGAGATGAGTCTAGAAGCGTAAGCAGTGGCTGCAACTTGGTCAGGAAATTAATAGCGGGGGAGGCGGAAAAGGTTATTTACAGAAAAGCCAATAATAATAATAATAAAATCTCACCCAAGAAAAATGAAATATTGCGTCCGAATTCATTAGAACAGGTCTAGGTCCCAACATGAGAGAGAGAGAGAGAGAGAGAGAGAGAGAGAGAGAACTTTTGCCTCACGGGGTGACCGCTCATATAGAAAATAGAAGTATCTCAGCCAGCCAGTCAGCATATTGAATAATGTAGGAAAATTGGTGGGAGAAAGACACTTAAGCTACAAGATTTTATCGTACGGTCTTAGTTCCCTCGGCAAGCTGTCGAAGTTCCCAGAATTTACGTCTGACTGGAACATAGGCCGGTTCCCGATTTTCCAGACCATGCCCTCGGCTAGGTGCTCCTTGTTTGGCGTCAGCATTACAAAGTTTGGGTCGGCTCTTTGGTAGCTGCAGAAACAAATCATCACATCTACATCATTACATCACAATCTCGATATATATAACACATCACGTATGCCTCCTCATAAAGTTGTGATTCTAGCACAAGCAATAAGTATCATCCGAGTATTAATATGGAAATGGCTGCGATGCAAACAGCCAAAAAGGACAATCCAGGCCAAATCTGTAAGATACAAATTCTAAATGGGGGGAAGAAGAGAAGCAAATAAACCTGGCTTCCCGAATATTCTCAATGCGGATGCCAAACCCATGCGCTACAGTTCCAGTTAGACGATCTCTAGTAGCTGCAGAGCAAACACGTCTACTCACTGCTCAGGGAGAAAAACAATTAAACCTCAAGGAGACATCGATGGTCAACAAAGATACCTGAAATGTTGAAAGTAAATGAAGGTTTCCACCATGACTTGAATGCCATAGCTATAGAAGAACTGAGAGGCCCAATCTTCCCCTGAAGAGAGAGAGAGAGAGAGAGAGAGACAGACAGAGATTATTTCTTCACCTGCTTCGGCATTTGGTAACATCATACGAAAAGCATAAAAAGGACCTCTGTGCTCTACCTTCACCAGTAAGTTCTTATTAGCCTGCCAGGACGCAGCCACCTGAAATGTTGAATCATAGCCACTCTCTGCTCGATTTCCATCCTCTGAGTGTTTGGGATCATCGACCCTAAACATGAACGGTTATCATCTAATTGGCAGGCTCCATGGTGGAGGATCGATGTACTCAATGTATTCTGAATACCTTGTCTGCAATTCAAAGCCGAAATCTATGTAGTTCGTGATCCCGACTATATCATTCTCCTCAAAGGGGTTCTTTACCTGCATGAGGATTACTTGGTTATTACGTTTAATCCGAATTTTTAAATATCTTTTCCCTAAGTTCAACTCCAGCTTGGGGATAAAAGAAGATAGGCTCTAGGACGAAAAGGAGGTAAATGCTTTGCCTCCATTTCCCTTAACATCCTTTAATATATGACATCCAAACAATTTCCTTCTCCTCCTTTCACCTCCAGCCTAAGAAAGGGTAAAAGAAGAACACCAAATCCCATTGGCCAATTCTTATTAATAGCAAAATAATATCTAAAGTCCAAGATATTTACGCATTAAAGATAATTAAGCTAAATCAATTTCATAGATCATAATTTTATGTTGAGATAATTCAACGTCCAATCAACAGCATGAAAGGACTGAATCATATGGAAAAGGGATCGAGTAGCTATGAGATTAAGGACTTGATCCATGCTCTAATTGTTGAGCAAACATCTCCTTTAAAACAAAGAATTGAATACATACCCTTCGCTGGACCACCACATGTTGATAGAACGAGGCAATGAACTGCAGATCAAGGATCAGATCAAAGTCAAATGAAATACAAATAACAAGTTTAAAAGTTTGTCAGTTATATGTTGACATAAATAAATTCCACATAATAGAGATTTTCCTGTGGAGAACGAGAATCTGGCACATTTTAATAACAATTTAATACACATCCAGCATCCAAGTGATCATCCATATCTGCCACCAATCTGATCCCTCTTCATGTCATTTCGAGCTCTGCGCATGTCTTAGGATGATATAGAATCCAAATGTTTGGAGCTCAATGTTTTGTATAGCCAGCTTTTCTATTCCCTCCACCAGTGTCCAAATGAGTTGTTACATAAACTAAAGGTAGACTGTAGAAATACCATCCGATCTCATAACGCTGTGTTCAGATAAATTCAGGCAGCATAAAGCTACATAAGGCCACACCATTGGACTAAAAATATTCTGATTAGAATATAATTTGACTTGAGATATTCTAACACAAGCATAATAGACATACCATTGAAGTCTTAGCAAATTCCATATTGAAATTGAATGAAGGGCTCAAGGGACTGCCTGATCCCACTCCATAGCCAATTGCACAACTCCAATTCATCAAGTTTTTATATTTCGCAACATCAACTTCCCCATCTGAGGAAATAAACAAGATAAGGAATATTGCACCACATTCCCCATGACAAACAAAGAACGAATAAGGTCCAGTAAAAATTTACATGTTGGTTCATATTGCACCCCAGCAGTTACTCTTCCCATTCTGGTCACAAACCATGCAATTCTTGGTAATTCGTCCCTTGCTGCACACATTTAGTGGAGTTAATTTACTGCATGTTCCAGATTAACATCCACTAATTTCCAGCAGGCCAACTTCCAAGATAATATGTGACTCACAAACAAAGGCATGCTTGCAACACTCACTTAGACTAGCAAAAATTTTTGAACAAGAAGCTCATTTGTTCACTTTCTCAGACTTTCATCAGAATCAGAACTGGCAAAATGCCCAGGGACTGGTGCAGAATTATTATGATATATTGTGTACGAGATTGAATGCTGCGTTCTAGGCTAATTGTCAGCTGTATGAGGTTTCTTCCAATATCTTCCAGCTGAAGTACCTTCCTATCTAGGTATAAATGCTTTCCAGCCACAAAAATACTAGCTTAACCGAAGTAGCAAACTTGTCATACCATTGGATTGTAGAGATACTTGATAGCAAACAAAGATAAACAAGATATGTACAGAAGGTACGGCAGGAAAAGTTATGCGTGTCTTAAAAGACTTCTTAAAGGTAAAATCATGTCACCTACAGGAAAAAGGTGCAGCAGATGCTCCAAAAGATAAGTTTTGTGAGCCATATCTCAGACCTACTATACCAAAACGATTGGAAGATGTTCTGTTGGAGTAACACATTGTGTCAGTCAAATGCATACGTAGTATATATGTAGTTCTAAAGCCTCAAAAATATGGTTAACTCATAGAACCTACCTTTTCATTAACAACAATGGGAAAGTGCCAAAAGCTCCAAATCCGTATTTGGGATAGTAAGCACTTGACCTTACCTGCAAAATCCTTCAATAGCAGAAGGCAATGGGGAGAGAAATCATGAGCTCCAAAAATGACTAATAACAATAGTAAATCAAACAAATGGCTCTTCTAAAGCAAGTTCTACTTACGGATCAGAGTTTGAGACAAAGAGGTCCATGAACGTATTAGGATCATCAACTTTGCTGCTCACATGAACAAACATTTGTTAAAGTCAGCACGCATTAGTAAAATGCACTACATCTTCGACTTCTGGCACCAGGTGAAATATTATAACAGACAATACCTTTGCCAGCGGAATAGTGCATTGCCTGCAATTTTCTCATCTGGCTTATGATCTAATGGGCCCGCAATCTAGAAAAGCTAAGGAAAGAAGCCATGTAGAGAGTAGAGTGCACTAGAAAATAATATTATATTTGAGAAGAAACTAATATTACGGATACAGTTGCAATTAGATCCACATTAGGGTCCTCAATTGGCTTTAGCATAATTCTGGTGCTGAAATGCCCTGCCTCCTCAAAATAATCCTCAAATAGGCATTTCAAAGGAAGCTTCCCAAATAATGTATTATAAGCAGACACCAACATTCTGGATCACCATAGAAGTTCATGCATCAGAATGGGCATTGTCAGGCCAAAATAAATTCAACATGCACCCACTGTGGATTCAAGAACACAGTGTCGATTGATTATCATCAACATATATTTGAGCGTACTTTTATTTTCTTGTACACAGAATATACAATATACAATACCAGGAAAATCAAACAATAAAGGCCCCTCGGAAAATTGCATCAAAAAATCCAAACAACTTCAATTACGATGCGGCTAGAGGAGTCTGCTTATCACGGGCAAATATTCTATCACACGATAGCCATATTAACTGATGAATCCTTCGTCATGAATCCTTCGTTAGATCAAAGGATAAACGATTCCTTGCATTTGAAATTTGTTGTCAGCAACCCATAGATCTTTCAATATTTAGCTATCTTCTTTCTTCTATGATCATAGAACTCAAGATTATATCAATCTAATTCCCTCAATAATAAATCCGCAATTAGAGAGCTCGAGCCATAGCTCTATCAGCACTGAATTCCACCCGTAATTTCAGCTTTCAGTCTGGAGCGGACTCTTAAGCTCCACGATCTCATGCGAAGTTCATATCTGACCACAAGCTTGAGCAGAAAGCTAAGCAGATGCGTCAGAACATGCATAGACCTGCTACGAGCTTCCAGAGGCGGGAAATCGAAGAGCGGTGGCACCAGGACCATTGGAGGCGGCTCCTCCGGCTTGTCGAGCAGATTCCCCATATCCGTCGACGAGAGCTACGATTCTGCCAGAAGTGCTGAGTGGAGAGATGAGGAAGAGTGGATGATAGGAAGGAGAAGGAGAAGTTCGTTGAGAGAAGCGATCGTTGAGAACCGTAGCCCGCGCATTTCTCTCCTCTCGACGAGGACCGTTTCAGAACCAAAGCTGCTTCGGCAGCTCACTGAGGTGGCGCCTCTCCAGCAGCCCGGTCAGTCCCGAGCTCTGAGGCGCTTCATTTATTTCATTTTAGTCCCTATACTGTTATTGATTTCTATTTGTTCCGCTTCTATTTCTCTCCATCTCAGTGCGATCCTGTAGTTCTAGATTGTCTAGATCCGCTCCTTCTAGTTTCCAAACATAACTTCAACGAGTGAAAATTACAGTTATGCTCTTGAACGACAGTCCGGTTATACTGACCTTCCACATTAAGAGTTTGGCATACCAAAAATAGAAAACGATACTCCAACACTTGGTTTATTTCACTCCGAAGACGTACAAATGAAACATTACAGAACACTCCATCAACCCCATGATTTACTGACAAAAACACAACGCCGCCTTTTTATTTATGTTCATGTTCGGAATCTATTGAATGATCGAAGCAAGCCTCCGAATCCTCCCTCCACTAAGAAACCCCGGAGAAATGCACATTGGGATTACAGAACTACGGTTTCGCCGCGGCTGCTCATGCTGCGAGAGGCGCTGTCCAGTAATGTTTCCAGTGGCCTCGACTTCCTGCTCCGGACTCTCCCGGCTTCTCTCAGCAGCTCCTCTAACCTCCGCCTCTCGTCGTCCACGTCGGGGTTTGCTGTCCCGAGCTTCTCCTCTCTCATTCCCACGACAGACTCCAAAATCTTGATTGCTTCATCCACCCTGCAGAAACCATCGAAGAGATGAAACATGACGCCGATGACTGACTGCCAGTTTACAGATTCGAGAAAAACTGAAAACTGGGTCTTTAATAAGGATGTGTCTTCTGATGAAACGATTAGTGCATCGATCATGTGAGGAAAACTGAAACCTGGGACAGATCTTTGGACTGAGAGGATCGATACCTTCCCATTGCATCATATGTGCCAGCCAGATTGCTGTAGACTCCCAATGTGTCCGGGTGGTATGGTCCATATTCGCTCTCCAGGATATCCCTTGCCTCTTCAAACAGATCTGCAGCCTCGTTTATCGCATAACGCTGGACGCAGGCTAGACCCATCTGGTTCAGGGTGATACCGAACAAAGCAGACTTATTCTCGCTGCTTGCTCGGAATTTTGAAACCGAAGCCTTCAATGTGTCATAGGAGTCGGAAAAATTCCCTATCATGTAGTACATAACACCCACCTGGGCCTCTAGTCCGGCGACCGTGTTCTGCTGTCCCGGGGCATTTCCATAAATTCTCAGAGCTTTCTTGAGCAGTTTGACCGCGAGTTCAAGCTCGTTCACTGACTGGTAGATGGCAGAAATGTCGACAAGCCCGCCTGCAATCTCCTCCAACCGGATCCCTGGCTTTGGCTTCCCGTAGATTTTTAGTGCGTTCTCGCAGTACGACTTGGACTCCTTGAACTTACCGATTTTGTTGTACAAGTCCGCCAACCGGACGAACACCATGGCAACTGCAGGGTGATCCTCCCCCTTCGCTGACTTGAATGCTGCCAGTGCCTTGTGATATGCACAGATGGCCTCATCGTACCGGGCAAGTGATAGGTATGCATCCCCCATGCTACGATCGATGGCAGCCACGTCAAGCTCCTGAGCATTAGATGCCATTGTCATGCTCGCAAGGTTTAAATGCTCAAGAGCCGACTCGTAGTCCCCCATCGAGTCGCAGATTAGCCCCATAAGCCTCCTGTCCGCGGCCTCCTCAATTGAGCCGCTCTCCTGGTGGATGTTGAGGGCCATCTGGCAGAGTTTCTGAGCCTCGTCGAACTGCAGGGCTTGGACGTGGGCCTCTGCCACGTACCGGCAGGTCTCGGCCACCCTTGGGTCCGTCTCTCCCAGGAACTGCCTCTGTATCTCCAAGCCGGCAGTGTAGCAGAGGATCGAGTTCTCGATCTGACCCATCATTGCGTATGTGTCCCCGAGAAGCATACAACCCGTGAACTTCGCCAGAGCGTGTGTCTCACCTTCCTCCAGCATAGGGATGTCGATGGACCGCTCGAGGATGGGGATGGCCTCAGTGTACTTGCCCAAGTTGCAGTGGATCGCAGCCAGAAAGTGGAGACACATGACAAGCTCTAGGCTCGGTTTTTCTCCATCCGAACATTTCTCGTAGCACTTCACTGCCCGGAGAGCGAATTCGAGGGCCTTCCGGGGATTCTCCCCGCTTGCGACCATGCCCCGTGTCTGTTTAAGCAGCAATGGCCCGAGGTCCGGGTTGTCCAAATCCGAACCGCCAGAAGCTTTATTTGCCTTCTGTAACTTCGAAGAGGGCAGAGGGGGAATCGTTTGCTTCCTCGGAGCAACATTTCTGTTCTTACTGCCATTTGGAGGTCTCGAATTTGCCGGTTGCTTCTTAGGAGAAGGATTACTTCTCTGGAGTATCTTCGGGTTTTTCCTGGTGAACTCGCTTCCCTTCTTCTCCAGATCATTGCTGCTGCTACCGGTCAATATGCTTCCTTCATCATTCTTCTCGCCATTCTCCATCACGACCACCTCTCTCGTGATCTCCATGTCCCCAAAACATCCAACGAGGCGGCACAGCTCAGAGTCGATCCTCGACTCCTCCCCATACGACAGGAAGCTGGGTGCCGAGGGCGAGTGATCGGAGCTCTGCATCTCGCAGACATTGTGGTAGAGTTGCTCGATGGAAGTGTCCACGGCCCCATCGATCGCAAGATCAATCGAGTCGCTCAGGGGAGAGTCAGGACTCAGCGGGCTTCTCGGAGACGTCTGGCGGCTAAATCTCTCCTTCGGAAGAGGGAGGATGTTTCCAACCGGTCCTTCCAACGTGCAAGAATTCTCCATTGCTAGTCCAGGCATCGCACTAAAATCAAGCACACAGGAACCGTTACAGTTTAACAGATCCCCAAAACTAGACAAAAGTAGTCTTCGGTAAAGAAAGGTTTGAACAATCAACCCAGCGACCCGCGGATGATCAAACCCGAATGAAAAAGAGAGCTCCGACAATATCAGAACAACAAAACAGAGGCAAGAACCCGCTAGACATACCTTTGGGGTTACGTGAAGGGCAAGGCTTTAAGAATTAAATTCTTCTCTGGCTGGTCACACTGCAGTAATGGAGACAGAGAGGAGTGGGGGTTGATATGTCTCCGTTCTCTTGCTGCTTATACATGTATATATACCGTCTCGGAAGCAAGGGAGTAGGCGGAAGAAGACGACGACGACAAAGGCGAGGAGAGTGGAGTGGAGTAGAGGAAAAGGCCAAGGAGGCGAGGGGCAGTTCGGGAAATCGGGAGCAAAATAGAGGAGGAAAAAGAAATAGACGACAGGTAATGCTGTGAAAGGCAGTTTGTGGGGTTTGCAGAAGGAACAGATATGGGATCCTGAAGCAATGAGGAAGGCGACTCCTCTCCAACTACTTTTTTTTTTTGACATAATATTGAATCAAAGTCTATAATACTTAAACTATATATTTTAGCTAATCATACTTATTAATTCGTTAATTGCTCTGGACCGCACACCTAGTATAGAGGTTAGGCTCCTAAGTAAAGGTCTCGAATTTAAAATCTTTTTAAGCGACACTAATTTACTTATTATTCGACCTAATCTCTTGATCTCTCTACTACTCACTCCATTTATTATTGCCCAAAATTTTAATTGAACTTATAATATATATATATATATATATTCAAGTAAATGTTATGTAATATTTTATGGGTAATCTTTTGATGAGAAAAAGGGACTTGGATTGCCTGCCTCACTTCACATGATGATAGATAATCCATAAAAATACTATAACTAATAATTGTTAATCATGATAATTATTCAGATAATTAATAGTCACATGTTTAATATAATATGATTATATTTCTTATATCATAATCATATAAATGCGATCGACGGAAGAATTTCTACTGCTTCCGTGGCTGAATTAGCAATCAGTTGATTTTTTTTCTTTTTCGTTTTTTTTTTGGGCTAGAAAGCTGGAGCGTTTCTTTAGAGGGAATTCCTTTTACAGCATATGCTAGCCTCCGTTTGTGAATGAGACGGCAAGTCGGGCGCCGTTATTATCGGCTCGGAGTTGAAGCTACAAAGTACAAAGCTGTTGAAAAGTGAAAACCGCGGATGTCCTTGCCATCTGACAACATGACGGCGCTGTTACTGTCTCCACTGGTGGCACGTCGAATGCGGTCCGATGGGACAACCAGGCCCGCCCTCGCAGGTCGCCGCGTGGATCACATCCAGCCGTCCACTGGAATGAAGGGAAAAGGAAATCGGATTGGGGCTTGTTGTGGGCCCGAAAGTAGATAAGTTTGTGGGCCTAAGGAGATGAGTGGGGCCCAGCGTGCATAATAGCTTTTTTTTTATTATTAAAGGTGAGCATCAATCACCGGCCCTTGATGAGTAGATTTAGATGCTAAGGTGGTATGATTAACCCAACAGACATCAACCTTTAATTCCTATGATCCCGTCGCCTTCCTTTAAGCAATCAGATAATTCGCTGCGAGATTTTAATACCATAATATTACTCCTAATTTATAACAAATTGGTTGAACATGCATTTCTCATTAATGAAATAACTCATAAGATGTGGTTTCTTTTAGTGCAGAGGAGGTGGCTAAGCATATAAGGGGATCGCAATGACGAAACTGCCTATAGAGAAGAAAGTCGAATCCATCACAAGCATATTATTTGTACTACAACATATGAGTTAATTAAAATAATTTAATATAATTTTAAATTCAAATTATATAAATAAAAAAAATTATATTGGTGATGCTTTTTTATATGTGATTGACTAATTTATCTAATAAATTAGTCAATACCATCCTATCTCTCTCTCTCTCTTTATACCTTTTCATATGATTAGTAGGGGAGGTCACTGGATATGGTGGAAATCATGAATCGGGCATGGCTAATGATTGCATAGGATTGAGCAGCAGGAGGAATCTTCGCCATGTCTTCATGAGACTAGATATGGACAATGTCAAATGATTGGTATTGTTGAGAGACACACACCAACATCTATTATTAGTATGGTACATATCACCGAGCACACGACCAAGACCTTCGGTTTTGGTTATCGATTTTGATAGTAAGTCCGAGAACTCGTGAGAGGATTGATTCCATGTCGTATTTGACCATTATATATAGCCAAACAATTCGAAGATTCTTATTCTCTATAAATCAACCGAACTTAAATGTATTTAAGTTACAACAAAAAAAGGACATTTGAACAAGCTGATGGTTATTTGCATTTGAGCTTCTTCATCTCTTTAACACCTATCACGTTGATAAATTGATAATATCTAATAAGTCAGTTTTAATATTTAAAAGTTTTTGAATTATTATTTGTAAATTAACTAGAAATTTTATATTATATTTTAAAAACATGCTATTGAAAAAAAGGATTTATTATTTATTTATTTGCCCCTGGACCGAAAGCGGGAGGGAATAATTGTAGACTGTGACCGCTATTATAAATTAGACACCAACTTTCCTTGTTGGGTTTTGATTGATCGATCAGTTCGAGGTAGACACTGTGGATCGGAGCCACACGCTCCGTGTGATTTTTAATCTCATCTAGGGCTTCTCCGCCGAGAATCAGCTCTGACAGCCGTAACAGTCGGCACCGCCGGAAAGCTGTCGGCCTCTCATATTACCCGGTTAGCGCCGGCCATCCCTACTGGAAGGTGCGCTTGGGTTGCAGTCGGCTTCCACACCCCCAAATAAGGCTGTTATATTCATGTGGTGATTAAATGGTCCATATGAAAAAAAAAACTCTCGATCCACATGTTTAATTTATGTAAATTAAGTATTATGCCGATCATACATACACATAACTAACATATTTAATTCTATAATAATAAAATTTTGATCATAATAAAATATAATAAAGATATCATCATATTATATATGATAAATTAAATTAATAATGCAGATATTAAATATGTAAAATAGATTAGCATGTTCCTATACATTTAAATACAAATTAATCAAATCTTATCGAATTATATAAATTTATCATAAATTAACTCGAATTCTATATCCTCTGGATTCGAGTGTCCTCTCAAAAATCGACACGGAATAAATATGATTATTGGGATAATATATATTATTCATTATAATTTATACATATATGTGTTATAGACAGTACATGCATAAGCAGTCGTGGGAGTAAAAAAACAACCATATCCTGAAAATAGAATATTCTGATGGTGCAACCGACTATGGGTTAGGTGGGTTCTTGGCTCATTGCCTGCCTGCCCGCCTAGCTACTCCCTTAGTTTCTCGTACGCCATCTAAAGCATTCGTAAGAGGTTCGTTCTGGCGATGGCAAGACTATTTCGTAGATGATAATATAATAGATTTCGAGATTCTGATTGTATCACTCACTCACTCACAGCCGATATAGGAAAGAGACGCCCGAGGTATTGAACTGGCGCCGATACATATTCGATATATGTGAAGATCTACTCCCAATTTTTCTTGCCGAGGCGATGGAGACTGAAGGGATAGTGGCGGTCATGGCCGGAAGATTAAATAATTAATTTAAGCATTAGAAAAATGACTACTCCTACCCTTTTGATGTACAAATGCTAACTACTAAATTGGGGGGGCTTTGAGTAATACGTCACCAAACTCCACGAAAGGGAACATTTTAGATAATACGTCATAAAATGTAACTCAGCTTTGAGTTTAGTCGGTCCAAGCTCGCCCAGTTGTTAATTATTTCACTGAGAACTCTTCAATTATTGGATTGGATTGAATTAATAGATGTTTATGAATTAAGGTACAACACACGATCCATAACACCCAGCGAAATTATTCAAACATCTAACATCCATCAAATACTAGGGAAGAAGTGCAGCTATATGTTTGTCAGAGTAGTGTCAGTCCTCTGCTTCGATTCACGGAATTGGGTAGATTGCGATCTTTCCGATGGCCCGGTTGGTTTCGAGATATGAGAACGTGCCCGAGGCCCGAAGTGGAGACTTCGGCTCAACCACAGCCTTGACCACCTAAGCTTCGCGGAAGGGCTTGAGCTTCTCCAGTATGGAGCCGTCGGAGGTATGTTTGTCAGAGTAGTAGCAGTCCTCTACTTCGATTCACGGAATTGGGTAGATTGCGATCTTTCCGATGGCCCGGTTGGTTTCGAGATATGAGAGCATGTCCGAGGCCCGAAGTGGAGACTTCGGCTCAACCACAGCCTTGACCACCTAAGCTTCGCGGAAGGGCTTGAGCTTCACCAGTATGGAGCCGTCGGAGGTATGTTTGTCAGAGTAGTAGCAGTCCTCTACTTCGATTCACGGAATTGGGTAGATTGCGATCTTTCCGATGGCCCGGTTGGTTTCGAGATATGAGAGCATGTCCGAGGCCCGAAGTGGAGACTTCGGCTCAACCACAGCCTTGACCACCTAAGCTTCGCGGAAGGGCTTGAGCTTCACCAGTATGGAGCCGTCGGAGGTCGCAATGAAGCTCAAAGCGGGAGGGACGGCACCCGCCACAATGGTCACAACGACCCCACCCCCTCTCACTGCCTTCAGCGCCCCCGTGGCTCTGCCCTGTATTTATTTCCAGGCAACATCAATCAGTAACTGATACTATAATCCGGGATAGAATTATGCACAGAGAAATGTTGCGCATTTAGGAAGGATATCGAGGCCCCCGTAAAAATTGGACCCGCGAATTGCAGGCCCTACTTCAGTATAATGTGATCTTACCGACTGCATCAAAGACGACAACGAACTTCTCTGGGAGTTCCTCGAAGTTTTGCTTGGTGTAGTCAATAGCAAAATCGGCTCCAAGGCTCCTCAGCAATTCTAGCTTCCCTGTGCTAGAGGTGGCCGCCACTCCTGACGCTCCACAGACTTGCCTTGCTAACTGCACATTAGTTTAAAACAAAACAATTGTTTCACTGTCTGCTCATGCTCGTCCTGCACTGAATGAAGTGAACCCGTTTGGTTCGGTTTGTTTTAGACGAGGATGGACATGGAAGCCGAGAACCCAGCTCTCTGTAGTCCTTCATAAGCCGTTTCAATGGCCAGAGGGATGCTAGCAGCCTCAGCAAAGCTCAGGCTTGAAGATCTTCCCCGGCCGAACTAACTTACGTGTGCTCATTCCATCAAATTCAAAAATAGTCCACTTGTTGTCCCTTGTTTGGTCCCCAGATGACCATTTTGATCGAGTGTAATATGGGCCGATCTCTGATCCATGCAAGTCCGCCCATTATTTCGAAGACCGTCCTCTGAGTTCCGATCCAATGGTAACGAAAATATATCCCCAAAATTACATGGGATTGTGAACCTCACATAAGCGCCCCCAAATTTTGGTCTTTCTCATATTCGCCCTAGTTGATTCCGCAAAGTTCAATGATCACGGCATAAGCACAGTTGGATTATGCCACAAAAAAAAACGGAAAACGAAAATGAACAAGCACAGCTGGGGGATGATTCCGATGATTTGTACAAAATCACCATGAAACCTTTTACTTGAGCAAGATTTAACATGTAACAGTCCTTAACAAGGGTAAGAACAGTCTTCTTTCCACAACTATGACCCTTCTAAAAAATTTCGAGGCATGCGCAGGATCGGAAGACAAGTCTTTGGCATGATTTGATCTACGAGCTTCTAAGGGTACGGAGCATGTAAAAGGAGATGATGGAGCATGCAGCGAAGGAGAGGAATGCGACAGCCGTGAGGGCCACGGATGCCATGGCCATCTGAGGGAACTTGTCTTCGCCCCAATTCATTTGCCAGTCTTCGACCCGGGTCGCAGCAGACGATGTTGCTGATATCAGAAGGTAGCTGAGTATCTGTCATCTCGATAAAACAAAGGCCAAAAATTCAATGAGATAAAAACTTAAGGAACTGAGAACATGCATGACAATTCAGATGGCTTGAACGAATAATGGTAGCAATGACCCTGTGAGTGACAGTCATTAATCTTGGTTGGGACATCACATCTGCGAGAGAAAGAAGGGAATAAAGGATTGTAGAGAGTCCTACTCGTGCGAATCGAACCCATATTCTCTTGCTCCCTAGTTGAGGGTGACACCATCATATGCCAAATCTCTTCTTTTCCAAATTGGGTAACTCTTACACCCTTAGTAGTAATAGTAGATTAGATTCTTTTCATGCTTTAGAGAGGAGGGAAAAGGCAACTTTCTCAGTGCAAAACACAGCAAAAAAGAATGGGAACAGATTCCCTGAGTAAAGGGTGGATCAACAGAACGATTATCAAATAAAGAAGATGAAAAGGTAAAAATCCTGCAAGTAAGAAAAAATTTCCAGACCTATGTGACCAAGCAATTCCTCCATCTAAAGTAAAACTCCACTGCTCCTAACCGAGCCATCCGATAGATAGATCCAAGAACGAGTGCACAAGGAACAAACATCATTAGTCCCATCATCATTCAGATAAGCACATAGGTTGTGAACATTCGATGGGTTCCACGAAATAAGATATTCTATTATTCCATCAAGAGTGACCAAACTTCATAGATCCTAGATCTAGTCTCAAAAAGGCACTGGAACCAAAAGATTATAATTTTCTCTAATCTAAAAGCTAAGCAGCAGGAAGTCATCAAACCAAAGAACAAAGATGGGCCCAAGGATGATAAGGGAAAACTTTTAACGGATCCACAAGCTAAAACTAACTAGAAGCTTCCACTTACATAAATCAAATATGATACAGAGAAGCAATTTTTTCATCCACAGAATCCTAGGATGCTGAACCAATCAAAAGTTGGATAAGATCTAAACAAATCCATTTCCAAATGAGAAGCACCTGCCTGATCAAGAGAGAAGTCCAAGTAGGGCCTGAAGCGGTGCTGAGCAAGGTGCTTACCCCTTGCTGAGATATAGACCAAACCATACGCTTGCAGCCCTGAATACACGAACCCTATTGCATCCACTGCCAAACAGAACCTGCAAAATCATTGACAAGAATATCAGATGATGCCCGTAGATCTGAGAAAAATGTGCCATAAGGTCATAACATCTAAATGCACATAAGGGTATAGTCCTAGCATCAAGAATGGGAAAAGTTCTAAAATTTTTATCTCGAATTTGCCTGTTAATCAAGATAGGTCCATCTACTTCCATAAAGGCCTGTAATTCAATGATTCACTACTCTTCATGTAGCTCATGAAGCATGATATTCACCGAAGAAGTTAACTTTTGAGCACAGGATTCAATTTAATCTCATGCAGTTGAACTTTAACGACCATAACCTGAATTCCTTGTAGCGGTAGAATGAATCGAGAGCCCAGCCCTGGTCCTTGTCGGCTGCCATCACGGATAACGCCACCAAGCAGAAAACACACCCAAAAACTCTAGAAACCAGCTGCAACCTCCTCATCATGCTCTCACGCCTCGCCCTCCTCAGTATCGACAGGTCCGGCCTGAGCCTCCTCCCCGCACTTCCTCCACGTGCTCCCCCTCCGCCAGTCACGTTGGAGGTTGGGGCCTCCTCAGCCCACTGTTCCACTGCTGGACAGTCGAAGGTCGCCGAATCCACCTTCGCCACCACCGATGCCGCCAGGATAGGGCCATCCCTCACCGACCGATTCACCGACACCACCGAAGCGGGAGGGTACGGGGAAGTGGGGATCCTCTCAGCCGGCGGGTTAGCTGGTGGGGCGTCATCTCTGAGTGAGGACAGGCGGCTGATGGAGCTGTGATCAGAGCAGAGTGATGAGTCGGTGGGGGAGTCTATCGGGTGTGGCGGTGAGTCGCTGTCGTCTTCGACGTTGTGGGTATTGGGCTTGTGGGAGGAGGAAGGCGGAGGAGAGGCCATAGTAGGAAGGGGAGAAGAAGTTGAGATCGTGTGCTTCATCACGTCTCCTTCATCCTTCTCTAGTTTTTTCTTGTTGACGTAGAGTTCCCATGTCCACGGTCGGTAGGTTTCTAAGGGAGACGAATAGAAGAAGGCTTATGGTGGGGACACCGGTCACACTGAAGCCATACTTCTTTTTAAACTAAATTGAATTGAAGATGGTATAGAAATAGATTTATAGGTTTAATTAGAAATTTAATGAATTTAATATTATATTAAATAAATAATATAATAATTATATTAAATAAAATTTTAAATTATTTTTTTCGCATGTCAAATTAAATTTATGGATCAACAAAAATTATTTAATTCAATTAAAATTGAGTTGCTAAACCGATCAAACCTGAAGGCCAGCCCAATCTTAAAAACTTCGGNTTACATGTTTAATTAAATTTATCAATCGAACAAAAAATTATCTAATTCAATTATAATTGAGTAACTATTCCTTGTTAAACCGATCAAACCGGACCGCCAACCCAATCTTAAAAACTACTGTCAAAGCTGGGTTGCTCCCATTTTAGTTCAATCAATGACTTCAATCTCTTTTTTTTTTAAACCAAAAGAGGAGACTTGCGAAGAAAAATTCAACTATCGTCGGAATAGTGCTCTCTAACAGATAATGATGAGTTCCACAGCATTAGCATTACAAGATCAATGACAGTGCGATTGTATAGGAGCTTCTGGCGAATGTCCTCCCACCAGACTGCCCGGGCGTACAATACACTGTACATGGAAATATTGGTTCATAAACATAACATACCAGACCAGAAACAGCTGATATCCGCCTAAGCGCTCGTAAAGAATTCCCGTGCTTCGTGGTACCTCCTCAACACGATGTTGAAGAGTGGGTGGATGGGCTCCAGGAGGTTAGAATAGGGTCCTAACACAACCTGAGGAGCAGGCGGGGAATTGAGATCGCCTGACCAGCAATACTGGCACACCGAGAGCCCACTCAGGCAGTAGCACGTGTGGTAGAAGTCCCTGGGCTTCCCTGGTTTGTCTCTTAATCCACCATCCTGCAACTGCAATTTGGGCCTCGTAATGTCAGAACGCGATCAACTTCCATGTTAATGAGATTGAACGATTAAGGGCAGAATTTATTGTATTGCCTCTAGTTGAAAAGTACCTGAGAGCATAACAGAATGTACTGCTGCAAGGCAACGCTGTTAAAAGGAGGGCCCATCTTAGCATTGCAGTCCACAAAATCATGACCAATACCATTAAGATTTGCAGAAGCTGACGCATTCTGAGAACCTGGAGATGGAGTAAATGAACCTGCGATGAATTGATTGGGAGCAAAAACAAAACCCCTCAATAGTTTTTCTTTTGGCTGAATAAATCCCTCAACAGTTTTCAGACTACATACCTCCATGATCGTTCTGGCAAGCCTCCCGATCAGCCTGCAGTGAAGTGCCTCCCGTAGCATGTTCGCCTTCGGAGATATCAGAGGTAGCAGAAAGTGGAGTATCTGCATCAGAATCTTCTTCTGACTCTGATGCACCCAAAGTACTAATGATTGGATAAGATCTCTGTAGTAATGCGCACACACCACCCTGAAAGAGATATCCCTTCCTGCTTAATTTCCCAAAAGGTAAAGTAAAAAACAAAACAAAAAAAAAAGATGAGAAACCAATGGCCACACGAAATTACCTGCCAGAAGGAATAGCAACCATCAACCAATTTGTTTATTCTTCCTTGAAAGCCACACTCTATCCCTTGGCGAAATACCACCCAATCCTGATATCCAACTGAGGATTAGAAGGCAAAGACTTCAACCACGCTTTGACCAAGGATGGAAAAAAACTATCATGCAACATGCTAGCGACTAAAACATGGTGTTTATCAAAAACTTGAAGATTAAAAATCCAATAGAAGAAAGTACATCAAAGTTTTTTATTTCAATAATTCTATTAAAATTTCATTCCACAATATCAAATCTATACATCTTTACATGAAGTCCAGCTTGCTCAAAACTATTGCTACCTTACTACATTGGATTCTACTCTCTACTCTAGGAAGTGATATCAACTTCTTGTCATGTACAAAAATTTCTCTATAAGCCGAGCTGAAGGTTGTTGGGTACTTTTGAAAATTCTCTCATTTCTCTCCATTCATATAAAATAAATAGTACCTTGAAGTGTATTATGATGAAAACAACAAATCAAAGATATGACTCTACACGGTACCAAAGGAAAGTATAGCTTACCAATAATGCAGCCACATCTAAGCGATGAAATTCCTTTATCAAAATCATGGTAGCAAAACCACAGTAAGTATACCTGCGGATCTCATATCGTAAAATTTGTCAAAGACTTGCCTCAAAATGATTTGAACAGCCACAGAAAAAAATGTAGAAAATAGATAAATTAAAAAGGCAAGCACCACAACCAGTATATTGTCAAGACAAACAGATTGCCAACTAAGCAGAAAAATGATGAAACATACCCACCATGAGCTTCAGAACCAGGTTCCCCAGCAATTCCACCTTCATGGGTCTGACAACTGAACATGAATGCTGAACACAGTCAGTAAATTCAATCACTTACTGTTTAAGTTGCATAGAACAACATAAAAAACAATAGAATTGATAGTATTACTTGAGAGTGAATATTGATAGCATATTACCAGATTATAAGTACATATTTTTGTGCCTATTGAACTCATTATTGGGATTAAGCATCAAAAGAATTTAACTGACCTCAATATGTAATCTCCAACATTTTCAACCAGCTTATCATCCAAAATGCTCAGAATGCTGGCAACCTGGAAATAAGCAGGAACAACACTGTCAATAAAAAGCCTACAGATAGAAATTAAGTCATAAAAAATAAGGCCTTTGCAATCACTAACTAGAAAGTAAATGTGTTGGCAAACATTCCAAAGGAAATCAGCTCTATAGCATGGCATGGGGGAACTTAGAACTGCAAATGAAGCTAAATATTTAATGTTGCAAATGACACCATAACAAAATTGTTTGGTAGACTTCAATCCATGAACAACAGATAAAAGGCTAGGCCTTCAAAGTCCAGCTCCTACGTAAAACTAGCAGTGCACTCAAATAAGAAATGAATTTGCAATCTGTTTATGCCTCAATGACATATGCATGAACAGAAATTGAAGCGAAGATAGATACATCTTCAAATTCTAAAACTAGCTCTCCTTCATAGCAGTATCTGCAGGAACTTCTAGTAAATTCTACAAGTTTCATCTGATTGGAATGAAGAGCTAAGCTTCTTAAAATTATCTTAAGCATCCATGTTCTCCAAAAAGATATAGTTTAGGTGTTCCATTTTTTACTTACATTGGGATGGATTAACTTACAGAAATAGCGGTATAGCAAGCACGAACATCAACTTCTCCACCATCATGCATCCTGAAAAACAACCATTTCTATATGTAAATGAGAATATGGCAGAGGTAGGTAGCTTCAGGTAAATTTCCACATAACCAATTACAGTGAGCAGACATGGATTGTGTTCACAACTGTGTGAACCAGTTCCAACTTTCGTACAGTTTCATATATTGCGCAACTTTAACAAATTTACCATGGAAACCCAACTTATGCTTCAAAATGACCCCAAAAAAAAAAGAATTTATATTAACAGGCCATATCACAGTAAACAACCCAACATTTGGAGGGGATATCACGCAGCAATTGTGTTCCTACTTGTCACTTGTCTCCCTTTTTATGTGAAAAAGAAGTAAGCTGCTAAGTAATTCTCATATGTACTTCAACAGATTTTGGTTACCAAAAAAACCAAGGATCTACTTCCAAATATTGGCTAACTAACAAAACTTTTGGATGTCATTAAACACTTAAGGCACACCAAAAAAACAAAGGCAAGGAGGGAGCATGTCATTTTAAAACAACATTATTGATATTAAATATGATCAAAGTCTATATTTACTCTAGAAAGACTCATACGGATACCTGAAGCCTCCATTTGGTTGCTTCATCTGCCACAAAAATGAGTAGACACTATCTCTAAAAAATAATGGTAAAATGTCAAGCCAAATCAGAAAGAAAAGCAATGGTCATGATGAATTGTCTTTATGAACTTAAAACGACCACCTATTTATCGAAGAAAGAGAAGTATGACCACCCAGTGAAATAAGAGAATTTACTGCAGCATAAGTTGTTGCAAGATGAGGCATCTGAGACAGAGCATTGTAAGATTGTCATGAATTTGAACAATATCTCCCATGGGAATATCTGAGCAACAAGACTCGTACCATCATTTAAGGTAATTAAAGAGAAGAAAGCAAGATGACAAGGTAACTCTCCAGCAAAGAGATGTAGTAAGGACACATTATCATGCATATTAGTTTAAGAACAACACCAGTAGGTTCAGAAAAGAAGATGAACGTCACTAAGGAAGGGGGAGAGAGGAGGAGGATCTACTCACTTTGTTCCATCAGTACAACGCTATATGACATGAAAAATTAATAAAGGAAAATATATTTTCTTCTTGGATAAGGAAGTAGGAGTGCAAATGTCAAAAGTGACAGATATCCAATGGCATTCAGCAAATAAACAAAGAGGTTGAAACAAAATCAGGGCAAATAATTACCTGTCCAGGGCCACCGCCATATCCCCCACTTGGGTCCTGAAATTGTTGAGAAAACAAACTGAAGTCAATGCGAGATCTTATATAAGTGGGGACGGTCCTTGCTGATGTTAAAATATGCTCAGAAACTTCAATCAATTTGCACTATAGATATGGTGACAATTATGGGAAAAAATGGATTTTGGCACCTGACAGCGATTGAGAAAGTCAATCATGTTATTTTCAAGCTCTTTGTCAATTGATTCCTCCAGCAGAGCAAGAGAATGCAGTATCCAGTAGCAAAGCCAGGGTCGACTGCAAAAAGTAGCATTTTAAGGAAATAAAACATATATTAGATCAAACACCTAGTGACCAAAAACAGTACAATATTAAACAAGATATTTGTAGACCCTGAACTGAAGATATAGAAAAGGTTTTAAACCAGGTTCAATACGGGAAGAGGACACTACAAATAGATTATTTTCTTTAAGTCTGCTCTGAAAACAAAAGATAAGACTTTGGTATCTTCAACTAAGACCTGAATGGCTTTATAAATTGGATACGAGCAGCCCCATATTATAAACTACGAGAATCATGCTAACTGCATTAGAAATTAGGCCTCCCTTTCCTTCTACAGTCACCAAATCTCAAGCAAGAAACCGTTACCAAAATCAAACAATCCAAGAGTTCTTCAGTTCAGTACACTAGTCAAACTTCAGAGAATTCAAATAAGGATAAGCCATTTCCAGTTTTAGACAGAGTGCGAGTACCTGGCGTCGAGAACGCGGAAAGAGGGACCAAGTTCTCGGAGTCCGTTTGTCAAGTACTCAATGTGGCTGTCGCGCTGAAGCTCCAACCTGCACGAATCATAAAAGCAGGAAACAACCAAAACATCACGGGAAGGAAAGGAACAGCCGCCGAAGGCCTGATAAAGAAGTCGAAAGCAGTGGAGAGGAGACGACAGGACAGGACAGCTGACATGAAGGACTGAGAGCTGTGAGGCATTTCAGCGAAGAGGCGGTAGATCTGAAACACTCGCTGCTCCACCATCAGCTGCTCTCGCTGCGTCACCGTCATGCTCGAGGAAGAATCCATCGATGGCTCTCTAACACTAGAAATCTCGTCAGGCGCTACTCTTTTCCCCTGACTTCCGATTCCGACTACTAGCTGAAGCTCAGGAAAGGAGAAGGAGAAAATCGGCGCGGCTCCACTTTCCCGATGGTTACTTTGGTAAATTTACATTTCAGATCCCTTGTATTTTATTTTTCTTCATATATATTCACTCCACATACTATGAAAATATAATTTTCGCTCCCTGAACTATCAGAGACGGGGAAAAAGCTTTGGCTTCGTGCACGTAAGCTGCACGTGTTTTTAAATGCCGCGCCAGGTAATCCGACTAGGCTGAAGAGAGGATCTGTCCGTGTCAGAAATTAATGACATGTAAGACTCCACGTAAGCATCTAGGTGGCATTTTACTCCCTCATTTACCGACTCTTGCTTGGTCAACTTCAAGAAGTTGAGGGCATCACATACCTTTGCTAAATTTTTATATTCCAATTTTGTAAGTAAGAAAAAATTATATCACTTAAATCAATGCATATAGTCTTTGTATTTAAATATGAATTAGTAAAAAGTTGGTGAATTCACAAACATGAAGTGATTATACATCTTAAAAAAATGAGCCATAATTAGCAGCAAAACTACCGATGCATTGTTCATTCACCGAATTATCTGACCGTGACATGAGAGAATGATTGATGACTTGCCCATGATCTGGTCGAAGAAGTGGGGAGCTCCATTCATGGTTGATGACTGGAGTGATTGTATTCCATATATTTTCAATAATACCAACAGATCAATTGATTATGTCCGTTTTTTTTTTTGGCAGATTACCACCACATTTACTATGTGCAATGTACATGATTCGTGTCTTAAGGCTGGGCCGGGTCAGTTTTTGACAAATATACTTGTAATCACACACATGTCAAATGATAATTTATAACAATGAGAATCTAATTCATGGGATTATTTCTCATTTATTAAATTCAAATTCAAGATAGTGAAGTGGGGTTATGTTATTTCAATTCATGCTTACTAAAAACAAGGGAAAAGTTAGGCCTGCTTCTCACTTTCCAAATATGACTTGTGGACATCTGTTGTCCATATCCACGGCACATCCTTTCCAGTTGAGGAACAACAACGTCCTAGCAAAATCTTCACCCATTGTCTAACCTCCTTAGATCCAGTATCCCAAGCGTTTAATTTGCCTCTCTGCTGCACATATGGCGCCCTCTTGTGAAGCTGTTACTGTCCCATCAAAGGTGAAGGCTTGGGTCTATGCCGAGCACGGGAACCCACCCGCTGTCTTGAGGTTGGATGCCGATGTGCAGGTCCCTCATATCGAAGAAGATCAGGTGCTGACCAAGGTCGCTGCTGCCGCCCTCAATCCTGTCGACATCAAGAGGATGCACGGCCTGCTTTAGTCCTGTAAGTCTCCTGATAGAATCGAACCATTACGAATCTTACTGCCATTTTCTGAATGCTCGGTAATAGTATGGCTGAGAAATCAAGTCTTCACTTTCATGTAAATGTCTGTTGATCACGATCTTCTTTTACACGTGAAATTTGCACGTAGATTGTGCCGGGCTATGATGTTGCCGGAGTGGTTGTGAGAGTAGGAAGCAACGTAAAGAAGCTTAAGATTGGAGACGAAGTGTGTGGTCATGTTAATGAGAAGCCTGCGGCCCACCCGGAGCAATTCGGCACTCTAGCGGAGTTCACAGCCATAGAGGAGAAACTGCAGGCCACTAAGACCCAGAGCCTGAGCTTTGCCGAGGCTGGTAGCATCCCCTTGGCCATTGAAACTGCTTATGAAGGCCTAGAGAGAGCTGGGTTCTCTGCTTCCAAGTCCATCCTCATCTTGGGCGGTGCTGGTGGAGTCGGTACCTTCGTCGTTGAGCACGAGCAGCTAGTGAGAAAATTGTTCTGTTCTAAACCAACGTGCAGTAGCAAAGCAAGTCTCTGGAGCATCAAGAGTGGCAGCCACCTCTAGCACTGGTAAACTGGAATTGCTGAGGAGCCTTGGAGCCGATTTTGCTATCGACTACACCAAGCAAAACTTCGAGGAACTCCCAGAGAAGTTCGATGTCGTCTTTGATGCAGTCGGTAAGATAACATTACGCCTGAGTTGGGCCTTCAAATCCACACTGTCCAAATCATGCGGTTCGTGGGTTCAATTTTTACAGGGGCCTCAACATCCTTCCTAAATGCGCAACATTCCTCTGTGCGCAATTCGATTCCGGATTACAGTTTGCTTGGAAATAAATACAGGGCAGTACGATAGGGCACTGAAGGCCGTGAAAGGGGGTGGGGTCGTCGTGACCATAGTAAACTGGAGGCTGCCGTCCTCTCCCGCTTTGAGCTTCTCCGTGACCTCCAACGAACGGCTCCATCCTGGAGAAGCTCGAGCCCTTCCTCGAAGCTGAGAAGGTCAGGCCCGTGAACGATCCGAAGTCCCCATTCCCATTCTCTCGGGCCTCGGACGCGTTCCCACATCTCGAAACCAACCGGGCCATCGGAAAGATCGCAGTCCACCCAATTCCACGAGGCAAAGCGGCACTGCTGCTACTCGTTACAAATCCATGTTGCGTAATCGAATAATT
Organism: Sonneratia caseolaris; assembly: GCA_900006705.1. Taxonomy (NCBI): domain Eukaryota; kingdom Viridiplantae; phylum Streptophyta; class Magnoliopsida; order Myrtales; family Lythraceae; genus Sonneratia; species Sonneratia caseolaris. The sequence goes on from CXYZ01012187.1 coordinate 190,825, forward strand.
TGATCCTGTGTTACGGAGACAGAATCAAACATAATAAACTCTGTCTGCATTTTTCAGATCGACTTGTATGCCTTTACTGTTTCGAAAACGGTGTGAATTTTGCCAGATTTTCTACCGCCGGGGTTCCATAGTAATTATATTCTGCCAGATGAATACGACCCTCAATTAATTTGGCTACTTCCCTCGATGAAATTAGGTTATTAATCATCGCGGAATAGGAGGGCCGACAATTTGATTCGCCTGGGTCCATACTCCATTGAGCTAAAAGTGCCATTTGTCTGACCTCGAAATCTCCAAGCAATCATAATCTCCAGTCGTGTTGCCAACTCATCTGTAGCACAGTCTCGACCAGATGTCAGTTACTTCTTCTTATTCTTTTTTTTTTAATAAATATTTTACAGTAATATAATAATTAATTAATTCACGGTAAAATATATTATACAGAATTTATCATCAATCCCTATATATCCACTCCAAAAAATTTTGAACACTATCTGACTTACTGTATATTATCAACTTACCATCGAGTTCTAGATTTGTGTTTTAACTCTTTGGAAGTAGGATCATTTTGGAAAGTGAAAAAAATGTTGGGCCTAAAATGGGTTTTGATGGGCTTAAACTCAGTTCAACTATTGGGCTTAATATATAATAATAACAATAATAATAATAATTCTTTCTGGGAATTGCTCATAATGTCTTGCCCCAATTGCTTATGTTTTTTGGCATCGCATCTCGAACGCCAGAAAGGGAAGAGATAAGGATGAACAGCGCTTGCAATCCCTCTCCATTTCAATGCTGAACCAGACTGTCAATGGCACTTGACGAATTCTCGAGCCAATCGGAGTTTTCCGGTCACAGTGTATGGGAATATGGGGAGGCTACGCCAACCTGCTCCGGGCCTGATCAGTTTGCATCGCTTGCAAACGTGGTTTCTCTCTTTCTTCCCTCGACGGATGCCTTATCCACTGTCCCGCCAACGAATCGATAACGGATATTGATATGACATCCGAGACAGATGACGAAATCGAAAGAGTGGGGCGTCGATTGTCGAGAAATTAGACAGAACTCAGCTTTCATCGTGAGCATCGATAGATATCTACGTCGCCAATTGAGACCAGAGTTAGTCCTGGAAGTTTCGGGACAGATCACAAGGGCTCAAATCACGGGTCCTGATTGCGGGCCTTGGTTACATGCGTTGTTTTGCTCGGTGTGGACGATCGGATTTCGCAATGGATTTTTTACAGACACATGTTTTGTGAATGTCGGTGTAGGTGATGAGAGCCAGCTAGTGGTCGGGTCCATCAATTTGGATACTGGAGGAGACATACTGCCTCTGTCCCCTCACATCAGAAATTGCCAAATCTTAATTATTTCGTTGGACAAGATTTCATGGATGAATCATTGCCCCCCAAAAAATTCCATAAAACAGCCCAACTTCATGTACATCATCATCATCCTTTTTTTTTTAAGGCGAAAATAAAGTGCGGTTAAATGGTGATATCCCAAATCAAGAGAGTGGCTCCCAAACGGTACGACTGTGATCATTGGCCCGACTTACACTGAATGACTTAGCCGGTGTGCAGTAACGGGGAAGTGACGTGCAGCTGCAGCTGTGCCTTGCCACAGCGGGGCGGCGTTACTTTCTCGGTCCCAAATTCGATATGATTTCGACGCGGTTTTGCCGGGGCGGGTTGATGTATTCGGGTCGACAAGTCAGCCGAGGATCGGTACGTGTCCCACCGCTTGATTTAGGAAGCATTCGGTACACGAGAGTGGGGGAGTACCACGGGCAGTACTAAATTGAAGGGAACGCGCAGGAAAAGTCACTGGGACCCCTGAGACATTCAATTATTGACAAAATCAGTCTTTGATGTCCCCATGTACAGACAATCTTATCATTAAAAAAGAAAAAGAAAGAGAGCTTTTTAAGGGAAAAAAAAATATGCTGCATACGCATTGGGTGAGACCATGAAATGAATCGTACGAGAAATTTTTATTAATATATTAAAATTGTTAATGTTAAACGAAGAAAAGAATATTATTATTTTTGATTATATTAAAAAAAAGGTTTGCAATCAGTAGGGAGTTTGCCTGAACTTGTGACTCGTTAATTGGAAATTGGAAAGAAGGCTTGTCAAATCCCATTATTCAGATCGAGAATTTCACATCCTCGGTGTGAATGGGAGTAGATTCCGAAGAATAACCGCACTAAACTTTGTTTTTTCCCTCCTAATTTTGAGTGTCTTCATTTTTTTTATTACACATGATACTCATAAAACTAAAATAAGATAATATAATCGATGAAATTATAAAAATGGTATGGAGAGTCTTACGATGAGAATCGAACTCGTAATCTCTCAGTTATTAGTCTTACCTCCTTTGTTTTTAATGTTGATATTTTATATGGGAGAGCTTACTATTTATGGAATGAACGTTTCATTTCCTGCATCTTACACGGTTGACAGTTGTGTGTGTGTGTGTTTGTGTTCGTGCCTTTTGGGCACAAATGGCAGTTATGTTATTCATGTGAAGGGCAGGACTTTACCATTAGAAGTAGCATAAGCCGCATATATAAGCTGCAGGGATGGGCTCTAATAAAGTGTGAACTCGTTGCCGGTGAGACTCCCCCCTGTCGATACCCTCCACCGTTCAAATCTCTATATGATGTGTAATTCGTGAGTGGTACGTCTAATAAGAAATTTATCTCCTACTGAGGATGCGATTATCTTTTACGAGCTACCTACTCATCATATACATCAGGAACTGTTCCGGCCATTATATATATATATATATATTGTCTTTCGATTTTGATACCTTCCTAGAATAAAGTCGACTGACTGACTGACTGACTGACTGACGATAAGCTGCATTATTGTCCGTGGGCTGAGAAGACCGATGACAATGTCGGGATGGAAAGGAAAAAAGGTACATCGACCGTGAAATCTTTTTGGCACAGGATAACAGGAAACACGAGAGAGAGGGAGATGGGGTGGGGAAGTCCCCACTGTGTGTGTGGGTCAGAAACACACGTCGTGCTGGGGCAAAATCCATGTGCCCACATGGATGATAGCGATGGCGAAGATGAAGGAGACCGAAGATCAACGAATAGCAGGAGAGAGAGAGGGATGGGGTGAGCTTTCACGGTGAATGTGATAAATTACAGCAGCAGTTGCAGGAGCTCTCCTCTCTGAAGGAGAAAGATTCGCCACCCCCTTGAATTTAATATCCATCGTCATCAGCAGCAGCGCCAGCGGCTGCTCTCTCCCTCTCTCCGGTCTCTGTGAAGCAGAGAGAGTCGACAAACCGAACTTGTGTTGAGAAGAAGACCAAGCCCAAAGAACGCGGCCTGCCGCTCTCCCTTGCTCAGGGTTCCCATTCAGTTCTTTAGCGTTCGTTCCCTCCTTCCTCCCTGAAGCAAACCGAGCCATACTGCACTCACTCAGCAGTCAGCACACTAAAGAGTGTTTTTGTTTTTAGAGAGAGAGAGATAGAGCTCTGAGACTGAGAGAGAGGGACATGAAGGAGAAGGGAGGTGACAGTGGAGGCGGCGGAGGCGGAGGAGGGTATGTGAGGGCTGATCAGATAGATCTGAAGAGCTTGGACGAGCAGCTCCAGCGGCATTTAAGCCGGGCCTGGACCATGGAGAAGAACAAGAACTCCCCCACCGCCGTCGCCACCTACAATAGCAGCGTTACCAGAGACGAGTTCAACCGTGAACCGCGCAGAAGGCAATCGCCCACCGCCCGGCAGGAGTGGGAGATCGACCCCTCCAAGCTCATCATCAAGTCCGCTATCGCCCGTGGCACCTTCGGCACCGTTCACCGTGGCATTTACGACGGCCTAGACGTCGCTGGTAAATATAATCTATATAAAGAAACGAACTTGCATGTCTTCCATTCGTGAAAATGCCTCCTCCACTTTATTGTTGCCTCCATGGATTCGACCGTACACCACATGCATCCCATTTCTGTTTCCGTTCATCGTTTGATTTTCTTTGGGAGCTCATTTGAGAGTTCTACTCGCTTTTTCAGAGTAATCATACTTCCTCGACTTTATGCAATCAGCTTTCAGGTGGCACGACATCTCTACTGCATCAAGTTGGAAATTTACGAGCTTTCGGTTTCTTCATGTGATTATGTGCTTGACATTTGCAACATTAAATGCTAGACAAGAACATGAAGAAATAATTCAAGCAGCTCCCCATTATAGTCTTGCTTGCAAATTTCTTGCCTGGCCGGCTATAATTACTACTCGTAGCCGTCCAATTATCAGCTTGGAGTTTCATTTCCTTTTCCATTTTATACTTTCTCTCGAAGGAAGGCCGAGAAATCCATCTCTGTAGGTCAGAATAAGCTTCTTCGTTAGATCGTTGTGGTCCTTCTTCGTGGTGTTTCCGATTTTCTCGGTGTGAATACTTTCTTGCCTGTGATAGCTCATGCTGCTGACAGTAATGGGTGTCCTTATTGTTATCCATGTGAAGATGGTGTAGTTGATTCTTTTGCATATGTGAGTGTGATTCACTGGTTTGGTTGAGTGGGCAGTTGGTCGCATTAATTTCACAAAATTTCTTTCCTTTTTCCCAACTTTAATGTGGTCTTCTTTATTATCAATCTGCTATGACTTCATTTCTCTCCATATATAAAAAGAAACGGGATTGAGCTTAAATTGGTAGTTGTCTCATCAGGTGGACTAGCGCATCCTGTTGGCAATTTGATGTGGCCTCTCAGATAACCAACTGAATATTTTTATTTTCGAAATTATCAGCAATATTAATTTCATTTGACCACATTAATGAACCTTATCTTTATTCACCTGCTCTCCTATACATTTTTATGCATGTTTACTGCATCAAATGATGTGACCATTTTAATGGCAACTTCGTCTATTTTTGGAGCAAATTGTCACAAAATTTACTTTGTATTGACCTACAGTTAAGCTTCTTGATTGGGGGGAAGAAGGTCATCGCACGGAGGCTGAAATAGCCTCACTTAGAGCAGCTTTTACGCAAGAAGTTGCTGTCTGGCACAAGTTGGACCATCCTAATGTGACCAGAGTAAGGTTTACATTTCCAATTGGCCTTCCATGCCTAAACTTCCTCATTCTTTAACTCCACTAGAACTTGTTCAACTGGCACTGTTGTCAGGTTAATCTTGTTCTGCAAATTCTCTTTAGGAGCATTCTCCATTGCCTTTTGAGAATTATGAGGTTATCAATGAATGTTGTACACAGAGCACTCTTTATCTTCTAATGATGCTGCTAAAATGTATGATCCACATTCAAATGATCGATGCCGATATACGGTGATCTTTGCTAGTAGACAGTTAGTGTCCTGGATTAATTACTTGCACTGTATCTAGTGCTCATTGGTTCTGGAAAATTGTTATATTGTGTTACAGTTCATAGGCGCAACCATGGGATCGTCAGAGCTCAACATACAGACAGAGAATGGTCACATTGGCATGCCCAGTAACTTTTGCTGTGTTGTTGTTGAATATTGTCCTGGTGGTGCTCTAAAGTCTTACCTCATTAAGAACCGGAGGCGGAAGCTCGCTTTCAAAGTGGTTGTTCAATTGGCACTTGATCTCGCTCGGGGGTTGATCTCTCATATATATTTTATGTCTCAGTGCAGCTTAAAATGTTTGAACTATGTGTGGCATGAAATATCCAAAAATTAAAAAAAACAATTACCATTTTGTCTTTGCTGTGCTTTGTAGACTGAGCTACCTTCACTCAAAGAAGATTGTCCACCGAGACGTTAAGACTGAGAATATGCTTTTAGATAAGACACGCACCTTGAAAATAGCTGATTTCGGGGTGGCTCGAATCGAGGCTTCAAATCCTCACGACATGACCGGAGAGACTGGTACTCTTGGTTACATGGCTCCGGAGGTATATAAAACAAGTGTCTTTGACTGCAAAACTGCTTCTGGCATTCCTGTTTGATTTTGATTTGTGCAAACCAGCATCATGTGAACTGACTGAGTTTCCATGTACAGGTTCTCAATGGAAATGCTTATAACAGGAAATGCGATGTTTACAGCTTTGGGATTTGCTTGTGGGAAATATACTGCTGTGATATGCCTTATCCTGACCTTAGCTTCTCAGAGGTCACCTCTGCAGTTGTCCGGCAGGTTGGTATATTTGACCAGGAAACTAGCATCCTTAATCCAGAGTGAGGCAAAAATTACGAAACCGAACTTGGCCAATAGAAAATTCATTTATTTTCTGAATCCCATCCTGTTAAATTTCGAATTATAAAGGTACGGTTTGATAGTGGGCTCTCTACGAATGTTCTTGAAAATTCAGTAGTCATATTTCCTATTCCAGCCTTGTCAGGTCAAAAACCATGTGGCTAATTTGACCCTTTTAAGATAGGATTAAACTGTCAGGAAACTTTCATGGGATTTTCTTTTTCCCATTTTGCCAGAATTTAAGACCAGAGATCCCTCGATGCTGTCCAAGCTCTCTTGCAAATGTAATGAAGCGATGCTGGGATGCGAATCCTGACAAGCGACCGGAAATGGATGAAGTGGTAGCAATGTTGGAGGTGATCGACACATCAAAGGGTGGAGGAATGATCCCTTTCGATCAGCAGCAGGGCTGCTTCTGTTTCCGAAGGTACCGAGGACCATGACAACTCTGCTTGTTGGACCCAACCGGATGGCATGAGAATTATGGGAGTCGTTTGGAAACAAAAGTGTTTCTGTAACTAGATAGTATTAAGCATTGGAATGACAGAAGTTGATGTTGAGAGTAATTGGATTGACGTTGTAAAACTCTTCCGGGGAGCTTCTCTTTATTGTCTATCAGTCTTNGTAATTGGATTGACGTTGTAAAACTCTTCCGGAGAGCTTCTCTCTACTGTCTATCAGTCTTTTCTCTTTCAAGAGATCAAATATTAAACATCTCCTCTGCTTGCCCTTTGAACTTGATTATGCTTTTTCAAGATTGATCTGACCGGAGGCTCGGAGGCTGGAGGCCGGTGATATCCTCGAGCGGCTCATGTAGTACCTCCCTGATGGCTTTGTAATTGATGGGAAGTGCATACCTGAGCAATGCCCTGAGGTCATTGATTTGCGAGCCCGATACTGAACCACGAGATCACGCAATGCAGAAGTGGCTGCGCAAGAAGTGACTCTACCAGCCAGATTCAATGAGCGGCCCCCAACGACAAACCCAACAGCTAAAAGGCAAGGCATAAGGCCAGCTGAACTTGCCAAATAATAACTAGCTCGCGATCTACATCACCGACAGTTGTCAGAGGAGGAATAAGAAATGTGACAAAGTAATCAATTCTGGGATGCACCTTATGGAGGCGGGGGATCGCCAGATGGGTCACAAAGAGCTTAGCGAGGGATGAGTTTTAGCAGTTGGATCGCCCTCTCTCCGATCGGATTGATGGGTGTCCCCATTGCACCTTTGGGCCTTGACCTTTTCACACTTCTGGGCATCGACTCTTCCAGTTGTCCCCACAACCAAGGCCCGAATCCATCATTCCTCCCCACCCCAGAATATGCCCTGTTTCCTCTTCTCTTTGTTCCCTGGTTAGTTCCCTCATCAGCCCCCGAATCCCATCACTATCAAATATCTCTTTCCAAATTCCTGCTTTTTCTCCCCCACTATGCTAGTGTTCTTGCCTATTCATCTTTTCTCTAGCCTTTCACTGTCCCGACAAGAATGATTGTACGCATACTATCCCTAGAAGGTAATTGCATTAACCAAGGTGATTGAATTACATCGTACTTGAGCGGAGGACCGATGATCTTCTGCGAAGTGTAAAGTTCATACAATTGTGATACACAGCCGCACTGACAGAAGTGCAGTGCTCTATCTTGTCAGAAGGTTCGCCTCAGTCTCATCAACTGCTCTTCCACTTGAACCCAATGAACAATCCGGTGCACACAGACATTATCCGAAACTTTCGAAGATTATATAGTTATATATATATATATGTATATATCCACTTTTCCACTTTGCAATTTCCATTTCCTCTGATTTTAAATTTTCTTCATATATCTATATATATATATGTATATGTATATATAAGACTGAAACTCCAGATGGTAATACGCACACCGGATGATGTGGATAAATAAATTAACAATAAATTTAATTAATATTAATTATTTTAAAAACTATAATTAGTATTTTTAATCCTCACCTAAATCGGAATATTTATACTAAAAAAACACCAATTCGACCAAAAATCCGGATACTAAAATGAAACAAATGTATAGTTGATTAATATTTCTTCCGAAATTATATTTTATATGTTTATATTCTTGAACCAAAATGGAATAGTGAAGAAAATAATAATAATAATAATAATCTTAAAACTTCTAAATCCAAACTTTTGCTCAAAAAAGCCCCTCGCCCAATAATATTTGCACATTGGACATGTGCATAGGACACATGATCGATATTGCCTAGTAGACATATACACAATAATCTGCACGACAAAATAGCAGTGACACATGGCTTGGTTTTCCGCACATATAATTCTCCGAAAACTTTGTAAACTGTAATCGATGTAAAGTGTCATTTGTCATGATTCCACTAGGACTGTTATTATACATAAGAAAATTATTATAGAACAGTTTTATCATAGCATCCTAAGATTATATAATTGTCCAATAAAATTAAAATTTTTAAAGAAATTAAGCAAATCATAATAAAATCAATCTCATCATTAGATAAAAAGAAAAATATAGTATGACTATTTTTTTATACAAATGATAAGAAAATCTAATTTATATTAATATTATCACCTTTAAATTTAAAAAAGTTTAAATATTATAAATTTTAATATTTAAAAAGTTTTAAAAACTATAAAAACCCTAAAAGTTTTTGAACTTTAAAAACTCTAAGAAAACCTAAATTCTGAAAAGAAAAAAAAAACTAGACCTAACAAATTTAATAAATTTCAAAAAATTCGTAAGTTTATAAAAAAAATAAATACTAAATATTTTTTAATTGAATATTTAAAAAATATAAATTCCCCTTTTCCATAAAGTAGTAATGGTAACTTTTGTATTTGAAAATAAAGCTGGGATTATGGGATTGTTTGCAGCACTATAAGGGTGCTGGGGATGATTGTGTTTCCACCCCAGCCCGTACAAATATGGGATTGCATCACATCTTAAGGGCAATAGTATTGCAATTAATGAGGTTGATTTTGCACACTAGGGACGATTATAATATGGGTTTTTATTTATTTATGGTGATTTATACATTTTTTACTGTTATAATATACTTTGAATGTGAACTGATTATATTAATTGAATTTATAAATATTATGAATACATATCATAGGGAAAAAAAAAGAAATTGGTGGGCATTAGAGTAATTTATCAAAATAATAATAATAATAATAAAAGCTTTATTGGCATTGGAACAATTATCTATAAACGATGCAAACAATGACCGATCTGAACCCTATTCATTTTAAAACTAATAAAAAATTTAGGATAATTATAAATAAATTTTATTTATCTAAAAATGGATGAATAATCATATCACCTAATAAATAGTATTTTATGGGGGGAATTAAAAAAAAAAACAGGGAGAATCTGAACCGTTAAATGGAAGGTTGATTGAGGAGGCGGGTGGGATTCGATCATCCGACAACTCCCCGACCGAGGGGGTATGGCTCCCATATGGCGACACTCTGGCACGGATTCTCACGCTGTTGATCCCTCCACTCCGGTTTTTTCTTTTTTTTATTCCTTTCATCATCCAACGGTCCATATTCTTCTCTCCCTCCCCTACCCCCTCATCTCACCCGCGAATAACATTTATACCAGATAAAGAAATTTAAAATGTTATGGTAATTGAAAATAAAAAGGTGAATTTTGGGAAAATGGTGATTTTTTTTTCATCCGTAATAATAAAACTAAAAATTAGAATGGAGGATTAATGAGGGATAAAAATTGGAAATAAAAGGCGATTAATAGATAAAAAGAACAATATAAACTAGCTTATATTCGTTTTCAGACAACTATATGGCAGGACTTCAAGATCTCCTCTTGTGACTATGTTCGTTTCGATATACTGTGTTTGGTGTGCTTGTTTGTACTTATAATTCTAAACTTTTATAAATTTTATTTGATTTTCAACAGCTGGTTAGAAGATTTGACGGTGAAACCCACAACTCGAGTATGACAGGTATGGGCTTGTGCATGTGAAAAATGAATGATATTCGAATCTCGAAAACAATTTGAACATGTTGATGGAGAAGAGAAAAGGAGAGCTAGAGGGAAGACTTTGAAAAGTTCTTCATTCATGAAGGGGGAAAAAAAGACTATTTATCTTGGATTTATAAATATTCATGAAAAGAAATTGAAAAAAAAGAGAGAGAAAAAGAAAAGAAGAAAAAGACATTACGTAAGGGCTTTTTGGTCATTTGATCTAACTTAGCATCGCTATAAGGGTGCCACCATTGCAGTCGAAGAACTCTAGTTACAAGGGACAGCCTTTGAGCCAACACAAGGAACCTCGACGGCATCCTTGCAACTCCGACGACCCGCCGGCCATCTGTAAGTTCCAAGCTCCGCTAGCTTTCTGCACTCTCTACCTGTGTACGTTCGATCCCTGGGAGTTCCTATGCCGGAGAACCCCATGGATCCCTGAAAAAGCTTCAGTTTCTTCAGTCGCAAAGGATCGAGAAAGGACCAATCCTGTGGCCGAAGGAGGAAGGAGAACAAGGAGGAGCTGGGTAAGGTTTTGAGAGGCCGGGGATTGATGGGATTTTGCATATGCCCATTGGAGACTCCGGCGAGGTTGCTGTGGAGTACCAGCTTCTTCCGCCACAAGCTCATGCTCTTCTAATACTCAATCAATCAAACAATTCCCTGAACTGAATCGGATCCCCAAAAGTACAGAGATATATATACACCGTACTGAATTAAGTATCAACATCCCCCGCCATATCCTTGCAACCGTTTCTTGAAGACCCGGAAAATGGATTCTGGTCGGTATCTTTTCGATCCATCCATGTGCAGCGGCACCATGTTGTTCCTCGGAAGCAGCAACAATTCCCTTCTCCGAGGTGATTGGTTCTGTCTCAGTTTTTCCCCCCGTGGATGTTGTTTATTTCTCTGAAGAGATGACTAATAGTTTCCATCTCGTGTTTCTTTCTCTGTCGAAGAGGAGACTAATGCATGGAATAAAGGTTCTCAATTTCAGGGAAAAAAAAAAACTGAGTCTCTATGGTGTGTTTTTAGGGGCAAGATCAATGATGGACACCGAGGAATCCTCAAAGAGATGGCCCCTTTTCAGCTCGCCTGAGGAGCTGTACGATGAGGAATATTACGACGAGAAGATGCCTGAGAAGAAACGCCGACTCACTGTGGAGCAGGTCCAGTGTCCAATCTTGAGTACAGAATATGCCTCTTGATCCGACTCATATCTACCGATTCCATTTTCCTCTTTATATTCCTTTATTGTTCCGCGGCATATTTCTTGTCATAACCTTATCAGCATCGTATTCCTTCCCCGAGGTTACTTAAATGACCATAGATTGTTCAAGATTGATGCTTTTCATGGTTTTATGTGATCCATAGGTTAGGAATATAACTATCTAAGAAAAAGTAACTTTTCCAGTCCGGTTTAGTGAAGTTACCATTTAATAAAAACTGACCGTGAGAAGATCCAGGCTAGATGTTCGGTGGGTTGTGACATTCAAATCCTGCTGTTTTTTCCACCTTAGACTTTCCTGGCTGTTGAGTCGGGCCTTGGGGAAGATATGTGATTGTATTAAACAAGGGGGAAAGCCCCAAAGATGTTGGTTCTAAAGGTTTTCTTTCTGGGGCATAAATTTGCAGGTTAATCTTCTGGAGAAGAGCTTCGAGGAAGAGAACAAGCTGGAACCCGAGCGGAAGACCCTGCTGGCGAAGAAGCTGGGGTTGCAGCCAAGACAGGTGGCTGTTTGGTTCCAGAATCGCCGAGCTCGGTGGAAGACTAAGCAGCTAGAGAGGGATTATGATCTCCTCAAGGCTTCCTATGATTCTCTGCTCACGAACTATGACTCCATCACCAAGGAGAATGAGCAGCTCAGATCTGAGGTACGGTTCAGTTCAAGAACTTAATGAATCTCTTCATTTATGAACTTTAGTGTGGAAAGGAAGGAAATTTCATTATTGACTTGGTTTTGTCCGGTGCAAAGTCAGAGAAGCACAGTACCAAGAAGGTCTTTGCCTACTGATATTAATTAATAAAAAAGGCCTTTGCTTATAGAAGAGGATGGAGTTTTCTGTTGGTTATGAACTAGCCTACTGAAATATAAGATGTATATACTATCACAAATTCAACTTTGCTTGTGGAGGAAATTTGAACATGTGTCAAATCAGAATGTCGCCATCATTTGAATGCAACCCGTGGCCAAACATGTTGGCTATATTTTCCTTTTCATATAGCCCACTTTGATATCAAAAGATTAAAGTCAACAAGCCCCACCAAAGTGGCTTAGGTTCTGTAGTTCGGGCGTCTTAATATGACAAGGTCTTTGGAGTCTTGTAAGTGGTAGGATTAGGAAATTTTTACCTCTTGCAATTAATTTATTCAAACCTTGATTAATGGGACATGGTTGGTTTCAGATACATCAGGCGTTGCAAACTATAGAATAAATCAATGGGCCATCAGAAGTTCCCGTATTTATGTTGACCTCAGGAGTTAGGATTTGGTTGGCTTGAATATATTTACTTGGATACAAATGGGAGTGGCTGTTCGTGTTGCGATGGAATAGTTCTCAGCACTGTCATGTTGATTCCCACTATGTTAAATCATGTCAATTCCCAGCTAAACATGTTTGAGTTGCTCTTCTTGTATTCATATAAACAAACTCGAGCCGTATTTACTTATTGTGTTCTACATCACTATTTATAGGCCTGATATATCTACCACTGGTATTTAGACAAAGCAGACTTCATATCAGGATTCAATGAGGGTCTCATGTGTCAAACTGGATCCGAGTATAACCTCTCTTTGCAGGTCATTTCCCTGACCGAGAAACTCCAGGCCAAAGAGGTTACTGAAAGAGCTCCATCAGCAGCTCAGAGACATGACCTGCCCCTTGCAGCAACCCAGCCCGGCAGCACAAAGATGGAGGACAGACTAAGCTCGGGGAGTGGTGGAAGTGCAGTCATGGATGAGGACGGGCGGCAGCAGCTCCTGGACAGCGGAGACTCATACTTTGACTATCCAGGATGCATGGTCCCTGTTGATGGGGTGCAGTCCGAGGAGGATGATCGGAGCATGGACGGGCAGAGTTACTTCCCGGATGATGTCTTTGCTGTAGCCGGCTCCGAGCATGAGGAGGGAGAGCCCATGGGCTGGTGGGTGTGGTCCTAAGGAATAGAGCCCTGGCTTCAGAAAAATGCGCCCCCCACCCCCACCCCCCCAAAAAAGGCGTCAAATCCGGTGTTGGTTTCTTTATCGAAATGGTTGGGTAAATCAATGTCCGTGTAGTAATATGTTGTCTGTCAGTGTCTCACGGGTCAAGTGGGTGCTTAGGATGTTAAAAAGGACCCAAAAAAAATGAATATGCGGGCGATCATATGAAGCTTTGTGTAGAAATCTGCAGAATAAGTTCTTCTGTTCAGTGAATAAAGAACCAGGGCCTGTGGCTGGTGCAGTTGGTGTTTGAACTGAAGGGAAATAATGAATGTTTTGCTGACATTTGACTCTAGCGTGCAGAATTTCCTGGATTTATGCATCAAGATATGAGATCATACTGGTCGGGGAAGCAAATGTAAAGTCCATCGTATATAGTTTGATAACTGCAAGCAAAATGAGTGTAAAGTTGGATATTACTTGAGGATTCTACGCATTTAGAACGCAAGCTTTTATCTATCACACTCGAGATTTACATTTCAATACTACATGCCCTTTGCTCGAGTCATTAGTTGGTCGGGTTCACTTGCATTTGTGACCGGCTTATGGTCGGATCATGCTATAAAACTCACATTACAATATAATTTGCAACCATAAAACTGTAAAGTTCCAACTTCCCGTGGAAAATCCAAAAATTAACCCGAACAAAATGCCGGCTTCCTGGATGGGCTGCCCATTGGGCTTGATGGGTCAATAGCATACAGTACTGGTACGATCATACAGGAAGCGAGGGAAGAAAATTGAGGTGAGGTGAACCCAACCAATAAAGTTCAAGGTTTACGATGTAACATGTTTTGTTCTTTCCCACCCACTCCATTAAAGGATTAGTTCGGAATTTCAAACCCCAAATCATATTTTAATCCCGTCGAGACCTCTTTACACCCACTAAACTGTCGTGGTTGGCTTCCACAATTCCACCATATCCCATGATGAGGTGTGTTTTATCGTATACTAGACGGTTCTGTCTTTGGAATGTCGATTTTGAGGATAATGGGTCCGCTTAAATCTCATAAAGAGTTCAGGACCTTTGCTAAGAGATATTCTCCACTTTTGACACCGAACTCAAAACCATTCTTAGTTTTTCATGAGACCTTAAATCGGTAGTAGCTGGCTATCACGTTAGAAAAAGGCCAATATAATCAGTATCACACAGTCTCTTCTCTCCCTCATTCTGGTCTGTCATAGCTAAGGCTGATGTCTGTTACAGTCCAATTAGCAAGTCCTAAGAGTTCCATCAGGTCGGAATATACTATGATCCAGTGTCAATATTATAGCATCCTTGTCGGGCTTCAGTTACTAAGCTGAACTCCAATGTCCATTTTCGTAATATTCCTGTTTTGGAATCCCATCTCCTGCTGTTCCTAGCTGCTGTTATCCGATTTCTGATTTTGATGCCGATCATCACTATAGTGATCCTGATATTCGCCGGCATCGTGATGCTGGTCCTGGCCCACGTGTGCATGGTCGAGTGGGTCTTTAGAAGAGGACTCCGCAACAACATCGAAAACAGCAACAACAACATCGATGGAGCAGCGGTCGATCAGGGCGCTGGCGGCAACATGAGCATGTCCAAGGATGATGTGGAGAAGCTGCCTTGCTTCGACTTCGTATCAAAAGAAATGGGAGTTGGAAGCAATAATAGCAGCCCTCTGAACTGTGCTGTCTGTTTGGAGAACTTCCAGGTGGGCGAGAAGTGCAGGCTGCTGCCGATTTGTAGCCACAGCTTCCATGCGGAATGCGTCGATGCATGGCTCCTGAAGATGCCGAGCTGCCCTATCTGTCGGAGCCGTGCTGATTCGGGTAGCTTTGGCCCTGGAGAAGGGAGCAGTGGACACTTCACTGATTTCAGCCTTAGCAACATGGAGAGCCAGGGAACCGAGAGCAGCCGGTTTAGTGATTCGAGATCTGAACTGAGAGAGGATCCAAGCCAGCCAACTACTGATGCACTGGATGCCCAAAGAGCAGCAACAGAGATTTCATAGTCATAGATGAGGTAAACCGTTAATCAATATCACCTTCACAGTGGGAAGACTCGGTATGTATGTTCTTATTCTATCCTGCTGCGATCTTTCTTCTTGTTGGTTGTCATCTTCCTTTTCTCCTAGTAGCATGAGTCACAGGCTAGCAGATTCGATTCTCCATTGAAAAAATGCCGAGCTTTGGACATAACTTAGTAAGAGATTGGACTGGCGCATAGCGCAACCCTGGAAGGGGCAGACCACTAGTCGAGGATGCAGACTAAAGATTTACATATTGTAGTATGCCCTTTGTCGGAAACAACTAGAACTAGGAATTTCCTCAAGTGTTTTTCTTTCCCTCTAGGAGGATAGCCGGGTTAGCCAAATCCTAAGGGAAGAAAAGCGAAACAAGGAAGCTCAAGCACTAAGAAGCATCGAATAGCATAACTTAATTTTTCACCTCACATGGTAGAGTAGCTGTAGATGGACCAGCTAGAAGAACAGCAACAGTAGATCATGGCACCCTCCCGTAACAATCAGAGACCATGAAATAAGAAGTAAGCCATCACTTTGATCTGAGGACAGTCTCGTTTGTACGACGGGATAAAAAATCACTTGAATTATGGGCATGTGTCGAGAATTACATTCGCATTTATATCTTATTCCTGTTCTGTTTGATACCACATAATATCTCCTCGCCTAGTAATGATCCTTCTAAATTAAACCTTCAAAAGAAGAAGATAAACTTGATAGTGCCAGGAACTCAAAACCTTTAATATATGTATCTTCTGAGATTTGAGAAGGTAAGTGTGAAGATGCTACGGGCTCTTTTATTGTAGTTGAGAAGACCGAAAAAGTTCGATCTGATAGATGCATAAGTGGTGGAAGTACCAATCTTCAAAAATTGATTCTATACTTCCATTTTCCCGATCCCGATCCAACGGCAACCGATATGGATGAGAAGATCAAATGAGAATGAGGCCCAAACAATCAGCATATCGCGTTATCATCAATGTGCTGCGAGCCTTGCTACTGTACTGCAAATGTTGGATCACAAGCATTAGAGCAGTGTCAATCTTAGGGCAGATTCAATTTTTTGACTTCATAAGCTGAGAAGAGTTCTGCAAGGAGAACAGAACAACAATCTATAGGAATGAGAAGAAAAAACTTGTAACGTTGAACACGGAGACAGCACGATGACTAGCGGATTGGCTTTATTGACCACCGAACAATTTTACACAATCTACTTTTGGACAGCCGATTTCCCGCCCTCCACATCAATCTTTTTCTCAAGAAACCTCCTTTTGCAATCACAGTAGTATACCATGAGAACGACCCACTTGAACAGATTACCCAAACAGACACTGAGGACCTGTGCGACTGTGGCAGCGGCTCTGGCTCCACCCCACTTGTTGCCCCAGAATAAGTAGACGCAGAGCAACCTCAGGCCGAGCCTCCACAGTAGAAAAACGAGCATCAGCAGGAAGCCGCTTCTCCGGCTCCCTCTGCTGAGATATGCTGCTACCCCGATAGCAATGTCCCCGTGCTTCTCCTCCAGGACAGAGATCACGATCCCAACATTCCATACCAAGCTCCATTCGATGTACTTAATCAATAGAGCCAAAAAAAGCCCCCCGAACAGCAGCATAAACACAAAGAAGGCTACGACTTCGGGCAACGAGGGATAGAAGAAATAACTCTCGAAGGCTCCGAATGGTTGCCACGGATGGACCGTGAATAATTGTGACCCGAGCGAAATTAACCCGATTGTGACTAGTGTGGAGAGCCCTAGAACGCAGAAGGAAGTGATCAGAGGGCCCTCGAAGCCGACATCCTTTATGGGTCGGCGCAAGAAAGCCCTGAAGCTTTGCAGGACCTCTCCTGCGTAGAGTGCCGATGAGTGGCAGAGAATCAAGATCGTGTTGAGGAGGTCCAGGGGGTGCACGAGGATCAGGTAAATGAAACCCAGTAACACAAATTGGTGAGAATGATTAGCAATCACTCTCCTCATTGAACTCAATGGTTCCGATCTCGAATAAGAAATGGTCGTGTAGCAGCCGTTTCCATTGCAGAAGGTGGTATCCTGATCATCATGCAAGAGCAGTGTCTCGACTGAATTGAATAAGGTCTCATGGAAGAAGAATTCAAAGAGGAGGAGGGAGAGGAAGAGAGGGAAGGAAGTGAGGACAGTAAAGAGCAAGAACTTGGGATTCTTAGCGGCGATGCTGAGGGACTCTCGGAGGATTCCGGCGAGCTCAACCTTGTCTTTCCTCATGATGGCCTCGTTATCCATGTTCGGTTCTTTGGGTTTCTGTGTCACAAAGAACCCTTACCAGCGCCTGTCTATATTAATGGATGGCGGAATGGAAGTCTCCCTGCTATCTCCTGGTCAAGTCAATCAAGTCAACCATGGCCGGCTTGTGTACCATTCTTCCAATTTGGCTGGCATTACATAATCTCCATAACTCCACGCTGACTTGACTTGTCAAGTGTTGGAGCCGACAAAGGGGTAGGTGATGCAATTTATGAAAAGCATACACACGTCCTATCTTTCTTTCTTTCTTTTTTTTTTACTGTATAAAAAAATTTTAGGAGTATAATAAGAATTAAATTTAATAATATTAATATACTAAATTTTCTCTATTTTAATACTAAATATTAATATAAAGGATAGGGCTAAACTTTATTTTTTTAATATTATCTTAATATGTATTGTGTGTAATATGGGGCTGTTGAACATCTTTTTCGTCCCATTTTGGATTTCATAGCAACTGAGAAGAACAAACACCAACCATTA
>CXYZ01012187.1:211643-252000 GCA_900006705.1 Sonneratia caseolaris
GGGGGGTGGTCCATTTGAAGATTGAAAGGGGACGTGGGCCATCCATGAAAGGGAGTGATCCATCATCATCACCATCACCATCGTCTTATGTATGATCTAGCCCAGCCTCTCTATCAGTAGCCAGCCAGCCAGCCAGCCAGACCCCTCGATTCTACTGGGCTTAAAGCCTCCAGATTTCTGGCCCACAATGCAGCAACATGTCTAGCTCACGGTCACAGGCTCGCAAACACGGCTCCTTGGAGACATAACGTTGAACCACCTCGACCCAACAAAATCTGATCAGATCCAAAACCTATGATAGATATATAGGGAGAAAGTCCGTGCAGAGAAAGCTACGCACCTTCGGGACCCGATCTTGCTTCAACCTCCGTCGTCGAGGTCCGTCAGAGTTCTGAAAACCAACTGGTGCAGGCTCATTCTCCTACCCAAACCCATGGAGTGCTTGCTGGCTTTCCCTAGAATCTGACTCGAAACTCGAAAACCCAAATCCCAATGGTCAGAATCAAAGCTACCTCGGCAGCTCTTCATGACTTCGTGCCATGCGGTCCTCGTGGATCTAATTGAGCCATCGGCCATCGAACTATTAATCAAGTTAAAATTCAAATTTGTGTAAGCTGCCAACGCTTGTTTGCTATTTCTTCAAGTGTCACGAGAGCGTCCACTTCCCCATCTTCAAATCCCAGGCAGTGGTCACGGGCGGTCTGGAGCAAGACGGTGCGTTTCATCTCATTGGGATGTGCAATTTTTTCCTATTCTTATTCCAAAACTCTATTTAATAATAAAAAAAAAAAAGAATTTGTTGAGTAAGTGATTTCCGCTCTATGCGAGTAAACTGTTGCTGGGCTCGTAGATTCAGTTCAGTTGCATGCTGGGGGTCTCATGTGATTGGTACTTCTCTTGTCTCTTGTCCTTTAGCAATTTCATATATTCTACCCACGCACAACCCTTGTCTGGTCCGACCAACTAAAAATCAACAATTTGTGTTTTTTTTTCCATAAGAAGAGTATGATTAATTTGAATTTGAATAAATTTAACAATATATTTTAATAATTAAATTTGTATATTTGATAATACTTAAATGGGACACTTGCATATGAATTGGCTTGCCTCCCAAATAATCTTTGACAGCGACAGCTCCTGTCGATCTCTCCCTTACGGGTGCTAGCTAGTTCGGTACGAATCATATTCCGAATCCCGATTCTGTTCCGATCGGCTTTCCGTCATCCCTCACTATTAGTGGCCTGGGATCCCGAGTCTCACCCGTAGAGCAAAAGAGGCGATCACTGTGCGAGACTTGATAGCTCAAACCAGCACGACAAAACGTGCATTGTATACCACCAGTGGCCAAGCAACACCTCCTTTCTTCCAGAGAATAATTGTCCACTGAGAAAATGTTTCCCCTTAAGTGGAGTCGATGTATGTTTCACTACCAAACCTACCGTTCAAAGTTTAATTCTCGTCGATGAAATTGTCACATTCCTTTGTTCAAAGTTTCTTTATAGTGGAAGGAAGTATACCATTTTTCTCCAATTAATTATTTAATCTGATTGGATGCATGGCACAAGTGATCTTTACTTTTATTTCTTTTTTTTTTCCCCTTTTGATCTTGTTCTCTTTCTCCAGTAAAGCAAATCTGTCCACACCTTTTTTGTTAGAAACAAAGCAATCAAAAGGGAAGGTCCCCCAATTTGCCTAAAGTTATGCCAAGCCATCAGCCAAGGTAGTATATAATTAATGGAAAAGCTGATCATTAAGATTAATTTTCAAACAGGGACACACTGGACTGACAGTGCGGACTGTGGAGCGTCCCCACCAGAGTTTTGCAAGTGATCGGAGATTTCAAAAGGGCATCAATCATCATGGAATCAGAGGGCTGGAAGTTCCCGTCATGGCACTCTCATGGACCCCACCGTGAGAGGTCCAACCTAAGAGCCCTTGCTGTTCACCAAAGATCCAAACAGGATTCCTTCTATCAACAAAGGGGTACTTGGAAGAGAAAAAAAAAAAAAAAGACGAAAGGGAAAGAAGAAAGCTAGACACTTATCAGTGCCTCAAAAGGATCAAGAAAAGCAAAAGCAATTGCATACCTCAATCCATTCACACACATAATGCAAGTGCAGATTCAAATGCTTGTGGATGGGTGCCTGTGCCAACCGAGCTTGGAGCACAGGATGTCGGGGAAACTTTATGGCACTTGCATTTTGGCGTGGTATTAGGCATCGGTATATCAAAATGCAGGACTCATAGTAGCAGACATTTATTTGCTTGTAACTCTTTTTTTAAGTGTCGTGGCCTGCTGGCTTCAATTGATACTTCCTCAGTGCATTAAAGTCAGAAGCTGATTTTGCAAACTTGCTTGACATCTCTAGAGACACCAGCTGATGAAGATGGCCCGTAAAGCAAGGAATTCAAATGATTGCTTCTTCTTCTTCCTGCTCTACTCTCTCTTTCATATTTCTGGCAAGTGAAATCAAGAAAGCAACTACACCACGTACATGGCTCCATAAACAGCAATTTCAAACATAAAACAAGTAAACTCAGGTGAATGTTACCAGATCCGATGCCTTTACCCAGAGACTCATATGGCATAAAGTATATAGAGTGCACTCATTTCATTTTGTCCTCCGTATTCAAGAGAAATTAGACATTATGAACCAGGGCAAACAGCCAGGATCTTCGTGAAATGACTCGCAAAAATCACAGGAATCAGTTTCTACAAGCGATATTAAACACAAAAGACTCATTTCGCCCACAGAAATCAGCATCTCAAGCATAAAAGCATATTTCTTCTCTCTGTTTTTGGTGAACTTCTACAGGAATGCTTTTCTAAGTATGAGCTGAAAGCCTGAAACTGATATTATCTCTATCCAGGAGTTCGTAAACAAAATGCAGCCAGCATGAATGACCGAGCAGAGCAACATCTATTACATACTATGTTTTTTCCTGGACTGCCTCGGCTGCCCATGGCAAGTCAATTTTAAGAGAGGAAGGCATCTCGACATGTTGCTCTGAAGAACTGGTATACTTTCCCTTTCTGGACCAGAGCCAAATCTTGGACACTGAATAGCTCTCCCCTTTGGCCACTTTGTTAATCTTATTTCCCTCAACATCCCGATCTGCCGAGGAATCCCCACCATTTTCTGCCCGTTTCACAGTCTTAGTGCCTCGACCATGAGAGAAAGGGACTCTAAGGTCCGAATCAACCACTAAATACTGATATGAGCCCATTGAGAAGCATCTCCTTGCATCTAAACTACTGCTGCTGCTGCTGCTTGTCTCTCCTGCTTGCAGCTCCAAGGACTCATTATTCAACCTCCTGAACTTCCCAAGCCTCACCGGCAAAACCCTCTTTTCCACTACTATCTCTTCAATGTCCACAGTCTTCTGGGCTGAACCCGTCCTAGCCGACCCATTGACAGGATAGGACCCATCTTCTTCCCTCAAGTCATCGTAATCAAAGATCGGGTTCTCAATGGAGAGCCCAGGAGTGAAGAGCGTCCCCCTGCAAAGGGGGCAAGTAGAGTTCGACAGCAGCCAAGTGTCGATGCAATTGATATGGAAGGCATGGCTACACATGGGAAGCAACCGAAGCTTGTCCTTTTCTGAGAACTCGCAGAGGCAAACAGCGCAGTCGAAGGGCTCGTTTATGCCTACTATCTCCTTGTAGTGGAAGACGGGTAGAGCATCGATGAAGGCCTGATCGAGGCCCGAGTCATGGAGGTGGAAGAGCTGCTGGAGCTGTCTCTGGAGAGCATCGGAGCTAGAGATTTCCGGGTACCGATGGGACTGAGGGGAGGCAGAGGACGAAGGTTTCTTCGAGAGGAATCTGACGAGCAAGTGGAGGAGGCCAGAGATAAAGAACAGCACGGCGAGGATCACTATGATGAAAAGAACCGCAGGGCTGATTTTAGGACCCGAAGATGAAGGGGAAGGAGATGAAGCGGTGGTATCTCTCTCGAAGAAGCTGATAAATGGAGGAGGCGGACGGGTCAAAATCCCATCTTTCTGCTGAATCACTGACATTGTTCAAATGGGTCTTCTTGTTTTCTCCTCAAATCCACAAATCACAAGCTGCTCGACAAGCTCTGACACCATGTTGTTACAATTAGAGACTCTTCGCTCTTACAACCCTCATCTCAACAAGACAACATACGACTCAACTCCGCTGCTCCGTTCACACAGAATCTTAACAAAGGTGGGAGCTTTAGCTTGCTCCGTGGCGCAAGATTCTCTAATCTAGAGGTGGGTCAGCATCGATCAGGAGAACCTGACAGCGAGGGAAATTATGAGGGATTGGAACTTACTCGCAAAGGTGACAGCTTGATTGATTCTCGAAAGCATGTGCAGCGGAAAAAAGGCCTTCTCAGCGGCATTTATTGAAGCCTTATCTAATGCAGAGGAATCAGAAGAGGGAGGAGAAAGGGATAGGATGCCTCTGCCTCTCCCTCTAAAAAACCGAAGAACTCTGTGTGTGTGTCTGTGTGAGTTAAGGAGTTTGCTGGTGGGAAAAAGGCGAGAATGGAGCAGGGAAGGAACAGTAGCAGTAGCCGGTCCCAGGGTGGGAGGGGGAGTAGAGAGACTGAGAGAGGCCAAAAAGAGCCAACTAGGGGATTGGGGAGAACTGAGGAGTGGCCCCACACGTGCCGTCGAGGGGCGCGTGGGGGTTGTGTTCGGTCAACTGAGAAACTCAGACAACGAGCCAAAATTTCTGTGTGGTTTTCTATGTGGGCCTGGCCTGGACCTTCCTCCCCTTTCTTCCCCACCTCACTTTTCGAGATATAAAATCTTCAAAATATTGCGAGAAAATATAATAAAAATATATTAGTGATAACTATAGTAAATATTTATACATTAAAATTTTATTTACCCATTTACTATAATTTAATTGACAATCTTGTGGGGTGATAGTGTGTGATAACGTCAGAATTTCCCCTTCGGAAAGCGCCTCCGCGCCATCCGTGATCGATGGGAGGGAGGTGTTGTCGTTCCCAGCTTCGCAGGCCTCTCTCTCGATTGCCACGTGTTATTCAGTGGTAAGGGGTCGACGTCAGGGCGAGACCGTCCGTCGGGTGACCGAGGAAGGACGCCATCGTCTGATGTCCCTGCCTCCTCCCCCTCCTCCTGTGTGTCTCTTTTCTATCTGCCTTCTAAAGTACAAAAGATACTAATGACCATACATAAATATTCAAATTTTCCGCCATTTTTTTCATCAACACAAGGACAAGGAGTAGCAGAGCCGGGGCAATCGGGACGATGGCGACCATCCCGGACTCCTACGGCGCATCAACATCTTCTGCAGCAGATCCATTTGATGGTCGGTGAGATTACTGTGTCTGCTAAATATATCGAATTGATCATGATATTTCACCAAGTAAGTTGCCGTCCAACCTTTTTTTCAGACGTGAAGACCGTATCAACTGTGCCGTAAATCCTAACGCACTCTAGTCTCGTATTACAATTGCGGTACGGTGTGACTGATCCACATTAGCGTTCCTTTGGGCTGCTTATTGGATCTTGGGCCTTAAGCTTTGAGCCATGAATATGGGCCTCCGATTGTGCCGGCCCATGTAATATGTCGAATGCTCCTCCACCGCTACTTCCCCATTCCAATTTTCCGGGCTAGGAATCCATCACCACTTCTCCTCCACCGCCCTATACTCTTATGTATCTTATCATATATATGTACAGCTTTAATTTGAAAGATCTTAGATATTGCACGTACGACAGTGGGTCACACCGCACTCCACGTGGACAAAGTTCGGTCTCCAACTCGGTTGCTGAGACGCTCTCCTGTTTCCAGATCAAACCAATGTCTCTCCGGTCGGCACCCATCACAGACGGATACTTAGTATGTCTGCTATGATAAGCACGTGGACGACAAGTGAAATGAGAAAACTGCACAGATAGTGTATATANGGACGACAAGTGAAATGAGAAAACTGCACAGAGAGTGTATATAGAGCATTCTTGTTTTCTCTCTAAACCCCAGGAATGAAATTAAAAAAAGAAGAAGAAGAAGAAGAAATAATATGATATTATTACTCTATAAATAACCCAATGAGAAATCCTCTACTACGGTCTATTTTTTCTATGTTTTTTTTTCTTTCTTCTAAGAAATAAGGAATTTCAAGCCTGATTCAAGTAGTTGGCATCGTGGTGGAGTCCAGCTGAATGTCAGTCACCTTCATCCGCCAAGCCTCCTCAGGCTCGACATCAGGAACTCGTTCCACACATCGATGGGACCCGGCAAGCACCAGTGGACGCAGTCGTTGTAGCCCCTCATCCACTTGTTGCCCCAGAACTCCCCCGGGTGCCCGTCTGCCCTCATCATCATCGCCCTCGTAATGTCCAGGATCCCGAACCTCCGGCGGCCCTGGCCCTGCGCCGCCCTCGCCCTGTCGAGCTCCTCCACCTGTATGCTCCTAAACTGCCACTCGTCGCTCTCCGAGGATATCCCTCCGGAACCGTACGGCCCCGTCCGGTTGCACATCCCTCCGTTGTTCCAAGTCCCGTTCTCGAAATGCGCCGGCGAGAACGTCCTCAGCAACGTCACCAGACCCGGCTTGCAGCTCTCGCAGCCGCTGATGTGGTCGAATGAAGACCGCATGGCCAGGCGGAGAGCGTGCTCCGGGCCGAACGAGGTCACGTTCGGCTCGCTGCAGTAGACACAGCCCACCAGGTCGGCTCCGTCGTACACGTAGATCTTCCGAAAGAACCAGTGGGCACCCGAGACGATGGCGTAGTCGACTCCCGGCAGCTCGGAGGCCCACTTCTCGTCGACCCGGTCAATGCGAAGCTCGAAAACGCCCGACAGAGTGCTGTTGATCGTTATCTCCTCGCCCGTGACGAGGAACTTCGACCACAGGATCTTGAGGGTGAAATCGTGGCCGGCGAATCGCCACGTCCGGAACCTATCCTCCGAGTCCTTGTAAACGTCAACTGGGGTCTCTTCCTGCACCGTTAAACAGATCGATCCTCAAACGTGTGACCCGCACCATGAAACTGTCAAGATTCGCTGCTATTTTGGACCGAATATTTTATTAATCCTGAAAATTCTCATGCCGAAAATAGATAACAGCATAAATTCCTGATGTCGAATCGGTTGTATTCGCTTCCATTAAAAGTCATAATGGAATAATATTTAACACACGCAGAGAGCATATACACACCTTCTCGTAATGTCTCTGTTGCATTATTATTATTATTATTATTATATATTTAATATCATAGGAAGAGAGGCAGAGGTTACATTAATATTCAGTAAATAAGTAGACCTTAACAACTAAAGAAACTGTGATCTTCATTTGTTTTCCTCCCACAATTATGATGTTTTTTTTTTTGGTGTGGATAAATTATATTTTGATCCCAAAAAAATATCATGGTTTACCCATCTGAAATTGAGGCCCAGTGACCGGAGGAGGGCGAGCTGCAGTTCAAAACTCGAAAACTCTCCAACTGCTTGCAGTCAGTTTTTTCCTTTAAAAAGGAGATGCGAATAATATTAATTATTTGAAATGGGGGAAACAAAATCCAAAAAATTGAGTGTTCAATGCGATGTCGTGCAGTCAGTCGTGCGGGATAAATGAGGCACGTGTATTCAAATGATTCGCATGATCACAGATAAGTTTTCAGTTTTCCGGCGAATTTCTGGAAACCACAGCTTTCCATTCCATCCTCAGTTTTCTGATTCTAAAACGATTGTCCCTTTTACCATCTCATTCTACCTTGAAAGTGGAAACGGTGAAACTTACGATAATTCTTGGGCGGAAAACGGCCGGAAAGTTTGTTTCCGGAGAATCGGGAAACGAGGCTGCGGGGTAGAGCGGATGCCTTTTTTTTAATCCTTTTCCTCTTTTAAAAAAAAAATAATTTGCATGCAGCTCTGGTTCGATCGGAAATGAAAACGGGAGAACAGACCTGAGACAAGAGGCAGAGTAGGGACTCCATGTGGTTCCTGGCAACTGAGTCGCCGATGAAGGCCATTGTCTTCCCTCTGACCATCTCCAGGAACGCCTTGGGATCGAACCGCGAGAGCTCGCATTTCTCCGGTTTCCACCGCCAATTCAGGAAGTCCCTATCCGGCCGCCCCTGCAGGAAACAGTTCTTGGAGTCCGGGATCGTCCTGCAGCTCGAGTTCGTGTACGATGACCCTCGAAGGTCCGGCACCCACCGTCCCTCGTACAGATCACAATCGTCGTGTATTTCATCTGTCAGAATTCAAAAGAAAAAAAAAAAAAGAGGATCAAGAAAACCAGAGACGATCAGGGTCGATCGAATGACGGGGAACCGGAGGATTTTGAAGGAGAAGGCTACCCTTTCGAATGTCGAGGGCTTTGGAATCGGTAGCGAGCCGTAAAGGGTCAGGGGAGTAGAGGATGAAGAGGCTGAGGATCGTCGAGAGGAGAAGGGAGAAGAAGAGGAAAGGAGGCAGAGCACTCAAGTTGAAGGAGCAAGGCTTGTCCTTTCTGGTGCCGTGAGATTTATCTGGGAAAACAGAGGAGGGCCTCATGCTTCATTTCAGAGGCGGGGGGGAGAAGGATTAAGAGACCATATGATGAGCTTCTACCTCCCGACGGACTTGGCGTTTGAAGGGGTAAAAAGTAAGGGTTTCATACAACGGAGAAGCCCCCCTTTTCCGCCGTCGTTTATGTCACTCTGGCCCCCGTACATTCACATTAAATTCAGACTCAAAATCAGGATAAAAATCATGTTAGATTTTCTTGTCTAGTACAAGATGAAACGACACAGCATTTAGGGTCACGAAGAACTCTGTCAATATAGTCGAGCCCAAGATCTCTCAGTAGCTTTCCTTTGGATGGGTAGTTGATTGCAATCTCACATTATATCAAGCTTCAATATTTGATGGTAAATTTTATTATAATATGAGATTAAAATGGTTAAATTTTTATAGTTGGTTGATGAAATTCATATGATAAAAAATGAAATAGGTACGTTATAATCGATTTAATATTCATTTATATTTCCTGTCAAATTTCTATTAAATTCTATATTTTAATACTCAACCTTATATATAAACGTGATTTACATATGTTTGAAGTGACTTTGAGCATACTTCCTCAACAATAATTGTTCATGAACCCCAAGTCTCCTTTTGACTATTATGGTTAGTTAATTCTCTCATCCAAATACGTAAAAGAGTTGTTAAGAATAGATATTAATAAATCAAATTTTACATCAAAGAGAGTGGACATCATATATTTTATTTTATAAGAGATTGACTATCACTATTTTATTATTATATATAACCGGTGAAAATTTTACAAATTATCAATTTCTACACTAAGCTTTACTACTTCCATAGTTGCAGTATGCCCCCCTCAAATATTACGATTCTTACCTTTCGATTGATAGTTGAAACTTTGATCATAATTTTAACATCTTCAATGATCTAGGCATGCTCGAATCCGGTTTCCCATGTGGAGATGCAAATGTTGACGTGCTAGGTAGACATCGATCTATGGAACGCATGTGCTATTACTGTCTTCTTCTTCTTTTTTTTTTCTTGAAGTTGTATTCAAGGAGGAGTGGGGACTGGGGAGACGGCGACCTCAGGCCATGAAGATATCGGTCAAATCGGAGGGCGAAATTTTGAAGTCTTGCTATCAGACAAGAATGAACCGATGACATCGATGTAATCAGCGACGATCTTGAAAGTGGCGGAACATTCAATCAATCGCCCATCCAGATACAGCTATCGGAGAATTTTCTTGAGATGGGATCGGGGATCGGAAGTTGGATGGACCACTCGTGCATGTCAACGCGGAGGAGCCTGGGATCTCGGCGAGATTAAAGGGCTCTCGACATGTGGTGTTATGCCATTGGTCCAACTCATCATCTCCGTCACGCAAAATGAGAGAATGCTACACCCACAAAAAGGTCATATTACGCTACCGTATCCCAAGGGGATTCATCTTTAACACTACAGCCCAAAAAATGGATTGATTGATTGATTGATTGCCTCCTGTTTTTTTTTTCCCGATTTTGACCCTTTGTTAATCTTAATTAATAAGGCTGGGAATATTTGTCAAAATTAGATTTACGGTATAAAATGTTTTTCGAAGCTTAATATTTTGATAGGGATGACGCTTCTAGCATAAGCATTCTGACATGACAAACTGATGTGGATGTGAACCTATGATTTCGCTTAGAATAATGGAACATAGAATAGCATTTTAAAAATTCAATAAATGTAAAAGGAAAAACATTCTCGACAATCGGCTCTCGGCCCTAATTTCTCTAGGCCTCACTCACATACCGTTAACGAGCTAGAACTATGAGTGCAGGAGACACGACGGTCCCTTAAATCGGAAGATAAATAGAGCCTTACCCGACCAAATCCCATTATCGACAAAGAGCATTCCGAGAGTCGCTGGGCCACTCAATGGGAGAGGCGACTGAACGAGAAAACCCCGAAACTGGTGAGAATTAGGAGCCGTTCTTTGAATACCAAGTCAAAAGTCATCGCGCTATGATTATTGCCCTTGAATGGCCCCCCTAGAGTGCGACTAAAGAGGCGGGAAGCAATTCCCCTTTTAGGCCTGGATGATCTCGATCTTGAATATCAGAAAAGGTCCATTGATTCAGTCTCGGGTACAGTTGATTGCACCGAATTGGATCGGGAGAGGATGGAAATGGATTCATCCGAAGTGAGATCCTACCCGGTCGTTAAAAAGTTCGAGTGGGTGGGAGCCCTGCTTGCCGACAGCCTTATATTGGAGCACGGGAAAAGTTGACGTCGAGGCTCGTGAGGGTGACTTTTAGGTGAATAGTCTGGAGGACACCATCTGGCAACCTAACACAGAGAGCTCGAATCCAGCCTTCTAAGGAGCGATTTAGACACTCAAAAACGGTTCACGATCCTCTGGCAAATCACCTCCGACGATTATGTTTGAGTTCATCGGTGTGTCGGGAAATGCTTATTGTGTCAATGCATGAATGGAAAGTCAACATCTCATCGTTCCATATTAGACCGGTAAAAAATACTGTTACTTTAGGTGCAATGCGAAAAAAAAAAAAGTGCACAAATTGGGGTTATAGGGCTAACCGAGGTGTCAGGCAATGACGGCACGGTACAAAAATAACTTGGATTGTGCCGATAGAAATAAAAAAAATTCAGGATGATTTGAATTACGAAACTTATATTAAAAATTAATTTTTTTTAAAAAGTAAGTTATCATATAAATATAATATAATATTAATAATTAATTCGTTATTTTTAAAATTAACATAAAATGGATTAATAAGTTAATTGTGATATTTAAAAGTCTATTTTCAAGTCCAAAATTATTTAAATTTGATTTTAAAATTTATTTATTTATTTAATTCAGCCGGGTTGGATGGCCCGAAAAACTTGGTCCGTCTCGAATTGGCAGGTCTACCTAAGATTAGTGGGGCTGATGATGGTTCAGAGTAGGCCTTTGGGCCACATCAGATAAGGCTCCGATGGGTCATAATTTGATAAATTGTGCCCACAATGGTCCAAGATCAATTCACTCGGGCCTCGATCCGGCCCAATTTCCTTGGTAAGGCCACCGTAGACAAGTTTCTCTTCATGTGAATTTCCAAATTCCTCTGCCACTTCGGAGGCCCATCGGGCAGTAAAGTTCGACCGCGATTTGCATGCCCTCCGATATTCTCTTAAGCAGTATATTATAGACCAGTCGAAATCTATGGCATGGAAAATCGTGCATGGGCCAGAGTGTCGGGTTGCCTAATGTATCGGGTCATATCGGCTTGATAATACAAAAAAATATTTACAATGAAAAAGTTATGAGAAAACTTTTTAAAATGATTAATTATATAAAAATATTTATATTTTAATAATTTTAAATTAATATAATATTTAAGTTAATAATTTAATTATATTATATATAAAAATTATTTAATTTGGAGTTGACCGAGATTTTTGGATGCTAAAATGATCGGCCGATATGAATTAACAACTCTAAGCACACTGCTTCTTTGACATCTGACATTTGGTTCAAGTATAGTTAATATTGGGGAAATTCCTATAATAGTAAACTTTTGTGGAATCGTGAGGCAGCTTTCTGACTTGGATTCCTTTCCACAGTAGAGAGAGAGAAGCGGGAAAAGTGCTCGTTGAAAAGGGGCATAAAGGACAAAACACGGTCAGATCCCCTCATCCTCGGTCGGGTGCAGCGTGCCTTGCCTTGCCAAATGATTGATCTTACCGAAAGGTAAGCATCATCTATCACGATTACGATCACGAAAATACCCCTGCTCGCGTTTTTTAAGGTTTCAACCACGTTCATGGCCTGGTCGACTTTTCCCTCGAAGGCACTGTCGCATATTGTAGGGGGTAGGGGTATCCGTGGGACAGTGCATGCTGCACAGCCAGTGGTCTTGTCAGTCGACCCTTTTAACGAGGGGGATGAGATTTATTTTTGACATGTGATAATTTACTTGACATTTACAATTGGAGTGGTAGGAAAGGGTTAGATATTTCGGCATGTGATACGTAAATAAATTTATCAACGGCTTATAGTTTATCACCCAAATAGGCTAAGATATCATTGCTTCTAACTGTGTCGGAATCGGGACAAGCCTCGTGCGCTGTGCGCGAGTGGACATACAGATGGAGCAACAGGGAAAGGGGAATGGACATCAATGATAACGGCAAGCAAGCACGCCACGACATAGGCGGACAATCGACGCATAGATTAATTATGCGTAAGCTAAGCCCACCAGGTTCCACCGGTGATCCAATCTCATCTTCTACCGTTTGTCTCTACATACTGGTGGCACGACCCGACGTAAGCTTGAAAGTTCAGTGGCCTGTTCGAACGGCGTTTTGTTGCTGTGGAAGTAACGGAACTTAACCCAGCGATTGCTGTCCAGCTATGGTAACTTGCTCGTCTACGTTGCACTTCAATGATCCGTACGTGACAGGCAGTAGTGCTGGAGGACAGGAGCCATAACTCCCGTGGCAGTGTCATGGTGTTTTGATGATCGGTGAAGCTGGCATGCACTTTCAAATTAAATCGATCCTCGAGGCTCGAGCCCAGCTGTCTCGAGATGATTTTCCTTTTTTCTTTTTCCCTCAGAGGAAAGGGCAAAAAAACGAAAGGTTGTTCTCTCCCTTGTGTATGTAAAGTGTCCATCGAAAGCTGTCTATTAAAGCCTCAGTTGATGGGAGAGCAGGGAGCAGAGTGCGGAGCTTCACCGGCAGCAGCAGCAGCACAGCAAATGGCTTTGAAATCTCTGATCTTTCTGCTCGCCGTGCTCACGCTGGTTCTCTCTCTCAGCGCTGAGGTTGGATTCTCATCTTCATCCTTCTCCAGTCGTTACCAATTTCATCTTTTTTTTTCTCCCCGGCAAGAATGTAAACATGTTATATGTTTTTTTTAATATAAATAATCTCGTAAATTAACCTGTAACATGTTTTGTCCATGTTTTCTCATGCATAGGTTTCTGCTGCGGATGGGGATCTCGATGTGTGGAAGGTAATGTGACACCAACACGTTGAATAAAAAGAAAAAAAAAGGGGAAAGCTTTCTGATTATCAATCAGGTCGAGCTTACCAGTACGCATCGTGCAGATAATATATGGGAAGCCCCCGGCGCCCGCTCCAGCCAAGCCTCCGGCAGCTCCTCCGGTGACAGTCAAGCCCCCGGTCCCTCCCGTAACGGTCAAGCCACCCGTTCCTCCATTCGTCAAGCCTCCTCCCCCTCCTCTAACGGTCAGACCTCCGGCTCCTCCGGTCTTCCGACCTCCAGCCCCCCCGGCCTTGAGGCCTCCTGTCCCCCCGGTCTTGAGACCTCCTACCCCACCGGTCTTCACTCCTCCCGTCCCACCGGCCAAGCCACCCGTCCCTCCTGTGGTCAAGCCTCCGGTGCCTCCTGTGGTCAAACCACCGGCTCCTCTTCCTCCGCTCAACCCACCATCCGCCCCGCCGCTGCCTCCCGTGAAGTCAAAAGCAGGTAAACCAACAGCCTTAGACATCTCCTTAAGCCATTGTAAATGCCTCCGGGCATCAACGGATATGTAATCAATGCACATTTTTATCATGGTGGGTGGTATAGATTGCATCCCGCTGTGCAGCAATCGGTGCAGCCTGCACTCGAGGAAGAGGACGTGTATGAGGGCTTGCATGACGTGCTGCGACCGCTGCAAGTGTGTGCCGCCCGGCACCTACGGCAACCGAGAACTCTGCGGGAAGTGCTACACCAACATGACCACCCATGGCAACCGCTTCAAGTGCCCTTGATTCACTCAATGGGGTCGTTGGTTTTCTTAATAAATTTCGAGATGGACATAATATGTAGATATCATGAGGGAAAAATGTCAGTGGTTTTCCTCCTCCCGCCCAGGTGTTTTTCCAGCTTGCCAATGAACATGGAATGTGTTATTGTATGTGATGTCACCTGCATATGTATGGTTTTCCTGATTTCAGCGTTATGTTATTAATCGATGAAACTTCTCATCAAACCAGTGATCTACTGCACATACATGATCCAATGAGTGGGATTATCCCAGAGTAAGGACACGAAAACATCAGAGATACACGGGCAGAGCCGTAGGGGGATCCCATTAGGGACTCCAAGCTATCAATAAGCTCAAGATATTATCGAGAAGTTATGCTGCTGATGAATCCGGAAGCATGATAATCCAATTTTCAGAACCAAATCTCGGGCTTTCCTACTCACTTATTCCGATTACTGACGCCTTACAGAATTTTTATTATCATCATCCTCAGAGAAGGATGGGAATGCCATTGACGAGAGTGTCAAGCATATTACATACAGAAAAAAAGGTGATGGTTTTGGATGATCTTTGGGAGTATATGAAATCAGGAAGGAGTCCATGGAAGTTTTAGGGTTTGCATGGGTCCATGTCAAGGTAATGGGCCTGCGTGTTACGCCTAGTATATAAATGGGCCCGGCCCAGANTTGTCAACGTAATGGGCCTTCGTGTTACGCCTAGTATATAAATGGGCCCGGCCCAGATGGATCTACTGCTGAGCTGAGTTCAGCTGATCTTTCGTCCTTCACTGTCGTCCTGCAGAGGACGCCCCCCTCTCTCTCTCTCTCTCCCCCTCCCCGTAGTAGGAGAAGCTGACTTGGCTGNTTGTCGTCCTGCAGAGGACGCCCCTCTCTCTCTCTCTCTCTCTCTCTCTCTCTCTCTCTCTCTCTCTCCCTCCCTCCCCGTAGTAGGAGAAGCTGACTTGGCTGAAAGGTCTAACACTTTGTATTCGAGAAGAAACCAGGGAAAATCGGAGACACGCGGGAGGCGAGATCCGTGTTTTAACAGTTGAGGATCCACCGGAATGGGGGCCGCAGACGGGATCCTTGGGATCAAGGGCGGCCTTCATGGCAGAGGAAGCGGGGCAGTGGGGGGGAGAAGAGGGACGGAGAAGAAGTGGCTGAAGAGGCGGGAGACCTGGCTCGTTGTGCTGGGAGTGGCCCTTCACGCAGTCTACATGCTCAGCATTTTCGACATATACTTCAAGACGCCTGTCGTCCATGGAATGGATCCAGTGGTCCCTCGCTTCTCCGCTCCTGCAAAGCGTCTCGTCCTCCTTATAGGTAACGAATATTATGATCCCTGTTCTCTCACTCTTTTTAAATTCACTCTCCAATTAATTTTCCAAGCTCACTGGAAAGCTGAAGCTAGCAATAGCATGATCCGGATTTTGGTTCTGGTGAGCAGTATGCTGCTTTCGATAGTGTGCTTAAGCAAGACCCAGCAACGGGAAAATGAAGTATGCAAAATTTTAGATGAACTGTTCCCATTCTAGCAGGAGCTTGCGCTGGTAGATGAAGGCATTTGTTAATGCATTCACGGAATAATAAAAAACCGGCAATTGTGTCTGGTGATTGACACTTTGTCGCATGGGTATATGGTTGTATATCTTAGATTTGAAATCTGTGGTCATGTGGTGACATTTGGCTTGCTTACCTGTGGTCCAAATCAGTAAAAGGTGATTTTGTTACATCCCATGCAGCGGATGGTTTACGTGCGGATAAGTTTTTTGAGTCAGATTCGGAGGGGACTTTTAGGGCACCCTTTTTGAGAAGTATAATTAAGGGGCAGGGCCGGTGGGGAGTTTCTCATGCCCGTCCTCCGACTGAATCAAGACCTGGTCATGTTGCTATTATAGCAGGTTTCTATGAGGACCCCAGTGCTGTTACAAAAGGTACGTTATCTGCCAAGAATTATTTGTCTTTGTTGGGCACCTTCATTGTTGCCATGTCACTAAGTTAACTTGATTGCAATGATTGGTTACTAGGATGGAAGGCGAACCCAGTTGAATTTGATTCGGTCTTTAATCGAAGTCACCATACATTTGCCTTTGGGAGTCCTGATATTGTACCAATATTCTGTCGCGCTTTGCCTCACAGCACTTGGAATTCCTACCCTCATGAATTTGAAGACTTTGCAACAGGTATTTTGATAGCATGCTATCTCAAGATGCATCTTGTCTGAATATTTGCTAAACTGGGGTTTACCTTGGATAATCTGATCTAATACTGATACAAATAACCTGAACATGATTACAGATGCATCTTTTTTAGACGAATGGTCCTTTGATCAGTTCCAGAGCCTGATGAATAGATCTTCCAGTGATGAGAACTTGAGGGAATTACTTCAACAGGACAATCTTGTTATCTTTTTACACTTACTTGGCTGTGATTCAAATGGTCATGCCCATCGGCCCTTCTCATCTATATATCTAAACAATGTTAAGGTCGTTGACCAAATTGCCAGACGTGTTTATGACCTCGTTGAAGGATACTTTAAGGACAACCAAACTGCATATGTCTTCACAGCTGATCATGGAATGAGTGACAAAGGTAATGTATGACTCAGGTTCCACCAGCAATTTTTTGTCTTTATTTGAGGCACTGAAACTCTTCTCTCTGTCTGCCTGGTAGGAAGCCATGGAGATGGACATCCTACAAATACTGATACTCCCCTTGTAGCTTGGGGAGCTGGAATCAAACATCCCAAACCAATCCTCAGCAATGATCACCCAGATCATGGCCTTCGTTTTATTGATGAGCATTTGCATGACATGCCAACTCCACCTGAATGGGGTCTTAGCACTATTGAAAGGGTTGATGTCAATCAAGCTGATATCGCGGCTCTCATGGTAGTACAGTTTTACTATATATTCTTGTGCTTAATTAACTGATCTACTCACATTTTCTGAATGATTTATTTGTCCATCACAGTCTACTCTTCTTGGCT
This sequence comes from Sonneratia caseolaris, assembly GCA_900006705.1. NCBI lineage: Eukaryota > Viridiplantae > Streptophyta > Magnoliopsida > Myrtales > Lythraceae > Sonneratia > Sonneratia caseolaris. The sequence continues at coordinate 228,876 of CXYZ01012187.1, forward strand.
TGCCGTGCCCAATGAACTCAGTCGGAAACCTGCCTCTTGGTTATGTCAACTTGGACAAGGTAAGAATGAAATGAAAACCATTTTCCCAAAAAAAAAAAAAAAGAATTGGAGACATGTCATTTAGCACAAGGAATGTGGTGCCATGGGAATGTGTAGAGTTTATCATCTATTTATTTACTGAACTTAAGGGTTCTTTCCATTGTTTTCTTTTTGCTATAATCTTCACTCTTGATTATTTGGTTGTATAGTTGCTCATCAAATCATCTGTATGGTAGACATGTTAAGATGTTATGGACAAGAGTTATATGACACATGCTTTTGTTTTATTTCCAGGCAGAAGAAGTAGAAGCTGTACTAGCCAATGCAAAGCAAATTCTTAGCCAGTTTCTTCGCAAATCATGTATCCTTGATTAAAACTGATACAATCCATCCAAGAAACTTTAATTTGCAGTTTTGAATATCTGCACCTTTCCTCAGATATTTTCTTTGTTTTTCTTGACACCACTTAGATGTCAAGCAGTCAAATTCATTATTATTCAGGTCATTCAAACCATTGGCACATCATACATCCATATTGGAGCAAATTGAAGAGCGGATCACTGTCAGAGACTATGAAGCTGCATTGAAACTATCTGAAAGATTAAGAAGCTTGGCGCTGGAAGGACTCCATTACTTTCAGACATATGATTGGCTGATGCTGATGACTGTAATTGCATTAGGTTATATCGGTTGGATGGTCTATCTCATTCTCCATGTGCTGCAGTCTTATACCTCATTGCCTGGTGTTATAGCTAGAAAGGAGCAAGTGGCTCAGCTGAGCACTAGTGCTGGAAAAGTAATGTCAATGCAAGCCCCATTGTATTTACAATTGAAATTGGAGGAAAAAAGAGTAGATGCAAATCAATTTGGAACTGTTTTTTGAAGCTCATAGAAAAAAGATCTGTTTTTTGAAGAGTTACTTTTGAAAATTTTTAGGGCTACCAAGCGAATTGCATATAAATGCTTCAGCCTCTTTATAAATGCTCTAGTTTCTGCTACTGACTTTCATTTTTTGTCTGTGCTATAGATACCTTTAATGGGAGTTCTGGTGATGGGACTGTTTTCCATTGTCCTCTTCATTGAACACTCTCCTCCTTTGTATCATGCATATTTCGCAATGACTGTATTCCTTTGGACACAAATTCTTGGTGAATATCAGTTCATTAAAGCTCTGCTCAGATATATAAGCAGGAAGAAGTCAAATTTTATCCTCAAAGTTCTCGCCATCATTGCTGTCTCTGTTATCCTACTTGAACTCTTGGTAAGGCCTCAAAATACCTTAAAGATCTCTACCCATTGCCAGTAGTTGTGAAGTCACAAGTCAGGCTGCTGATTCATTTTCTTCTGCTGTACAACAGGTAAATAGCTACACTGAGAGGAAGCTATATACTTGGTGTTTCCTGATTGTGGGAATTGCAGCTTCCCTCTATCTGTTCTACTTGATTCCTTGGGAATCGGGGATACCATTTTTTGTTTGGCTAGCTTGTTGGTTCTTGTCTGTGTTTACATTGATGCCTGCAGAAATTCCTGATAATAACCAGTTGGTGTATGTCCCCCACTCTGAGTTCTTACATCTATCTTCATTGCCTTTCTAGGAAGTAGTTTAAGTAGGAATTTTGTCTTGTTTACTGTTAGAGGAACAAGGTAAGGAAGGGGCTTACAAAGCTTTTGTTTTTCTTCCACTCTTCTGACATGGACTTAATTTCTATTAAAAAAAAAAGAAGAAGAAGTATCAATAGGTAATAAGGGTATATGTTATTTTTTGATTTGAGAAAGTGTTGTCTGTAATATTGGAAAATTATTTAAAAGGTGCAGAAAGAGAGATTTGAACCCTTGGTACAAAAGATCATACAACAAATTAGCAAGCTGATACTTTAATGCTTTCAAGTTCTCTCCAAATTGAAAATGGATAAATACTATAGAACATGATTAGATTACAGAAAATGAAAGGCTGTAAAATTTGGTCCCTCTTATCTGAAAATGTGTATTTTTTTCCTCATAGAATTGCAAGTGGAGTTCTGATCATATTAATAGGAGCTGCAGCAAGGTGGCGCAGTAAGCGTGCAGAAGGGAATAAATATTGGTCGAGCATTTGTAGCTGTGATATGCAGAAACTGAATCTCCCATTTCTCTTCCTCTTACAGGTTCATAATGTTTTAGTCTTTCATCTCTTTCTTCTTGAAGTTTGAGTATATCTTTTACTAAAGACATAAAGAAAAACCCAGGCCATATTGGTTGGGGTATCATCAGCTATGGTGTGGTTGTCTACATCCCATAGGATGCAAAAGCAAGAACTCCATCCAATACACCAGTTCTTGAATTGGTGTACTGCTGGTAGGCTTATACAGCTCCGTCCTCCCTGATTTCATTGTTGTTTCATAGATTGAGTAAAAGCTGAATTGAACCTTGTGCTGATGTTCCTAGGTCTTTCAATGATTCTTCCATTGTTTTCTGAGAATGATGTCTTGTCCCGATTAACTTCTGTTTTCCTTGGTTTTGCACCTTCATTCCTCCTGTTATCAATCGGGTACATCTCCTTTTAATCCTTCCCCTACTTTCGTGGTTTATTTAATGCTATTCACTTGAATCAAGCTATAACCTTTATATATACGTCATAATATTACATGGCAGATATGAAGCTGTATTTTATGGAGCCCTCAGTCTAGTGCTTATGGCATGGATACTCTTCGAAAACACGCTTCTCTATGTAAATAAGTTGGGGAAGTCATCTGCAGCTGACAAGAGTTCCAGGGAACATGTTACTCTTGAAAATGATGATAGAAACTTGCAGCTGTCTGATGCAAGAATTCCCTTGATTTTTGTAAGCATGTTTCTTTGCCTCCTCAAACTGTCTGACACTAAAGCTATTGTGGTTGTTGATCTCAATTTTTTTGGCAGTACAGTGTCAATTTTTGTGACTCTAGCTATAAAAATATCATAGCGGATCTATAAAACCTAATATCCAATTTTTGTACTAATGAGTCATTTTAAAATATGGCAGCTGGTTTTGTTCAATGTTGCATTCTTTGGAACTGGTAATTTTGCAAGCATTGCAAGCTTCGAGATTTCGTCGGTCTACAGATTCATAACTATCTTCAGTGTAAGTGATGTGTATAAAAAATTGCATAGTATCTACTATATATATGTTTCTTCCTCGCACTGTGGCATTTTTCTATGGACTGATTGCAATGATTTATCATGTTGCAGCCATTTTTGATGGCTGCTCTATTGATTTTCAAGTTATTCATACCATTCATGCTTGTCATGTAAGTATTCCACTTTCTTGCTATCCCAGTTAGGCTCATCAAATTGATTTTTATTCTTGTTCCATCTATGAGAACTCAATGACCAATAATCATTAACTGCTGAAAAGGACAGTCCATCAGCATTTGGAGGGGGATTAAATACTTGTATGACAAGAATTCGTTGCTAGAGTGGGCTTGGTCTGCTAAACACTCTATAAGCCCGAGGATACTAAGCAGTTGACTTTGTAACGCAAGGACAGGAGAACAAATTGATAGTCAGATGTGTCTTTCCACCTCATCAAAAGACTCTTTAGCTACTTCAAACAAACAGAAGTATGGGGGAATTGGAAAGTTTAATTATCATAGAATGTAGAAGGAAGATTGAATGATCTACATTTTTTGTAGCATTCGCAATACTTTTTTTTTTTTGTGATGACAAACTGAGATTCTGATTTTCTTTTCTTCCAAAATTAAAATTGCAGATGCACATTCAGCGCAGTAGCCAAACTCATCCGAGTCCCTCGGTCAGGCTGCTACTTCCTGGTTATTCTATTTTCAGATGTGATGACCATCCACTTCTTCTTCCTGGTAACCCCGTGGTCCAACCTTTTCCGGTTCTTTTGGCAATTATTTGTTGCTCTGTTTTACAATTGAAAAAGGTTCACGAAATCACCTCCCTCTTGAGTTGAAACATCAAACCTATTTCTATCTCATTCTGAACTTCGGATCTAAAACAGGTGAAAAACAAGGGGAGTTGGATGGAAATCGGGAACAGCATAAGCCATTTTGGGATTGTGAGTGCCCAAGTTGTGTTTGTTCTCCTGCTTTTTGCTCTCACAGATATATACACCAAGGACATACAAGTCAGTTCCAACAGATCATCGACTAGGAAAGTTGTGTAACTTGCTTATAGTTGAATCATTCATCAATTAGGATTTTCGGTCTGTTCCCACTGCATCACCCCATTAATAGGTCATGTTTCAGTGACTTTTCCGACCCAGTAGAACGTCATTCTGCTCACTCTGATCATCATTGCAAGTCCGAATTCAAGTGGGAAACCTTATGCATTCTGAGCGGTAAGAATTCTGATACCCGTTACTTTAAATTACCCTTTTTGTTGCTCTAAATGCCGAGTCAATAGTCAATTCAAGGAAAATGGTGTAGGAAAGTGGGTGGGGGGTGGTGTTTTGGGAATTGAGCTTGACGGAGTTCGAGTCTTTGACATAGCCACAACGCTGTTGGCTGAGGTCATGTCAACTTTTCCCCTGACGACGCCGCCGTCCTCATCATCATCATCATCGCCATCACCATCACCTCATCACCATCACCATCATCGGTTGGAAAGGTCAACGTCTCCCTCANGCACCATCATCATCAACATCATCGGTTGGAAAGGTCAACGTCTCCCTCAGCTCACCCTGAATCAATCATTCATTCTGAAATATATAAAGGCATAAATTCCAATTTATAAAGCTGAGGGGTTTTGGAAATGGCGTGAGATTGGAACTTAGAATGGGATGCGATGGCTTTACTTCATCGGGAAGGGACTCTCAGAGACGACGGGGAAGAGTACCGGCGCTCAGAATTGATGCCAAAAGTCGGGCTGAAATTTAATGGGACATCACTAACTTCGAGATAAAGACCGGCATATACCCCACCCTGCGCACATGTTTTTAGTTAATTGATTTTTTTGTCGCAATTTTTAATTAATTGATTGACTAAAGGAACAAAAATAATAATATTCTTTTATCCTTCCCTTCGTCTCCACGCTTCTATTTTATTAAATTGTTCCCAAATTAAGTATGGGCCCTCCTAGTTTTAAATTTAAATTAAAAATATTATATACTCAATTTTTATTAATATATCTTCTCATTACTCACAACTTCTTATTATTGTCTTAAATTAAATTTGAATGAAAATTTTATACAATTAAGCATAAATTTTACATGGNTAAAATATTATATACTCAAGTTTTATTAATATATCTTCTCATTACTCACGACTTCTTATTATTGTCTTAAATGTCTTAAATTAAATTTGAATGAGAATTTTATACAATTAAGCATAAATTTTACATGGTAAACAAACAATTTATTTACTATTAGTAATAATTATAACAGTTATTCATACAAAGTCCACTTAATCATGCATTACGCAAATCTAGAAGTGTGATGCCATCCGATTGATCTAAACTTTAATTTGATTGAATGTATTGGAAGAAAACTCTCTCAATATCGGGAGGGTTCGGTGATGTTATCGGGGGCGGGTGTTATCACACATCGACCGACAGTGTACCCTCCCTCCTCTAGCTTGGCATTGGCATTGGCATTGGCATTGGCATTAGCTCGAGTCCCATCAAAGTTTGGGGGTTTTGGGGGAATTTTGGGCATGCAAATTACAAGGAGGCTACGGTGGCGTTCATATGCGTTGAAGCGACGCGTCGTACTAGGTCCCTTCTCGGGCCACCACCAGGAAAGTTCCTGGTGGTGTGTTCGAGGGCTACCTTAGTTGACCAAGAATATGTCCTCAAGCTTGTCGGGCAGGCGACCGGGCGTGTAAGTATTATATCTGTCTAATAATAGTTCAACGATGGTCCCAAGTCCTGCAATTGGCTCTCTCTCTTATCATCGTTACTCGTTCCATTGTCTGGATCTTCAAGACCAAGAATTCAGGTTCACTCTATCCCGTCGACCCTTGTCGGTGCAGCTTTCTTGAAAGGGATCCAGGGCAGAAGGCAAGCCCAGTTGGAGCTCGGCAGCGATGGAACTCGACATGGCTCCGACCCCTCAGTGAGTTCAGAGAGTTTTTTTCCCCTGAGAGGATTCTGGTTTCTGACTCGGTTCACGGATTGGCATTCGGCACCCTTGTCGGATACGCTGTCCTTGCTTTTCTCCTGCTCTTTTCCCATGCCCTTTCCTTTCTTCTTCTTGATTCCTGCAGGTTCAACTGCGGCCTTGATTTGGCCAGCCTGGTGGTGTCCTCTGACCTCCTCCACCACTCATGGGACGCCATCTCCAAGCTCCGGGCTTATCCGAGCAGAAATGTTGGTTCCTCTCCAGTTTCTCTGGAGTACACTGTATCTCAGCCCGGGAACTACAGAATCATAGCCTTTGTGGCCTCCGCTCGGCACCTCCTGGAAGGAAGTGATCTGGTCCCATCGTCGGATATCCCTGACTTCAGTTTTCTCCGCTCCAAGAGCAATCCCGCGTTCTCCATCAGCGAAGCGGCAAAGACTCTTTTCTACTCTGTTCGTCCCGAGCTCTCTTCCCTTAAAGCTCAGGTAGCTTTGCAATTGCCTTTCTCTATGCTAGTTCTACATCAGTTCTGTTGACTGTTACAAAAACCCGTCTCTACTCACTTCCTTTAGAACTGAATCTGATGCGCAGCCATGTTTCTTCTGAATCTGCCTTCCGGTCAACAACACAAAATGGGGAAGTGCTCCAAAAATAAGTTTTGCTTGAATCTTCGACTTGATGCAGGTTCAGGGTGGTGCAGAGTCAACTCCGTGCCTCATCACTGGGCACTCTCTGGGGGGATCCATCGCCTCTCTGTTCACGCTTTGGCTGCTCGATTCTCTGGACCCGGTCACCAGCAAGCGTCCCCTCTGCATAACGTTTGGCTCTCCCCTCCTTGGGGATCCCGGATTTCAACAGGCCATATCCCGATACTCGACTTGGAATTCCTGCTTCTTGCATGCTGTTCACATGGATGACACTGTTCCCACCGTTTTCCCGGCAACGACTTACCGACCTTTTGGAACTTTTCTCTTCTTGTCTGGATCGGGCAAGGCGTGCTTTGAAGCCCCCGAAACGATCTCAGAGTTGCTGGAGAGGATGAAACCCGAAAGAAGCGGGAACAAAGAGCTTGTGGACTTTGACTATGGTCCAACTGCTGAATGCCTCCGTGGTAGTGTCGCCTGCAAAGATATGATAAACTTGAGCTGTAGAAAGATCGATTTGTACAAGGCCGGGATTGTTATGCAACTCATGGCAATTGGGTTGTTGCAAGATGAGGTAAAAAGAGAGAAGATCATGTCCCTCTTGATTAATGGTTGAACAATTCTTAACGGATCATGGTAAGGCCTGATCTAAAATAAGAAGAGTGTGTGACTCATCAAATATGGTACCATCTGATTTCTTGACTGACAACGGCTCTCTGAGTTCCTTCATTAGTAATGTTTTTTTTTTTCACAAACGTAAAGCCAATTCACGAACTTTCTCTTGCAGCAGCAGGACAGATCATTGAACAAGTGGGTGGAGAGGAACATAGTGAAGCCCGAAAAGACAGCGACTACCCAGAGGATCGAAAGGTTCGATCCTGCGAGGAAACTCAACGAGGTCAAGGTAAACATGGCCCAGATGGAATGGTACAGGAAGTTGTCTGAGAACAGTGGGAATGGATACTACGATAGTTACAAGAGCAAGCGATCCATGCGGGATCACAAGGTTGTGGAGTTCAAGAGGACCCTTACAGATTACTGGGAAAGACTGGTTGAGGAGGTTGAGAAGAAGCCACAGAAGGAGGAGGCCCACCTGAGGAAAAGGTGGCTCTACGCTGGGACGAACTTCAGAAGGATGGTCGAACCACTCAACATAGCCGATTACTACAAACTGGAGGGGAGGAGAGACTACTGGACTAGAGGAAGATTGAACTGCTACAGGAAGTTGGAGAAGTGGCTCGAGGAGGCTAAGGGGCCCCAGGTCAGCATCGTCACAAGGAAGCAGAACATTAAGTCCATCTTGACAGACGATTCCTGCTTCTGGGCCCATGTCGAGGAGGCGATAATTTGCTGCGAGGCCTGTAAGAAAGGGGACGAGGGAAGTTACACGAGGTTGGTAGAATTCGACAGCTACGTGTTTGGATTGATTGAGAGGTACTCAGTGTCCCCTGAGATTTTCATACCGGAGAGCAGCTTCATGAAGTGGTGGAAGGAGTATGTGAGCATTTTAATGAGTGGACCGCCTGGAGGGCTGGGGCAGTATGATTCCAAGCTTATCCAGTTCATGAAAAAGCGTCAGTATCACGAGTACAAGGAAGGAACATATGATCCTCTGGAAGATGATGAGTGGTTGTATTGAATCCCGACCGAGTGATGGTAACTCGAGGGTGTAAGCTACCCAAAATGTATTGATGTCACTGTATCGTTTAAATGCATCAAATCAAAGCCAACGTCAATCTATACCTTTCTTTTTATCCTTTCCATGCAATTGTAACTTCTCAGGCCCACTGCCCTTACTGTAAAACGACGACCAGAGGGCCTGAGGGTAAGCTGAAGTCTTGTACGATCCGTGAAATTTCCTTGGAAGAAACTTTACTTCTCAAAAATGCAGAGTTTGATGAATGATCCATGACCAAGCATCCTATTTCTAGTATGGTAGCTGTAAATTAGCAAAGATCTGGCAGCGTTTGTGGAAGACAACTCTTCGCTTAGTCAACCATTTACAGAACCTAGCCAAACGCCTCAAGTTCGGCAGAACTCGACAGGATTTGTTTGAGACCTGCCATAATTCAACCAGGAAAAAAAGGTTCCATCCCCCGCAACTTGGAAGTTTACTACGCATTTCCCTTGCTCTAGCCAATTTAGCTGACTTTACAGTCCTGCTTAATGGTTGACTTGTTTGTGTCTATGCGTTTCTTTATTCTAGTTCTTCTTATGCAAAGGCATCAAGACACCAACCTAAGGATGAAGCTATAGACTCGAGAAGATGGCGCAAGAAGAAGGTCCATCCGCACCTCTGTAAGAGTAAGCTTTCATGAATTAGTCCATTTTCCTGCACGATCAACTTCGCTTATAGCCTGTTTGGATCCTTTTCTGTTTTGTTTGTCTGAATGAGTGGATTCGGCTGTGGGATTCACCTCGCAGACTATGCTGTGGCCTCGGGTCTTCCGTACCGTGCTTGGGAGTCAATCACTAAGCTTCAGGCAGGGACAGATTTCGACAAACAGAATGACTCTTCCGTATCGACTCGGCACATGGAGTTCAAGGTAGAGTTTCAAGATCATTGCCTTTGTCACGTCTCCTATGACGGAACAGTATGTCCTAAGGAAGGAAGGCCGCATTTCTCTGTCGGATGTGGTCGAATTGAAGTTCCTCCATCTGACAACAGAAGAGGATTCTGAAACCTTCCTGAACTGATGTGCAGTCTCTCTTTTCCATCGTGTTGGCTATGAGCTCTCCCTCACTCAAAACTCAGGTAGAATAATCTATGCGAAAGTTTTTCGTTGTCAGTATTGGCAACTGTTGACTCAATAATCCTCCACCAATTATATAGAAAATCATCAATATCCTGCAGAACACAACAAAGGTGCATTTGTGTATGTAATATATATATCTTCATCCAATTCAGGTCGAGAAATCTGCCAACTTCGAGCCTGCATCATATCTTTTAACGGGAAGTGGGTGGGGGAGGATCAGTTGCCTCACTATTGACCCTGTGGCTGCTCGAGAATCACAGTCCAACATCCAGCACACGCCCTCTTTGCGTAACATTCGGGTCACAGTGCGAGGAGGGAGGGCATCAAGGACAGCCTGACTGAGGATTCTTGCTTCTGGGCCAGAGTCGAGGAGGCAATCATATGGTGCGAGCAGCTGACGCAAGGAGACAAGAATGCCATCAAGGAGCTGGTTGATTTCAAGGTGTACGTGGTTGGTTTGATCGATAAGTAGTCAAAGTCTCCGGAAATTTTCTTGAGGTACATGAAATGGTGGAAGGAATACGAACGAGACATCCTGGCTGATGGCTTAATGGGAGCTCAACACGATTCCAGGCTCATCCGCTACATAAAGGGGGGCACGGTGTCCCGAGTATGCCCCTGCTCCGAAGAGGAGTATTACCAAGTGATTGCCCTGCAAAGCGGAACTCGAAACGGGTTAAGTTATCCGTCTCCAATGGTGATCTTAGCCGAAAAGGGAGGAATGAAGCGAACGATCTTCCGGCAAGGCGCTGTGGAGTGGCGGTGCTTCGCCGAGGATGCCTTGCAGTCGCAGCTTGCCATTGGCACCACCGTTCCATCTGGAAATCCCTTTGATTGAGCTGTTAATGCATGAGGGGACCAGCTGCAAGCAAGAGGCAACCTCAGATTCTGCTGGTGGGTGGGGGCCCCAACATCATCACCAGCCACCGCCATTGGGCAATCGAATTTGAATGCACGGCGAAATTAGGTATTGTACGAGCGGGGGTCGTGTCGTCGGCGTCCGATCTTCTCTGTCTTCCTGGAGAAAATTGCAAAAAAAAAAAAACGAAACTTTCGGCCGACGATTTTATTTCTTTATATGGAGAGATTTAATCGTGCAAAGGCAAACCTTCACCGACACTAAGTGATGTTAAATAAGCAGTTCGACTTGGAAATCGTTTGATTTTGTAACAATTCGGTTCATTAAATTTAATAGCTGATTTGGTTACTAATTATAGTTTAATAAAACATAAATTAGCTCGCTTAAGAATAGTTAAGAGTAAATTTATTTAAGCATTTATAAATTGTGAAACTTATCTTTTTTTTAAATTATTTTAAATAGTTGCTTTATATTTTTAATTTAAAAATTAAATAAATAAAAATTTATGATTAGTTTATATGATTTGAAATGATTTCAGACCGGTTACAATTTTCGACCGATTCAATCAAAAAATTCTTAAACTTAGTTCATAATTGCTCTAACCCTAATAAAAGCAATTACAAGTGTAAAAGGGGTTACAAGCCTATTTAGGAGCCATTTGAATGATTATGAATTTTGATAGGTGGATTATCTGCCAATTCTAAACTAAACTGGTTCATTCTGTCCGTTGGATCGATCACTTTCAAGTAACTATTTTCTTTTTTCTAAAAAAATTGTTAATCTAAATAACAATTTTATAATAAATTATGGTTAATTTAAATTTAATCCAAATAAATAAATTAAATAACAAAGCACCGAATATCACTTCCTAGCCTTTGTTGGAAGGCACTCAAGCGGGCCCCGCATCCACCAGGCAATCCGTGATTGGTGGTTGACAGTAGTCCCCCATGTGCCCTCCCTCTCTCCCTCTTTCAAAACCCCCACTCTCAGTCTCTCACTCTACCCCTGCTCCATTTTCACAGCTGCTCTCACTCTCAGCTCCGTCAAGTCTATCCCATTCCCTTCCCGATCTCCGAGCTCAACGATGGCGACAACGCCGCCCTCTCTGGCTATCCTACTCCTCTTCCTCCTCTCCTCTTCCCTGCTCCTTCTCGCCGAGTCGAGGCTCACCCTCGACTACTACTCCAAGACCTGCCCCAGATTCGCCCAGATCGTCCAGGACACCGTCACCAACAAGCAGATCACCAATCCCACCACGGCCGCCGCCACCCTACGCGTCTTCTTCCACGACTGCTTCCCCAACGGCTGCGACGGCTCCGTCCTACTCTCCCCTACCCCGTTCAACCCCTCCCCCGAGCGAACCTCCGACATCAATCTCTCCCTCCCCGGGGACGCCTTTGACCTTCTCGTCCGCGCCAAGACCGCCCTCGAGCTCGCCTGCCCCGGCACCGTTTCCTGCTCTGACATCCTCGCTACCGCTGCCCGGGACCTCGTCACCATGGTCGGCGGCCCTTACTACCCCGTCTACCTCGGCCGTCGGGACTCCCGCCTCTCCAAGGCCTCCCTCGTCNGGGCCCTTACTACCCCGTCTACCTCGGCCGCCGGGACTCCCGCCTCTCCAAGGCCTCCCTCGTCGAGCCCTTCCTACCTCGGCCCAACATGACGGTATCTCAGCTCATCAACCTCTTCGCCTCCCGGGGCTTCTCCACCCAGGAAATGGTGGCCCTCCTCGGTGCCCACACCATCGGGTTCTCCCACTGCAAGGAGTTCTCCGCCGGCATTTTCAACTACAGCAAGTCCTCTACCTACGACACGAGCTACAATCCGCGGTTTGCTCAGGGCCTCCAGAAGGCCTGCGCCAACTACAGGCAGGATCCGACGGTATCCGTCTTCAACGATATCATGTCCCCGAACAAATTCGACAACCTGTACTACCAGAACCTGCCTAAGGGGCTTGGCCTCTTAGCCTCGGACCGAGCAATGTACATCGATCCCAGGACGAGGCCGTATGTGGAGATCTATGCGGCAGATCAGGCAAGGTTTTTCCGGGATTTTGTCACTGCAATGCAGAAGCTAAGTCTCTATGGGATCAAGACCGGCCGGAAAGGAGAGATTAGACGGAGATGCGATGCTGTGAACTGATTATTCTGAAGGGCATATGACTTTCCTTTTTTTGAATTAATTCTTGGCTGTGCTGCTTTGAATCGACGAGGAAGATGAGCTGAATCTGTGGCGAGCAGAGTGGAAATGATATTACTGCCATTCTTTTTTCGTTTTGGGTGTTGAACTTGAAGCTGATATATATAGTAAGACGATGATGTATACGAGTGCCTGTATCGGAAGTGAAAATTAAAGATCTATATATCCAAATCCAATTGATTTTATTTTCTGGGTATTGTTATTCTCTTTCTTGTTCCCGCTGATCAGAGAGAACCAGTCCTAAAGCCCTTTCCTTTTCTTCTCTCCTGAAACCTGCCGGTTACTTTGCACTGTTCTTGATCAGAAAGTGAAAGCAAAGCCGTGGAGATTCAGAAGACATTTGTCTGGAAAGTTCACTACTTTGCTCAGGTTGTAGAAAGTTGATAGATGGGAACAAGAGACCCGAGAAAGGTGCTCGCTGCACTCTTCCTCCTCTGGTTAAGAAGCTAGTTGCTATTTATTCGCAACGAAGGCTTATTATATTGATGAATCTGAAAGATTGTCTCAGGAACATTGAACACTGTCTCTTCTTTGCGTGCAACTGCAGAATTAATCTAATCTTCTTCAGNGCATTGAACACTGTCTCTTCTTTGCGTGTGCAACTGCAGAATTAATCTAATCTTCTTCAGAGTCCCGTGACCATAAAAAATTTCGCAGAATTTAACGAAACCCTTCTCGGATCTCAACCTGGGAGGAGCAGAACCATGAATTCCGCCTCCTGCTGTCACGTGGGTTGAGCATTTTACGATGAGGGAGTTGGTGCTCGTAATGACTACAAGTTTGACATCTTAGGATGCCTTTTTCCTGCACAGTGTTGGCTCGTTGCCGTATGATTACATCAAGTCACACATGTATTAAATTATGGACAGCACTCTCATACGCGGATTTGATGCCACCACAGAGTGGAGGAAATATTAGCTGGCGCCAGCAACTACTTGTCTGGCGAACTCGGCCGGGGAAAAAACCCAGGAAAAATAGAGAATACATGTTATTCTAATAATTTCCGTAACAAATTTGTCCTTGTCAACGATGTCCCCAGTAAATGCAAGGAGTGCACGCGGCTCGATCACTGTCGATAGATCACATCTAAATTCAAGATGCACAGTCATGAGGATGAAAGCTTTTTAGTACCTCAAAAACCAGTTAGATCGATTTTTGAAAGATAAATGAAGAAATGAAATGAGAACATCTCATATTGAAAATGATCGAACTGGTCAGCCAAGATAAGCAAATCATGCAACATATTAAGTTGAGGAAATATTTTGGATGGGCAGTGGCGAGGAGATGAGCTGGTGCGCAATGATTTACAGAAATCAAGAATGGAGAAAGAAAGAAAGAAGGGGGAAACGCATTGCAAGAATTTCGTGGCAATCTTCTATGGTTGTGCTGTTGGCTTAGGTTTGGCGGTTCCTGAGACACAGTAGTTTCAAACCGAATCACTGATGAGCGACTTGGTTCAAGCCCAGACTTTTAGATCAAAACGCAGGTGTAAATGTTCTTGTGTAATTGGGATCTCATTCAGTACTATGAAGTGTGAAGATGGGAGGTTTGATTTACCGTAGTTCTGCTGTGATTAAAAAAAAATGAAGCAGTTGAGATGATCCCATGACCCAGAGCAGAGGGAAGATTTACGTTACCGTATTCTCGTCTTAGAAACAATTGACATTGTTGGAAAAAGATGAAGTTTTGTACTGGAGCAAATTCCGAAGAGGTTAATTCCGGCAATCGCTGGGTTGCCATCTGACTATCTCATGAATCCAGAGCATGTCCAGTGACTATCTAGGTTGCATCTTTACGAACCGGTGATACTAAGTACAATATGGTCTGGTAGTTGGACATTGCTATGGCCTATTAGCAGGAAGATCTTCCAAGTTCATATGCATCGAAGAAGGGGGAAAATGATTACTTGAGGGAAGCTGTTTTTCTGTGGTCTTCTATTTCCCGTTTTCCGTTTTCATTTTCCAGCAGGACGAATATTCCCTACCCAGGGGGCTGAGGAGGAAACGGGGAAAAAGGAAAAGAAAGCTTTCAGTTTCAGCTTTCTCATCAGAACGATATATGCGCTCGGCCGGGATCAGCAAAATAGAAGCTTTCAGCGCCTCTCTCAACCGAGTGAGGGCTTTTTTTGGAGATGGAGACCTCGGCGGAGAAGGTGATCGCCTTGATTATGGTTGGTGGGCCCACTAAAGGTACATATGTATAAACCTCTCGGTACCTTCTTCGGCAAATTTTCGCTCCCTCCAGTTATTGTATTCTCGATTCGAAGTAATTGAGATTTTTCGCAGGCACTAGATTTCGGTCTGTGTCATTCACATGTCCGAAGCCGCTCTTCCCTTTGGCTGGGCAGCCTATGGTTCATCACCCCATCTCTGCTTGCAAAAGGGTACCCAAAATTTTGGTCATTAATCTATTTTCATGAAGTTGAAGGACTTGCCCTTTTTTTGTGATTAATTAGTATGCAAAGTGAATGTCTTAATGAATATAATTGCTTTCTCTGTAGATACCCAATTTGTCTCAGATATTCCTGATAGGGTTCTATGATGAGAGGGATTTCGCTCTTTATGCGTCTTCCATATCGAATGAGTTAAAAGTCCCAGTGAGGTGATTATTGATTGCATTGATGCATTGTACTTCACTTTAGCTCTAAGATTTAAGCTTCACTGGACTTTAATATGCTCTTGTTTGTCTTTCAGATACTTGAAGGAGGATAAACCTCACGGTTCAGCTGGTGGACTCTACTACTTTCGGAATCTGATCATGGAAGATAACCCAGTTTGTACCATTCACACTTAACTGTCATCCCTCTACTCTCAATCTTCGAATGGCAACCTCTTCACTTTTCAACTTCGGTCCGATACCTTTTGTTAGTTGCCTATTCTAATTTCATCATCTGAAGGTTGACGTGTTACATTTTTTCTTTGGTTAATAGACTCACATCTTTCTATTGAATTGTGACGTTTGCTGCAGCTTTCCTCTCCTGGAAATGATTGGTAAGTTGATTTTCTTTTTCTCAATTCAACTGCATCATCTAGCCTGGTCTCAGCAAGCACAGTCAGTGCCCAAGAATGAATCTGTCATTTTTCTCCTTACCAGGTGTAGTAATCCATCTTTAATTTGTCTATGCAGAAGCTCACAAGAGATATGGTGGGTTGGGAACAATACTGGTGGTTAAGGTGGCTAGCCAAAAAATATTGGGTGTTTTCTCAAAAAATGATGGCAGTTTTTCTCATTCCTCTTAACTTTCAAAACATTTTTCTGATCTTGATAATTTGCATTCAACAAAAAATTGAAGGTCTCCACAGAATCAGCGAATGAGTTTGGTGAGTTGGTTGCTGATCCAGTCTCCAATGAGTTGTTGCATTATACAGAGAAGCCTGAGACATTTGTGAGTATATAAAACATTTCTCTAGCACCATACAGGGATATTTTTGGTTTAACCTCAATCATGGGTTCAATACCCATTTATTTTATGAGGATTCACTTACTCTTTTCTTCTACAGGTAAGTGACCTGATAAACTGCGGTGTATATGTTTTTACTCCAGAAATTTTTACTGCCATTCACGAAGTCTCCATACATAGGGAAGAGAGAG
Organism: Sonneratia caseolaris; assembly: GCA_900006705.1. Lineage (NCBI taxonomy): Eukaryota > Viridiplantae > Streptophyta > Magnoliopsida > Myrtales > Lythraceae > Sonneratia > Sonneratia caseolaris. The sequence goes on from CXYZ01012187.1 coordinate 245,004, forward strand.
GTTAGTTATATTTTTTAAAGGGCCAGTTGTCCTCTAACTTCCTAGGTTTGATAAAGTCTGGCTCAGCCATTTTTGTTTCTCAAATTTTATGCTATTTCAAGATACACCTCCCCTCTTAAGTTCCTTTGCATAATTTGCGTTGGATATGAAAACTAAGATAGGATATAATGTGAATCGAATGCTCTCTTTTTTCACTTGCCTTTACATATGTAATCTGCTTCAATCCCTGGCAACAGCCTTTTTTTTCGATAATTTGCAACAACCATTTTATTTCAGTGATAATCAACACGTGTATTATTCATTCCTTTATTCTGTGTTTATTGACATTTCTGATTGCTACAGTGAATCTGGCCAGTCTACCTAACATTGATACCCTTGGATATTCAACAAGAAGGTTAACATCTTTGCTGACTCCAAAATATGAACCCCGTAAAATCTTATTAATACTTCTGAACATCACTCATTTTGATGCTTATTCTCTTCAACAGAGCCAACCCACCCAGAGATTTTTTCAGGTTGGACCAGGACATTCTATCACCTCTTGCAGGAAAGAAGCAGCTGTACACTTATGAGACAATGGATTTTTGGGAACAGATTAAAACTCCTGGGTGAGTTGATATTATGCATCATGCTCTAGCTTCTTTTAAATATCCTTAAGATGATGATGATATCAGTTGCTCTACTATTCTCAACCAGAATGTCCTTGAGATGCTCTGCTCTCTATCTCGCTCAATATTGCCGAACTTCTCCTCATCTTCTTGTTAGTGGGGACAACAAGGGTGCCACCACAGTTGGCAATGTTTATATTCACCCATCAGCAAAAGTGCATCCCACTGCAAAAGTATTACTTTCACTTTTCCCGATCTTGATTGCTCATTTCTTGTTGATAATTCAAGTTTATGAATAGATCAGCTGAGACAGATGGAATTTGGAAAACATCTTTAATGGTAGTTCTTTTTGGTTTGGAGAATTGCATCAATCATTTTATTTTATTTAGATCTATGTAAAAGATGCATCTAACTTCCATGTTTCTTCAACTATTTTGGAAACTGAAGACTATTTCATGTGCTTTCATTAAAAGAAAGCATCATACAGGTATAATCACATAGTTGCCCCTTTTTCTTGGCGTTTTGAGTAAAAACTGCCCCAAAAAGTACTGCACCTAATATGTCACCTGAACTTCTGGATTGTGCTTCATGCTATATGTCTGATTCTAAGGTTGCTATTCAAGCAGATCGGTCCCAATGTCTCTATTTCCGCAAATGTTCGTGTAGGAGCAGGAGTAAGACTTCTTGATTGTATTATCTTGGATGATGTGGAATTACAGGTGAGAGACCTCAACATGCTTTCTGGGAAAGAGTGCCTTAAAGATGAGTACTATGCAATATCTTAATTATCTTGCAGGAAAATGCGGTGGTCATCTATTCTATCATTGGGTGGAAATCTTCTCTGGGAAAATGGACCAGAGTCCAGGCAAGTTAGCTATGAAACATCTCCATTCCTTTTCTTTTGGTAGCTTTCCTGATTGCTCGCATTTCTGTTCCTTTTTAGGGCGATGGGGATCACAAATCCAAGCTTGGAATAACCATTCTCGGTACTTTTCATTATATTCTGTTTATTCTTCATCCAAAGACTTAAGTCTTTTCGGTCATCTCTGAATACTTCTCCTGTGCATATGATGCAGGAGAAATGGCGACAGTGGAAGACGAGGTTGTGGTTGTCAACAGCATCGTGCTGCCGCACAAGGTCCTTAGTTACAGCGTGCAGGACGACATCATCCTATAGAAGGACGAGATTCTCTTGAGGAGCTCCCGATTCTAATTTCTTGGTGTGTGAAAAGATCAGAACAGAGAACGAGGAAGGAGACAGGAGGACGAGATACTCCATAACTAAGGTGGGCGATGACTCTATCCAGTTGAACAGAATATGACAGTAGGACCAGGAATATAAACACAGGTTGTTCACATTTTCTTTACATGAAGGTCCCTGCAAACTGGGGCCAATTTCAAGGTTCAAGTTTCTGCTGATTAGCTGGTATCACTGACCCGGGTCTGAATGCATTTGCTCAAGCATATTCTAGTCAATGCAGTCTTTCTTCTCTTGTGATTCAATACCGTTTACGTCGTGAAAATACTGTAGTAGCAGTATCATAAGGTGACCGGATAAATCATGGACGCAACCATGGAAGGGTGCAACTTATACTACTGGTTCATCGAGAAATTTGACCTTACATCGGAGCTGGAGTATGGCTCAATGTGAACTTAGCACTCTGTTCCAACCAGACGAAGTGATTTTTGGTTTTTTTTTCTTTCTAATAATTGTTTATCTGACTATTAAAACTTGTTTAGTTATTCGTCAAATGATATGATGCCCAGCTGGGAGGGGGGCACGTGATGATGCTGTTGGCCCTTGGAGGGAAGGGGGCGGCGAACGGCTATATCTTAATTGGCCGCGCGAAATTACGATATAACGCCTCCCTCATTCCCCATTGCAGCGGCTAGCAAGACAAGGGCAAAACAGTCATTCCGCTAGAACCGCCCCAATTCAAACACCCGCGAGCCAAACATGGGAAAACCAAAACCTGCGAGGGAGAGAGAGGGCGCGAGCGGATTTCAGATCCGACACCGGCAGCCTCTCAGAGATTCAAATTTTCAAAGCCGCCAAACAGAACGAAGCGCCCCCTCTCTCTCTCCCCCACTTCTGCCCCCACACAGAAGAAGCCCTCCTCTATCCCTCCATTATTAACGCTCGGTCCTAGAGCAAGCTTGTTCCTCTCTCTGGATCTGATTACATACTAGGAGCAGAGGCTTCTTTTGAAGAAAGGAACTTTAGGAACGGAGGAAGAAGTTGTTCTCTTCACTGGGCTAGGAAATGCCGGTTTTGAGCAGCGGAGACTGCGAATCGACGCAGCCCTTGTACTGCAGAAAGGATAAGTCCCTCGGGGTGCTCTGCTCCAAGTACTACTCCACCCTCCCTCTCTTCCTCTTTGGTGACTCTCGAGTTATTTTAAGGGGGAAAAAACAATCCTGGGAACGTCGGGTCCCTCTTGTTTGTTGAGGTTCTGATGAGGCTGTGCCATTGATCTCTTCTATTTGCCAGTTTTCTGAGGCTGTACAACAAGGATGGTGTCGAATCAATCGGGCTCGATGATGCTGCTATCAGATTAGGTGCAGATCTTGCTTCTCATCGATAACCCTGAAACTAAAAACCAATCCTGGGATTATATTTCACTAATGTTATTGTAATTGTGATATCAACAGATTAGAGGAGCGTTTGAGAATGTTGCATTTTTGTTGGTAAACTGTTCTCAAGAAGTCATCACTCATTTTTCATTCGTCTTTTCGGAGAAAGCCTTCATGAAAATGGATCTGCATGTGCAAGAATGGAGCTTGTCTAATGCTATAGTCTCTCATAATTTATTGATCTTCCGTATTTCTTTGCCTTCAGAATTTATAAAGTTTGCCAAGGAGGTGGAACTTTATTAAATCCATACCTTAGTTCAATTGACTGTCTGCAGACCCTGATAGATTTCCTTCGCTGATGTTACAAATCACCTGAGTGTCGGGTATGTTGATTGTGTCTCTTAATCCACATCTGACTGTTGCAGGAGTTGAGCGGCGCCGCATTTATGATGTTGTCAACATATTGGAAAGTATTGGAGTAAGATTCCTGTCCACGATCTTGGTTTGGAAGAAACTTAAAGGCAATTGCTTTGCTGGAATTGTAGAATTATCCAAATTAACTCCTCTTTTTTTTTTTTTTTCATCTAGGTTGTAGCAAGGAAAGCCAAGAACCAGTACTCATGGAAAGGCTTTGGAGTGATTCCGCAGGCTCTTGGAATGCTCAGGGTATGCCCTGTTCCCCTCATCTTATTTTTTCCTGCTTTTGTGCTGGTCAGATCTTGAGGTTTCTGACACTTTTAATCATTAAAACAGGAAGAAGGTGTAAAGGAGAACTTTACTATGTCAAGTTGCTTCAACTCAACAAAGGTATGGCTCTTGTGTAACACCCAGGAATACTTGCTGAGGTAGACAAGGAAGAGGACATTCAAGCTAAATACCTTTTTGAGTCATTAAAGATTGAACAATTTCATTTTCTAGGTTTTAGATGGATGCAAAAACGTGGCGTCTTCTGATCTCAAGCATGAGGTGCAAGATGTCTCATCTGGATCATCTAAAAATGGTAATTCTGCCTCTCTCTCTGTTAATGCCAGAGTTCGTCTGGAAGAATGCACTTTTCCATAACGGCATTGATATTTGAATTGTTTTTATCTCCTGGAACTCAACTGTTTCTTTTTTTGTAGACAACAGGAAAGAAAAATCTCTGGCCCTGCTCACTCAGAACTTTGTCAAGCTCTTTCTTTGCTCTGGTGTAAGAGAACATTATTTATTTTGTTAATCCATTTGAGTTCATTGTCTAGCAGTACTTAATGCATTTTTCTTGTCTCACGCATCCCTCTTTCTCTATGCCTTTCCAGGCGGAATTTGTCACTCTTGACAGTGCAGCCATGGCTTTGCTTGGTGATAACAGCAACTCAACAGCCATGCGAAGTAATCACCTTATTTTCATATGTATCAATTATTTTGGAAGATGAAGATTGTTTTGCTCATGAAAATCTGTCTTACATCTATTGCAGCAAAAATTAGACGACTCTATGACATTGCCAATGTTTTCTCTTCAATGAACATGATTGAGAAGGTAAAGCATATGAAACTGTTTCAATGACTTGGAAGACAAAAGGTTACTGCTTTTGCATAATTTTGTTTCTCTTGTTTAACTGATTGATCTGCAGACACATCACCCTGAGACTAGAAAACCTGCATTCAGGTGGTTGGGGTGGAGAGGAATTCCTGTTAATGGATTTGCATTCCCTGCTTCTTCAGAGAAGAGTGAATCTCGTAAAAGAACGTTTGGAACAGAGTTAACTAATTATGACTCAAAGAGAACTAAGGCGGATTCTTCTATAAGTTTGATGTCAAATGGTTCACTGAAGTATCCTGTTACTGTGAAGCAAGAAGATTCTGGGAACAGCTGTGATAACAAGAGTGAAGTAGAACAGCATCTGAATCATGAGACCAAGGGCTATGTGTTTGGTCCTTTTGCTCCTGAACCTGTGAGCCAGCCATCTGTTTTGGCACAAAAAGGTGTCAGACAGACTCGAGACTGGGAGAGCCTTGCTTTGACTCACCGCCCTCATTACCACAATCAAGGTAAGCTCCATTCTAGCTTCTTGAACTACGCTAATTACTATAACATTTATGCATAGAGGATAGTTCTAGAGGGCGGATCATTAAGGTCTCAAGGTTACATTGAATTTAGAATGGCAACTCGTGTGGAATCTTCAGTATTTTCTACATGTGAACCTAAAGTTCGATGATAGAGCAAAGTTCAAGATTTCCATCCAATATTCTGCAGAATTCAATTATATCCTAGACCTTCTTCCAGTTTTGATGGTCAAGTGGTTTCATGTCTTCCTTTTTAATTTCCAACTGACTTTGGTAATGGAATGGCAGCTCTAAGCGATCTCTTTGCTCATTACATGGAAGCTTGGAAGTCGTGGTACACTGAAGTTGCGGGAAACAAGCATGCACAGGAAGTCTCCTAGCCAAACTTGTCGATTTTCCGTAGCTGGTATTAGGTGCAGGAGGATGAACTCAAGACTCGAGTTTCCTTTATTTTTTATTTTTTATTTTATTTCCTTTGTTGCTGATTCATATGTAATCTTCTCCCTTGAGGGCATGACTAGTCGGGTGCATTCTCTTGATGCTCCACCGGTACAGTCAAAACTGATCCGACTTAACAAATCTTTATTAATCTGCTGATGATCTCATTGGTTGGTGATCTTCGAAATGCTACTGATTTGAGTTTCAGGTTTGTTGGCAGTCAGCTTGAAGTGTGGTCCAATGATCTATGAGTCGATTGAATGCACTCAAGCAGGAAAAGTCCGAGCAGCAGTGCTTTCCACTTCTCTTTTTGCTAGTGATTGTTGAGACATTAGGTCCTTCTGCACTGCACTTGGTCTGACGCATCATCTGTCCGATAAATCACTAGGCGGACTTGATGAGTACTGAAGTTCCTGTTTGGAAGTAGAGATATTAAATGAGTAGTTTAAATCAGTTTAAAATATATCTAAATTATGAGGCTTAGTTATGGGTTATAATTTAGTAAAATACAAATTAATTTGGAATGATTTCGAAGAGGCTTGGTCAATGGTTTGGGTCAATTTAAGTGGTGGCTCTTTTATTTTTTTTAAAAATAAATTAATAAGATTCAACGGTTAACCGGTAAGATTTGATAGTTTAATATATTTTGCAATAGTTTTAGACCTGTTTTTAAATGATTTTGTGTCTTGGTTTGATGGGCTTATTCTTAGATTTGGTTTATGACGGTCTCTTAATTTAATAATAGTAGTTATATGCTGGTTTGGATCAATTTGAGTCAATTACAGGTTTTGACAGGTCGGTTCTGGATAAAATCAGCCTGTTTAATGTCTCTATTCGGAAGAAGGCTCGGTGAAGGTAGTTGATATGCAGTGATTGAAATAGAATATTAAAGGATTGGGCTGTGGTCGGTCCTATGCAATCCGAGCAAAGTCTGGTCTTTACCTAACATTGAAGTCTACGCTTATGAAAGCCCACAAGAAATAGGGAATTAAGACTATATGATAATCCACAATTTGGATTTTAATGTCACTGTACATTCTTTATTATAATATTGTTTTTGGACCTAAAGGACGGATTATGAGAAAATCATGCGGTGCATTAAATTTCTTGTGGGACGAAGACCATAAATAATAGTGACAACAATAATAAATTATTAAAAAAAATTATGGGGGCGTGTAGTGTAGGAGTCTGTCATAAAGCATAGCGTGCGCGTGGGTGAAAGGGAAAAAAAATCGAAAAATCGGGAAATAAAAAAATCCAAATCGGTCTGAAAAATAGGCTTTTTTTTCCTCTATTTAAGATTCAAGTGATTTTTTAGTAAAAAAAAATGACCG
>CXYZ01012187.1:252197-287371 GCA_900006705.1 Sonneratia caseolaris
TTATTTAATTTATTATTATTAATTTAAAATAAATTTAACCACATAAATTAATATACTTAGTACTTTTTACATAATTATTTTCCTAATAAAATAGGTCTAATAATATATTCTCAACATATTACTTTTCAATTTATTCTTTTTATGTAATATAAAAAAATTATTAGTTAGTTTAATAAGAATATATGATGGAAAAAATCACTGACAAATACCAAGTAAGTAGATAGTGATTTTTTATTCTCTTAAATAATTTTTTAAGAGAATATTCAGCCTCAACAAATTGATGAAAAACTCACATAATCCGAACCATTTATATCGCTAGTAGCCGAGATGGTCATATTCTCTCAAAAAATATTATTTGAAAATTTTGAAATAAAAAATTTATGGTAATTCTTCAAAAAAATAATTATTGAAAAAAATTTATCTAGATTAATAAAAATTATTTTAGTTCTTATATAAGAAGTGGCGATAATTGGAGTGCCGGGGTGGTGGTGGCGGGGGTGGTTGTGTTCGTGTTTGATGGCGTGTTTGTTGAAACGAGAGAGCACAGTAGACGGCGACTGAGGAAACGTCGTCGCACATGCACTTGGAAACTACTTTAATTTTTTGTCGGACTGAAGCCCGGCCGTGCTTAAGATCGAAAAATATCAAAATCCACCCTCTTACTTTCTCACTATCGCATTGTGCCCCAAATGTTTTTTTTTAAATTTTACTTCTATCCTCACGATCACGTAATTTGATGATCTTTTCTATTCACATCATACGGCCCGGTTCTGCTGTGATCGGATTGTCAGGAATACTACATGTTATTATCGTTCTAGGACACTAGAAATTGTCTAGTCAAATCATTTATCAAATATAAATCATAAATTTATATATTTATTGTAAATTAATAAATAACTGACTAGAAATAAATCTAAGAAATAATTAGGTAATGATGAGACCAATTCTCTATTTAAATCAAATTTGATCTTTTTTATGATATATGGTATTTGCTCAAGGACTAAGAAGAAAACTAGAGGGACCTGATCTTAATTAGTGTTTGTCTTGGCTTTGAATGGCACATTTGTGAAATATCGGAACTGGGGGAGCAAACTGTCAGCCAACATAACTCACGCCAACCAGCGAGAGGTCCACAGGCCACTCTCTCTCACAGGGAGAGAGGAGAGGACAGAGACAGACAGATAGAGGAGAACGAGAATCCCTCTATCGAGACGTCGGAGCTCATACCGCTGCTAACATGGCAGCATCAGCTCGGGCCTCCATCATCTCTCGCCTCCACAACCTCTCCCCACGGTCTCCCCCGCTCTGCCGCCTCATCCGGACTCCTTCCTTCCTTCCCTTGTCTTCCGTGACTCGCCGGCGGCAGGACTCCGCCTCCTCGTTCTCCACGGTCAGCTGCCTCAGCGGGGGCCTTTCCGACGAGTTCGTCTCCACGCGCAAGTCCTCCTTGGACCGTGGATTCTCTGTGATTGCCAACATGCTCAAAAGGATCGAGCCTCTGGACAATTCCGTTATCTCCAAGGGCGTCTCCGACTCCGCCAAGGACTCCATGAAGCAGACAATATCTACAATGCTTGGTCTCCTCCCGTCGGACCAGTTCTCCGTCACAATTACGGTTTCCAAGCATCCTCTGTATCGCCTTCTCGTCTCCTCCATCATCACAGGGTAATAATTCAGCAGCCACCATATATGTAAACTGGAGACCGTGATGTGCACTTAGAATTAAATGAAGTTGATTGGTTTCTTTGGTAGGTATACTCTTTGGAATGCGGAGTATCGACTTTCCTTGATCAGGAACTTCGATATATCTTCGACTTCTTTGAAAAACGTGAATTCACTTGAAGAATGCGATGATTCAGAAGTTAAGGAAGAGAATTTCAATGGCGGCAATGCTGACCTTCAAGTAGAAAATGGTTGCATAGAGGATTTGGAGAGAATTCAGGTTTTTGGGGATCTATCGCCAGAGGCTTTGAGTTATATCCAGCAGCTGCAATCAGAGTTGCATACGGTCGAAGAGGTTAGTCCGTTTCTTCAATTCGGACTTAACTGCTGGTTAATTTGGTAAAAATATAATAACAGTTTATAGTTCTGTCATGATTATTCAATTTGAGCTTTGAGCTGGACAGGAAAATGAAATATCTTTCTGCGTATTATTGAAATGAGATACTTGTTTATAGTTCCAGTCTGCTTCACATTATTCTAAAATCCAGTAAACGTAAAAGCTGCAGTCATCATTAAGATACATGCATGATGTGGGAAGATTACTGATTTCTAATATCTTGGTTGCTGCTTATTAACTGCAGTTTCTTCTGATATGCCTCCACATGATAAATGCTTCGATGCGACGTATATTTTAGAGGAAGAGAAATGTTGTTCTCTCAACCATGTTTTTGTTGATTCTTTTATGGAACGTGCCAAAGGGGGACAGAACATGCTGTTTTGGTTGGTTTGGATATATTTTACCTTTCAGTTTGAGTGCTTCTCTTCCAAAATTTGAATGGTGTATTCATTGGCTTTCTACAAAACCTAACTTCCACAAGGACGCTCATTAAGAGGGTTGTTGAATCCCTATAGGAGGAGGACCGTGTGGGCTGAGGTTTTTAAGATGATGTAGCAACTCTTCTTGCCATTTTTTGAGCATATGACATTGTGGGCTATACACGAGGATGCTCTTTTTCTTAGCTGGCCAGACAATTTGTACTGTTCAGAGTCAAGGATAAATTTTTAGTAATTTTCATTACTTTAATTAGCTATAAATTACTGGCTACCATTCTGATAAAAAAAAATACTGGTATATTTTGATAACCTATCTGTACGGTATATGTATTTGAGAAGGTTTTCTTATTTTTATTTTAATTCACTAGGATCATTTACAAAATCTCATTGTCACATTCTGATTCTTCTGTGCAAATATAATGGGGGTTTAGTTAGAGTTTCACCTGAATATATTGCATTGTACCTGGAACATATGATGAGTTGCCGCTCAAATCGTTGCATGTGACAGATGTCATATCCTTAGTGATGCTCTTGCTGCTTTAGAATATGTTTTGCTTCTCCAGTGTTATTGTTTCTATGGTTTTTGCCAAGCAGAGGCTTCATATTTAGTTCTGCAACGCATTCGGTGATGTTGATATGCAGAGTCTGCTTACAACAACATTTAATCCTTCCTCTAAATTATTGATGGATCCTTCTCTCAGGAACTGGGTGCCCATAAACGGCAAAATAAACGAATAGAATTTGGCAGGGAAAGCAGAAACGATCTACTGGAGTACTTACGTTCTTTGGATCCTGATATGGTAAGAGCAATGACTGTTGTTGCTAGGATCCTATTTTTTTCCCTTTCTAAATAATTATATGTTCTAATTGGCTACTCTCATTGCATTTTACAGGTGAATGAACTAGCACGGCCTTCGTCGGTAGAAGTGAAGGAAATCATTCAACAGCTTGTTCAAAATACACTGCAGAGGTTCTTTAAAAATGACATGATAAGTGAGCACACTGTAGGCTCTCTTGCGCAAGATGCTGAAAGTTGTGAAGATGGATATGATGAATCACATGAAAAAATAGGCACTTCAAGGGATTATTTGGCCAAACTGCTTTTCTGGTTCGTATACTTCTCCATCTCTTATTGTGGTTATTGCTTTCATGAAACGATTCAATTCAACTCCTGTTGCTCGGGAAGCTCGTTCCAGATTTTGCTCTGGATCTATGTTTTTCCAAAGGAATTTTGGTATGAAAGTTGAACTCAAAATTCAAGTTTTTTTGCTTTAGTCCCCGATAGAGTCTCTGTGATCATTGGAACTTAACCGAATCACTTCTGATTGAGTCTTGTAAGTTTCAACTGATGTTCAAATCTGAGTAGAAGTTCTTTGCGGTGGTGGCAGGTGTATGCTGTTGGGACATCACTTGAGAGGTTTGGAGAACAGACTCCAGTTGAGTTGTGTGGTTGGGTTGTTGTAGGAGTGAAAGACGTATATCCTCCCCCGCCGGCTATTACTAATTATCAGTGTAATGTTTGTTACTTTTATAGTATCAATGATAGGGACAATACACTTCCAACGTGTCATCATCTCTTCTTCAGCACCTTGTGCTAGGGAAAAGCTATGCTCTCAGGCCGAGTCAGCGCACAAGAGCCATCCATGACGCCGAGAGGTGGCTGGACTGACGTTGTGAACTCGGAGAAAGCCCAAATCGGCCTCAATAACCAAACGGATACCGGGAAATCAGCCCAAAGTCAAGCTGGACTGAGCTAGCAAATTACAGCCAGCAGTTATAAAAGCATAAATATATATATATATANACTGGACTGGGCTAGCAAATTACAGCCGGCAGTTATAAAAGCATAAATATATATATATATACACGCGCACACACCTTATTGAAAGGGAACTGTTATCTTTCTCCCGGAAATTTGAATGGGGGAAAGAAGATAATATATATATACAATGAGGAAAATGGAATGATATTGAGAGAAAAATGCCAGGAAAGCTGAATGCTGGTGGAGATCGGGTTTTGTCTAGTATTGGTGGATGGATCTTGATGGGGCACATGCACGAACCTCACTGATTACGGCCAATCCGAAATGGCTTTGCCGGATCACCTTGCTCGAGACACTGGCAATAACATGGTTTCTGCTAGAAACAGGTGCCGATTTTCTATTAAGTCAAGTCAATCGAGTCTGGCAAAGTTTCTTTCTGTTCCCTCTTTTCCTATGGAGAGATCCTATCTTAGGGGTTTGTTAATTTCATTAGCCCCCTTTTCACCCCCGAGAGGAGAACCCGACTCGATTTAGTTGGATTTTAAATCCTCTAAATACATATTTACTATTGNGGAACCCGACTCCATTTTAAATCCTCTAAATACATATTTACTATTGATTCATATATTTTATAGATGAAAATAGGACTCCGCTCGGACGTTAGTAAGTGATTTTAATTTTGGAATTTTCTCAATCCAGTCACGAAAAGCTCCAGAGTAGTTGTTTTGATTTATTTACTTATTCTATTGGATTCTTTGGATCGTCTCAGCATTACCAAATTGAACTTTCGACCGTCTGTTCTCTCTTCCACGGCCCTCCTCGACAGCATTCTACTACAAAGACACTTTGTAAAACGAGACGTGTTACATGTACCTCCGTGCCTCAACACTGCGATCAGAGCTTCTTCCCTCTCCCTCCCTCCCTCTGAGATCTACCGCCCAATTCCGCTCACACCCGCTGCAGCTGGAAAGCTTCATAGTTGAGTTCGATTTAGGAATTCCGTGATATACGTTTTGTTTCTTTTATGGTTCTGCTTAATTGGGTTTATTCAAAAACTCAGCTTTCTCCTGCTCCTCTTTTTTTTTTTTAATGCTTCTCTGGGTGCTGTATGCAGGGATGAAGCGAGTTAGAGACGACGTGTACCATGGCTCTCAATTCGAACGGCCCTTTGGTTCTTTGAGGTGCAAATCATCAGCTTACCTCCTCTCTATGCGTGTTTTGTCTAATGAAGTAACAGATAATTGATCGCCGCGATTAATTGGCTGTCGCTTGGGAAAAAAAATGAGCATGCTCCAACATATATTGGATAATTTCCAGTTGTTGTAACCCAAAAAAAAAAAAAATCATGCTGCTGATCGATGAGAAACTTAATTGCAAGCATGAACACGGATTTGGTGTATCAGCTCTTAAACCATCCTTAGAAATCCACAATTAGGTACCTTACTTGTCAGTTATTGAGATCAGCGTTCTTTTGGTTTCTATCCTTTCATAAAAGGGATAAGGGAAATGCAATGAATTATTGCAAACTCTTAGTCAAGCTGCAAAGTTTTCTTGTCGTGTGGGTTTTTCTGGAAAAGTAGTGAAATTTTATTAGTGATATATATTATCCCATGTGATATATTTTCTGATGGCTTTTCAACAACTAGCCCTCAAGTTCTTGTATTTTAAGCATTGGTTTCTATGTGCAAACTCAACATTTGAATGACTTATAATGCATAGTAAATCTTTGATCCAATTCCATTAATAACTTATTGGATCGCCTTTTATGTTCTAATGGGGTACTTTTCCATGCTTTTAATACTTTACAGTTATGATTTTGGTCCGTGAATTCTAGAAAGAAAAACCATATTTATTCCTCATCAAGGTTTTTTTTCCCCGCTAGAATTCATCAATGTTTTAAGCTAGACTAACTTTTGAGCTTATGAGTTCCATCAAATCATTGACTATGCTAACATTCTTTTGGTATGAAGCTTTGGGCAATCACAAGTCCCAGTAGGAGGAGGTGGAGCAGGGGTTGGCCGTGCCTCTCAGAAATTGACAACCAGTGATGCCTTGACGTATCTAAAGGAGGTGAAGGACATGTTTCAAGATCAAAGGGAAAGATATGACATATTTCTGGAGGTCATGAAAGATTTCAAGGCTCAAAGGTGTGTTCCTTGCAAAGTTTTCTAGTGTTGTAGATGCACTTGCACTCTATGATCAATGGGTTAATTAAAAAATTTAATGTGGTTTAGAATTGATACTGCCGGAGTCATTGCAAGAGTAAAGGAGTTATTCAAGGGCCATAACAATTTGATATTAGGATTCAATACATTCTTACCGAAGGGGTATGAAATAACAGTGGATGAGGTTGAAGCTCCAACAAAGAAAACAGTGGAATTTGACGAAGCAATCAATTTTGTCAACAAGATTAAGGTAACAATATAAACCCTTTAATGTAGACGACATCTTATCAATATAGAAACTAATAAAAAAAATCATCAATGTAGAGGTTCAACATGTGACGACTTCTAACAGTTTCTAATTGTCTATTATTTGCAGAAACGTTTCCAAAATGATGAACATGTGTATAAATCATTTCTAGACATCTTAAATATGTATAGGAAAGAGCACAAGGACATAAAGGAGGTCTACAATGAGGTAAAGGAAACGTTTCAGAAAACAAATCTGATTCCCATGATATGCTGGTTTCACGAGGTCTCTAGCCTTAATTTTGTTTAATTTTCTTATTTATCTTATTTAGGTTGCTGCCCTTTTTGATGATCACCTTGATACGAGGTTTTTGCCTGATAACTCAGCAACAACAATAACTCATAATGTTCCCTACAACCGAAATCTATTTCATCAGCCTAGCAATGGAATCTCTGCAAAATTGGCATCTCGTCTCCTACATACAGACAGGGTAATATTTTATCTTTCTTTCTATCAGTCTCAAGATTCATTTCTGTGTCCTATGATTGAAAAGATGTTATTTAACAATGCAGTATCGGAATCGTCCACTTAGGATTACTGGATCTCGTTCTGATAGGGAGTCTAGTGTTGATCATCCAGATACTGATGATGATACTGCATTTCTCAACGTGCAGAAGGATCAGAGGAAGCACTTTGAGAAGGATGATAATCATAATAAGAGAAATATTGAAGTGGATCATCGAGAGTCTGAACATGATAATAAAGATTTCAACTCACACCTTTTACAAGACAAGAGGAAACAGAATAGGAAAGTTGAAGGCTTTAGAATAAGTAGCAAATTCCATTTCAATGATGACAAGGATGCCCTAGAAGGTTGATAGCTTTCAAGCTTTTACACCTCAGAGTCTCTGATTCTCTTCATTTTTCACTTTTAATGATTTTGTCATCAAATACTTGATTCCTATGCTTTTATTGTTATCATTTGACATTTGGCTTATCAATGCTTTTGCAGGGATGTACAATGAAGGATTCATTTTTTGTGAGAAAGTTAGGGAAAGGCTATGTAGCGCAGAGGATTACCAGGCATTCCTCAAGTTGCTCAATATTTACCGCAGTGGGATCATTAAAAGGAGTGACCTGCAAAATTTGGTATTCATATTTGTTTCCTTTTCGCACAACCCCAACACACATGAGTCTCCACCTTATTATCTTAATATTTTTTCGATTTGATTTTCTCTTGTTTTTTAAAATATATGTTGAATCTACCATAGATATTCATTTTCATAGATAAAATTTTGGACTTTAATTTGTTTAAATATTTCAACTTCTCATTGAATTAATGAGTTGTTATTGAGAGTTTTGTGATGTCTCACATTTTTGTTTCGAGTAACTGATTTGCTTGGAAAGCATCCAGATCTTATGTATGAGTTCAATGAATTTCTTGAGCAGTGTGAAAGTATTGGTACGTAATGATATTGGCATTAGTTTAGTTCATTGTGTTTTTTATTCTCTGGGTTCATCTGAAAAGACCAATCACCCTCGCTGAATCTTATTCTAAAATTTGTTGATAACAGAATCCCTCTCCCACGATTCACGCTCGCATAAATTGATAAAGGTTGACCAGAAGCGTGAAGCCGAAGGGAAGAAAGATACAATAAGATCAGAGTACTTGTGGAAATCCATTCAGGAGCTGGACCTCTCTAACTGTCAATGTTCTACTCCTAGCTATCGCCTTCTTCCAGATGATGTAGGAAGTCATTTAGGCCCTGCTCATTAGAGGTGGCAAATCGTGTCGGCCCGGTCTTATCGGGCCGTTCCGGCACAACACAATAAGGGGGAGGGCACGATAAGGGCTGGCCTAAGCACGGCCCTTTAGGATATCGTGCCGGGATGGCCCGACACGATAAGACAAGGCGCGGCCTTGGCCCGGCCCAATAGCCTAATAAAAATTTTGTTTGATCGTGACTTATTTACAATTACAAGTGAACTTACAAATGAGATTTTTTTTATCCTTCAATAGTGTCTAATTGTCTATTCGTTTTTATTTAAATATCCCTAATTGGGCTATCGTATCGGCACAGCCTGGGGATCATCGGGCCTGGCACGGCATGATAAAGCTTCCTGCACGATAAGCACTGGCCCAGCACGATGTTATCGTGCCGTGCCGAATTTTGCCAAGTCTATTGCTCATTCTTAAAAATAGTTTCTTTTTCTTTCTTACAAATGAGAAAACCTATTGGGTTGACTGTAAAACTTCTTATCAAGTGCAAAGAATGCAATTGTCCTTTTCTTACCCCAAGAAAATGGGTGGGTGGAAAGGTTTTACCAGATCTTATAGCAAAAGTAAACTAGTTTCCTTTTTAGGAGTTCATCCTTATATGTTCTTGTGGTTTTACGTTAGTGGCTTAGTAAGGAGATGGAGCTGGTTCTTATTGTTTCCAGTGGTGCTCTTTTGCTTTGAAGTATCCAATTCCCTCAGCAAGTCAACGATTAAGCTTGATGCTCAAGTATTGAATGATGACTGGGTGTCAGTGACTTCAGGTAGTGAGGATTACTTTGAACATATGCGCATGAATTAGTATGAAGAAAGTCTTTTCAGATTTGAAGATGATAGGTAAATCTTTTTCAATTGGGAAGTTGTTGAAGTTTTTTATTTTTCATTTGTTTCTTGCAATTTCTTGCGCTTTTTCTTATCTGGAATTTTACTTATGTTATTATTGTCCCTCAAAGTTATCTGATATTTAACAATTTTATATTGTTTGTAGGTTTGAGCTTGACATGTTGATAGAGTCTGTAAGCTCAACTGCTAAGCGTGTGGAGGAGTTGCTAAGAAGAATTAATGAGAACAAAATTAATCTTGAGACTTCTTTCTGAATTGATAATCACTTCTGTGGTGTGTGTTTACCTGATTACATGTAAAATTTGCTTGAAAAGTTTTTAGGATCCAAGCCTTATTTGGTAACTTCTGATAGAATCTCATCGTTTTTGCTATTGCAGCTCTCAATTTGAGGTGCATCGAAAGATTATATGGGGATCATGGACTTGATGTGATGGACATCCTTTGTAGAAACCCAATTGTTTCGCTGCCTGTTATATTAACTCGACTCGAGCAGAAGCAGGAGGAGTGGACAAAATGCCGATCAGATTTTAATAAGGTTTGGGCAGATGCTTATGCTAAAAATCACTATAAATCACTCGACCATCGCAGCTTCTATTTCAAGCAGCAGGACTCGAAGAACTTGAGTACAAAAAGTGAGTTTAATTTGTAGCTCTATTTTATTATGGAAAATTTCTCCTGCTTTATGTACACTTAAATGGATGGTTCAAATTTCTGTCCTTTTTTCCCCATAAAATTAAGACACATTTTCATGCTTTGAAAGATGGGACATTTTTCCACATAGATTACTATAAAGAATTAGATCGAGAAAACTGACGACTTCAAATGAACACTTATGTCTTATTTGATCCATATAAGTAGAATGGAATGGAATGTAATATAATGGACTTTTTATCCGTCCATTATACCTTGTTTTGTTTGGCTACACTTTTTCAAATTGTGGTTTGCATTCTCTAGAGATAGACTTTGTTACTCAACGTGATGGAATGATCAAAATTTCAAAAAGGTTCCAGAAGATCATTTCCTCATCTTTTCAAGATAAATATAAGAAACACCAAATTTTCTCATTCTTATATACCAAATGTGGCCTTAGTGTATCAGATTATCTTTGAATGCCACGCTCCTGGTGAACTTTTGGTTTTTTTTTTTTGGGTCATCTGACTCATTTTTGCAACATTTTATGAGCAGCTTTCGTAGCTGAAATTAAAGAGCTAAAAGATAAGCACCAAAATGAGGATGACCTTCTACAAGCCATTGCTTCTGGAAGTTGGCCAGATCACTTTGCTCATTTGGAGTTCTCATACATAGATGAGGGGATTCATGAGGATTTGTCCAAGATCTTCCAGTATTCATGTGAAGAAGTTTGCTCCACGAAAGAACAGTTCAACAAAGTCATGCAGCTTTGGACTAACTTTTTGGAGCCAATGCCGGGAGTTGCTTCTCAATCCCATTGTAAAGATGCAATTGAAGTGGAAAAAATTTCCCACAGAATGGTGAATTCTTCTACTTTGGTTGGAAAAGGTGAAAATCGTGGAAGTCCTGATGCAAATATTACCTCAACCAATCCAAAAACAACTGAAATCTGTGAAGGATATAGGTGAGAACCTGTCAACTGTACTAACACATGGAGATGTATCTGTTAAAGACAGAAGCTGCAAGGAATCAGACCGTGCCTGTGGAGATGTCTCAAGTTCTAATGTGAATTCCCCACAGAAGGAGCCAAAACGTACAACAACTGGCTCTGAAAATCAAGTTCCTTCTGGTGAGGTCAAAGGATCCAAAGTCAGTGCTAACTCTGAGTTATGGGGCTCTGCTATTTCTAGCTGTCTTAAGGAGTAGAATCTTCCAGCCTTCTTAAAATTTAAAATATACATTATGTCTAAAATTTGCATTTTATAGGTCATTCTTCTCGCTAAACCAACCTTGGACATGATGCACAAGAGTAAAAATGAAGCTGATGGACAAAATAATGATTCAGCCGAACCCCCCAAATCTGAGAAAGAAGAGTGTGAATTACCTCAAACTGGTGAGTTCGAAGAGAATTTCGGAGACTTTAAGGAAGATAATATAAAGTCTGCACCTGAACTAGAGCTTGAGCAGGAAAATCAGTCTATGGATGGGAAGCGTGGAGGAGGAAATGCTGTGGAAGCCAATGATGAAGACAGCGACAGCAATGTCTCTGGGAGAGGTGGTGAAGTATCAGGAAGTGATGAGTGCTCTGATGGAGAGGAGAATGAAGAGGAAGAAGCAGATCATGACGAGGCCGATATAAAGGCTGAAAGTGAAGGTGAGCATGATACAAACCATGGAGCAGAGGATGGGATAATGTTGCCTCTCTCTGAACGGTTTCTTTCATCAGTGAAGCCTCTTTTGAAGCGGGTACAGGTTAATCATCTTGATGAGGGAAGGGATTCTACTCGAGTTTTCTATGCGAATGAGGATTTCTATGTGCTTTTTAGGCTCCATCAGGTAGGAATTGGGAAGGAACATTTTTCCATTCTTGGGGTTTTAGGAATTAGTGTAGTGGCTCTAACTGGATTTTTGGATGCTCAATTGGCAGGCATTATATGAGAGGATTTTATCAGCAAAAACCAACTTGGTCAGCATTGAAAAGCAGAGGAGCTCAGAGGGATCATCGGGTTCTCCCGACCCCTATAACAGGTCCTGTTATTTTTGCATATATTAACTCACTCTTAAAAAAAAACTCCTTAAAGGGACAGGTTAACAAGTGTTTATGAAACCAGATCTGACTATGGACCTTTTCATGAAGCCATGATCGTAGTAGGGATAGCATGTTAAGCAAAAGGGCAGCCCCCTTGCAGAGCTGAACAGATTTGTTGCCATGGCCTGGGTTGCCCCTTATATTGAAAAAGTATACATATTTGAGTACTTGCAGATTTATGACTGCCTTGTACAATCTTCTCGATGGGACAATTGACAATGCAAAGTTTGAGGATGAATGCCAAGCTATCATCGGAAATCAGTCATATATTCTTTTTACGTTGGACAAATTGATATATAAGTTGGTGAAGCAGGTTCGTTCTTCACCTTTAACCTTTGTGCTTTTCTCTATTAATTCATCTGAATTGCTGAGTTTACTTCTCATCACCAGCTTCAACTCATTGCAACTGATGACATGGATAATAAGCTCCTTCAGCTGTATGACTATGAAAAAAGCCGCAGGTGTGGTAAGTTCATTGATTCAGTCTACTACGAAAATGTGGGTGTTTTTCTTCATGATGAGAACATCTACCAATGAAATCTGTGAGTTCCTCTGTCCCTTGTGGAAATTACTTGTGAGATTGAAGTCTGTACTCCAATATTTCTCCTGCAAGTATGACAGTAACTCTCCCTTCCCCCTTCTTCCTTCAGTCAGTGGATCCTCCTGGTTTATCTATTCAGTTGATGGACAATGTCAGGGAAAAGCCCGAGGTTTTTGCTATTTCTATCGAACCTAATTTTAGTGCCTATTTGCTCAACAACTTTCTGCTGACCTTACCCAGCAGAAAGGAGCCTGGTGACACCTATCTTCGCAGGTAATGATCAGAACTTCAAATTAAAGGGAGTCACACTGTATATCTGATGATGGAGTTGTGAGTTCTTTGTTCATGTGCAGAAACAAACAGAAATATTCACAAATGGATGAAAATTCTGCAACATGTGCAGCCCTGGAGGGTGTTCAACTTTTCAACGGCCTCAAATGCAAGATTGCTTGTGTCTCTTCAAAGGTGCGTAACTTTTCTAAGAGTTTTCATTATTGAGGATTGTTTTTGTTCTCAGAGTCATACCATTCTTGTGCCCTTATTGCCTCGTAGCAGATTTCCTACGTTCTTGATACTGAAGATTTCTTCTTTCGTCCAAGAAGTAAGAGAGGGGGTGTATCGATGGAGAAGCATTCATCTCACAACCTAGAAAGAGTTCAGCGTTTCCAAAGATTTTTGTCAATACCATAGCTGGCTGGTAATTGCATTTCTGCCGCAGCAGCAGCAGGAAGTCAAAATATTGAAACCAAAGTCCTCTTTTCCGCCTTTCTATTAGCGCAGCTAACCATTAATGTACTACAAAGACGAGATAAAGAACATAGAATCGCTGTGATTTCTAGGAGTTATCCGACTGTTCATGATACAACTCCCCCTGTTGACATTTTATTGTTCTACTGCAGGTATTAAGTTCACTAATGGGTTCAGGTGTATACGTGGTGGCTCACTTAAGAGAGATCTTTCTTTTACTGGAAAGAGTTCCTCTGAAGCTGACATCCCTAACGTGGAGACTACTCTCTTTTTACTGGAAAGGGTTATGTCTGAAGCTGACATCCTTAATTCAATGTTTCGGATCTCTGCATTTGCTGCAGATGCTTGATCTCTAACACATCATGAAGTTTTTCTGGAAGGAACTTCACTGAAAAATTGCAGCTTCCTGTGAAATTCATCCGTGTATACAAAAGCTTCTTGGGGGCATTATTTCATGTAAATACATCTTTGCCCACTTCTCATTTGACCAAGGAAGAAACAGGGTTGGACCTGTAGTCGCAAATCTTACTATTACGAGATGAGATGCAACTAATGTTTAACATTCTCATTCATTATCTCTTCCCCAACCTCCTCCATTATCGACAATGCATTGAACTCAAAGACTTTCTCAGTATCGTACATGAAACCCGAAGGATTAACAAAATTAAGGCTTTAGATCAACAAGATTCGGCTCCATTTGCAATCTTAATGGGTCGAAGATTATTCATTCATTCAAGTAATCAAAACCCACATGCCCAATTTAATAGCTATTGACTAGGAATTTGACTTGTGCCTTCTTACATGTGACCGGACATGGGCACCATAAGAATTGCCTTCGTAAAGGGGAGAGAGAGAAAATCAATTTCCATGAAGATCCCAACAATTTTAAATGATCATTCCACGGTGCTCAAGAGGACATTCAGGTGTAGAAGCCCTGCCACCTATCTCCTCGCATCCATTACCAGTTGCTTCCTGAACGAGGCGATGAAACTCTCCGCACGCTCATTTAGTTCCTCATTCGATAATCCCCATTCCTCCATTGATTTGGCCCGGGGACTATCTATAACCACACCACAATCTTTTTTCATTCCATCTTCTTCGTAGCTACTGGGCATCGGTGGCTGTGTACTTCCGCACCTGATGTTCTTCCTCTTCCTGCCCGCCTTATGGATGGAAGTTCCAAAATCGCTCTCGCTTCCCTGGCTCGGTCTGCTGGGAGCAGAGATGGCGGAAGTGAAGAGGATGGCCAGGAGGAGGAGATTGAGCAGCAGGAACGCCCAGAGGTGCCATTGCCTAAGCGTGAAAAAGACCACGATGGCACGTTTCAGGCAGACCGCAACTAGAGCTGTCCCGGCTGTGAAGAGAGCCGTGCGAGTGTAGTCGTCATTGCCTCTCTTCTCATGGCTGTTCTTCACCTCTTCCATTGGGAGTGATACTGGTGGGGTTATGTTTCACTTGAAGTTGAAGGTCTCATCTTGGGGAGATTATATATAAGGGAGAAGATTTTTCTTTTTTTTTTACCCTTTTCTTTCCGCCTTATTTTTTTCCTTTGAAAATAATCATGATTTATAATATGATGATGCTGCTGCTGCTGCTGCTGCTGTTGCTGCTGTCTCTGAGGAGACAACCAGCCATTCTGCTGCTGCACGGGCAGAGTCGAGTGTTGTAAAAGCTGCTGCCGCTGCCGCCTTGTTAACTTTGGGTTTGCTGCAATGACAACTTCATGGGCCCCGCATATTCTTTGTTTTTTTTAAATTAAAAAAAATATAAGCGAGAAAATTACAAGCTAATATGGCTTTCGAGTTTACATTTCTTTTCTCAAATCAAGTTCAAGCAGACAACTTGCCAAAACCTGTATTTATTGTCCCAGGCTTAGTATGAACAAGAACTTTGTGAGGAGTGAGAAAACTACAAGCGCTAATGTGTGCTCCAGCTCCGACTTAGACAATTCACTTTGAGTACAGGGAAGTCTGCTGGTAGGAATTCTTCTGGGCATATTACAGATTTTAGTCTGTTCACATGAATTGATTAGAATATCTCAATTTTGAATTGATTATGGTATATTTTATGAAGTCTTTTATTACATTACTTATCACGGCATTGCTTTCCATTGACATGAAACGGGAGACATTCTAATTAGTCGAATGAAATGAGTCAGAAGGATGCTTTAGGGGTGGGGATCCCCTGTCTGAGAAAGCAAGCCTGACATTCCAACCTGCATTTGCCGAGGAGTGGATGGGTCCCATGCCCCTCCACCCAGGCCTCCTTTCCTTCGGTGGACTCCGTCTCGGGTCGACCCAGATCCAGTGCGTTGGACTGGGCAGAGTCGGGATGCAGGAGTCTGGCTCCAACCAGGCTCGTTGATGACTCTGGATTACTCCAAGTTGACGCTGGAGTAAGTCTTTCACTTTCTAAAATTGAAGTTTAGGCTGAATTAGGATCGTAGCTCAAGTTGGGCGGTCCCTATCGGTCGAACTGATAAGATGGTAGGCTTGAGGGGTCGCCCATGCGGATCATGAGGATCGTAGCCCCAGCTTGCTCGATGTAAGCCTGAGCTTACAACCTGGGACCGCAATCAACGCACCACAGGCAGGCAGGAAGGAAGTGGACCCGATGAACCATTCAAGCCTGACAGTATCATTTTTCACCAAAAGCAAGAAAAAGGGTAACAGTAGAGAAAGGAAAGCACGCCTCGGCCTCCCCATGACCCCAAATCTCATTCTTGACAGCTGTCCCCACATTGTCTCTTTCATCAGTCACTACCAGAGACAGAAAACGTCGGGGTGCGGAAGCATTGGCAATATCAACTTGACAAGCCCTATCAAATGTTTATCCCTCCAAAGCTAGGCCCACAGCTTGGGATGGCTAATTATCTCGTCTGCTATTATTGTACCTGAGAGACAATTATCAGCAAGGAGTTGCTGATATTGCTCCGGAGGATACAAATTTACAGAGCTCAATAGATAGGGCTTCACAGGAGATTGTCAGATAGAACAAGCTGCAGTAGGGTAACCACATCCACTTACTGTGTCCGGGGGTACAAACTTTATTACATTTTTTGGGCAGAGCTGAAGAGAAATGTGCCTAAATACAGTTACAAGCAAGCTAAATAACAGATACCTCGGATTATCTGAAAAATTGAAAAGACGGGTCTGATGTGAAGCAACTTCCTGATTGATTTATACCATTGGGATAGATCTGCAATAAAGAAACCAGTTATCATATATTCAGAACACATAAAAGAATCAAGAACCTCTGATGTACTAAGCGGTAAGAATTTGCAAGTTACCATGAGGTTCTGCTAGGTCAGTGCAGCATCACCGGAACATGCACCTCTGGCCTTGTGAATATTATGCAGCCATCGACTTCTTGTCATACTTGCCACTTACAACAAAGATTTTAAATCAGTCTTCCCGAGTCAACTTGACTTCTTCTTCTCAGCCCACTGGGGTCCATAAATTGCCAAATTTGTTCGACCAAATCGTCGATCAGCTATCTGCAAAGAAGACCAGTGATGGGAAATTAGAACTCCCATTATGAGGTTGTTATAACTAAAAACACAAATGAAGATAGTGAAAGTTCACGAGCAAAAACAACTAAAATTTCTATAAGATTAGAATCACACCATTAATCAATTTAAAACAATCAGAATACTTGTAGATATAGTGTAGATCTTCAAAAACATCCTTTTTGTCAATCAATTATTCAAAGGATTCCACTGCATAGAACTAAATCCTGGAAACAATAATATGTCAATCTATGCACCCAAACTATAACAACCCTCCTATGATCCGCCATACTATACCATTTCATGCAAAAGTCATTCAAAGCTTGTGTGCTTCTATAACGGATGTATTGCCATGAAGACATTCAGTTCAATCCAATAGGCTCAAGGTTCTTAGCTTCCAAAAAGTAACATATACATAAGGACTAGCTCATTATTAACCGCATTTCTTTACTCATCTGTCCTTTCAAATAATTGGGTACCTTAACAAGGCATCCGCAAATGTTCAGCATGTCAGTTCTTAAAGGATACTCCACCACCTGCATTATAAGGTATATCAGATAAATTTGAAATTCTGCACATAGAACTATACCATGCCATGAAGAGGTACACTTACAATAAAAGAATCTTCTCCAATTAATGCTGACTTTGATATCTGATCCATCAGAATTCCGTAATCAACTTGTGTATACGGGGGTGTCACACTGATATAATCAAATGGTCCACATGTACCTGCAGAGTTAAATATTGTCCAATTGACCAAAGTAAGCTCTACTACTTACCTGGAGAAAATAAAGCTCTATTAGGCTCATTCAATATTGATTTAAGATTTTCTCTCATATTACCAAGCACTTTTTCTCCATGTATAAATAACTACTAAGCCCCCTTGCACGAGAAAATATGCCAAAACTACAACATTTTAGGAAGCTCTCTCCTCCAATCAGTTGTTTGATTTTGAGGTGTAATACAGGGTTGAAAGGCAATACTTACCCACAGTTTGGTCTGCCTGTTCTAAAAAATCTTCAACTCGAACTGTATGTATAACCGCAGCTTCAGAAAACCCAGTCCACTCCAAGTTTGGGCGTAAAACATCTGACACAACCCAAGGATCCATCTCCACAAAGTGTGCCTGAAAATTTGGCAGTAAGATATAGATATAAAACTTCAGGGAAGAAAAAGGAAAACAATAATTAAGATAAATGTTTGGCCTCTGTCATCAGATAAAACTTCAAAAGTGATCTAGCATTAAAATTCAGTATTGCAGTTAACAGAATCATAGATTTAGGTTTTCATGTATGAGGCAGGCTTTGTAATCAGCCATAGCCACCGTACCTGAGAACAACCGCGACTGATGGCCTCAATACCAACAGAGCCTGTACCACTGTACAAATCCAACCAGCGACCAGGCCTTAATGATGCAGGACAGCCACCAGCTGCCTAAATATTAAGAGACAAAAGTGTAGACCAGAATATCCAAAAAGAAGAGAAGGCAAAAATACTTCTTCATAATCAAATGTATATCAAAGAGAAAAATATGCAGCCACCACGTTCTTTTGTTTCTTATATGACAGTGAATCATTGTGGACTGATAAATTTCTAACCTGCAAAATAGCAAAGGCTGCACCTTTGACGACTTCCATCATAGGGCGTACATCCATGCCTTTTGGTGAAAGCAACTTCTTCCTTCTAGCCGTTCCTCCGAGCACCTAAAATAACCAATATGCTGATAATTTCCAAAAGGATGCAAATAACAGATTTTTGAGATAAATTACTCACAATAAATTAATTTCTAGGAGAAACTAAGACTATAAACAATCAAATGATACTGGTGCATTCCAGTAGAGATCAGACAGGTCCATCTAGATATTCCAACTGAAATACACTTCCAAATGGGCCTACAGGTGGAGTTGGTATTTTAAAATTTAGATGCAGTCTACGGTATGATACTCTGAACCTGCTGTTACCGGATAGTAACTAGATTGGCTGACCAATTTCTCCCATTAACTTCATAATTGTTATCCATGAGAAGGAGAGAAAGTGAAGACAACTGACACCTGAAGGAGTTTATGAGTTGTTCGTGGAGGAGGAGAGACCTCCACCTGAATTTTTCTGCCTCTTCCTGTCCCCCGCACATCCTTTCTCCTTCTTGCCTGCATAGTAATTATTGAAAAAATGATTTTATGATCCGTGCGTTTTCTTGATCAGCAGATGCTTGAACAAATGACTGAAACACTAGCAATTAGAACAATTCTAAGACCAGTCAACTCTCGCGCAATTGAGTTTCAATCCCCAATGCATTTATGATGCAGTGAATATATAAGCAAGCGTAGAGCTCCCTCCAATATAGACTGGCCTTAGGGGAAGGATCGGATAAGAACTCATCGGGATTGAGACCGTAGCTCTGAAGCAACTCCCTCTTCTTCTCGCTCGCCAGTCCTTTCTCCGACCCTGACGCCATAATGAATCAACAGAAGTCAGCTTCTCATCTCGGAACTAAAAGGAGGCGGAGAGCAGTAGGACATCCGGACTGCTGCGTACTCTGAGCTAAGACGACGAAGCGACGCTGCTGCTTCATCGGCTTCAGAGAGACAGTGAACCAGAGAAGCTTGCAAGAAGAGCATGAGCTTAGATTGGTTCCGGCACTCGTGTGAAGTGGAGGCACGGTCAGAGAAGATGAGACCGCCATTTTTGCAGCTCCGAGCTCTTTGCAGTAGGCTTTGCTTCGCCAAGGTCCCCCTATACTGAGATTAAATATCAACATTTATCTATTGGGCCTGATGTCCAACTTAACAATGGGCCCATGAGATTAGACTGGCCGAATTAAGGTGGGCCTGAGCCCAACACATGGATGGGTTACCTTTCATATCTCATCTCTTATCGGTCTCAGAGGCTGGCCATGGTTTTAGGAGCCAGGAAGAATAAGGGAATTCAGCAGAATCGTCAGCCCACGAACCAGACTCAGGTCCTCTTGGTATCGAGCATAATCTCACTGGACCGACTCATGACAGTAAAGTACTTATCCCAAATTCGACAGTAGTAATGACGAGTGAACAGACAAGAAAAGAGTGGCTCTGTCCATTAACTCAACTGAAGCTTGCAGCATTTGATCAAAAAGGTCTAGCCTACTACTCTCTCTCAGTGTTTATATACATTACCCGAAGTATTAAGTCGTCCCAGAAAGCTGTTAGGGTCAAAAGTTAAATAATCAACCTTTTACGACTATTGTATTCGTCTAGCAACTAGCACATGTTGCAGCTCTTCCTGCAGAAACCGTATGATTCCTCATTGCCCACCATGTAGAGCGGGTTCTTCTCACATTCCCCTGCTTTGGCCCATAGAGGACAGTTCTCATTCCTGTCCTCACACTGTGTCCTAAGGTCACTCTTGTCGAATGACCGCACATGGATCCACTTGGTGGCCGACCACTTCTCACCCTCTAACACCGGGCAGCTTCCATGCAGGCTGCTTGTGTCGACAGTAGCATCAGGGTGAAGGCTGAAGAATAGTAGTGCATCACCCTTCCTTGGTTTCACTGTAAAACATAATGCATTGTTGAGTTCAGCAAACTCAGTTGAAATCAGAAGCATAATCGAAATATGATCCAACATGAGAATTATTTTCAATCCTTACATGCAAACAAACACAGATCCTAGATTTAGGGATTTGTTGACTCTGCTAGGGCAGGTTCTGAAAGGAGTACCAACTGATAGAGCAAGGATGAGCATAAAACAACCTAATCTAATTCTTTCTCAAGGTGAAAAAGAAAGTAGGAAGTTCACCTAATAACACAACAATTCAATAGGCATTTTCAAAGAACAACATAACAAAAGAGGGGGGAAAAGAAGCTCCGTTCAGGTGAAATTAATCTACACAGTACTCACCAGCATATCCTTTTTTAGCACAATCAGACCAGCTGTCATCCTTTGGCTGGAGCTTTGCTGCCTGTGACAAGAAAAACGAAGATATTACAATGAGAAGAATCAATTGAATAACAAAGTAAAAGGTAAATGAAGTAGCATCAGAAGATCCTTGGCAGGCTACAAATTACTAACCTCTGCATCAGGGAAGACAGTCTCCCCTCCCTTCTCTACATCAGACAAGTACATCAATACAGTGGCAACTCGGTGACCACCGAGCTCTTGATTAGCCTTGTCATGGAAGTAGTCAAAATGTGGTTCATACTTCTGTCCATGTTCATATCTCAGGATTTGAATGGCTTCTCCATTTTCTGGTAGCAGGAAGATAAAAACATTTGAGATTCTTAATTCAAAGATTGGTAGATAACCATGAGAACCAGTATAGGGAGCTTGCCTCGTGGAAGAAATGTCCATGCAGCAATCCTTTCTTCAATATCTGCAACAACCTCATCCTTCAGAGACAAAGTGTAGAAGAAACATTTCAATCTTCAAACAATCTTAAGGTAAGATATGTATATCAGATTCTAAAGGTAACATTAGCAAAGAAGAATCAAGAAGTACTCTGTTCCAACTTTACACCATCAACAGGGGATCTTAATGTCTATTTTAGCCATGTTGCTTGATCCGAGTAGATAAATATAAAGAAAAGATGAAAACAAAAGCAAAAGCTCAATTCCAACAAGAATCTTCTTTAAAGTAGTAATCTCTGCCAGCTCTACAAGGAGAAAGCAGCAAATCACAATGCTTTGAAATGAGTTCACTGCTTTAACAGCCGACACTGATAGAAACTCATCCTAGGATCTCTTGAGTGCACAATCAAGCCCAGAATTTATATCTTATAAATGGACTGTAAAGCAACCTTAAGATTTGTCAAGAATTTGCCCATCAAACTAATAAACTTAATGTATTTCTGGTCATTCACATAAAAGAACAGTCCTAAACTAGTTTCAAGAGAGGCAGCAGTCCACTCACCTGAGCTTTTGCAAGGAACATCCCTGAACTTGTCCGCACTTCACTCATCATGCTCTTTCCGGATTCATTGTCGGCCACCATTGACGTCTCCAGCTTACCCTTGGCCTACACCACCAAATTTCGAGATGTCACAATGATTTTGCTCTGATGCATGCCTAACCTCCAACAAGCCCAAAAAATGAATAACAGTAGGAGAAAGACTTACAAGTTTGATGAGATGATCGCACTCCTCATCTGACAAGAATCCTCGGCATAAGAAGGCCCTGCAGAAAGAATCTAACTGCATTACACACAATAACATTCCAGAACTCGTAATATCATCTCGCAAACAATAGAACAGCCACGATCAAGCCCGGGCATTTCATAGAAAGACAATGCAAGAACAGATCTTTAAACCAAGACAAGAACGAAGACCAACCTTGGGTTCCAGGAGAGCTGGGTGACACGGGTCGGGTCAAAAGCCACAGATGACCCGCTCGTCTTCATCCGAATGATCGATCCATTCCTGGAGAGATGAATCCAGAAAGAATCAACACGACCCCTCAATCACAGATCCGCGCTCTAACGAAAACAGCAAAGAAAATGATCCGATTTACGCATTCTTGAGCAAACAAAGGATCAAAAGGAATGAAAGGCCGATCAAATCTCGAACACCCATCTAGATGTATCTCTGCTTTCTGCAAAACTCTCGCTACCGGGGAACCTTGTAAATGTTGGGGAGGAGGAGAAATCAGAGGAATCTCCTGTTTCTGCACGACCTATCAAATTGAGGAGGAAGACTGACAAAAGAATTTGTCTATTGAAAAAGACAACGGAAGAGTTTCCAGAGGGATTTTGCATCCAATTTCGTCGATGTACGGTTCCCCGTCCGCTTCTGGAAGTTTCGCGTTATTAGCTTATGACTGCTTCAGGGGCAAAGTAGTCAAATTGCATTCAGTCAGCTTGCCGTACCGTTGCACTGGGAATAAGATTATGGGAAACGGATTCTCCCTGTCCACCAAGGCTCGTAAACGACTTTCAGTTTTCCTGTTTCCACTGATTTCCCGTGCCCGCCATATTAACTCCACATATTTTGGGCTGGGTATGTCATTGGGCTTGGGCAGAAAATGGGCCCATTCAGTTCCATGGCGGCGGGCTCCTGGTCAGTCCGATCTAGGGTTTCATGCTGCAGGCTTGGAAGTTGCAACCTATAAATACCTACAGCCCTCACTGGCCCTGACCAGAAGAATAGAACGGCCGCCATGGACGAATTGGCGAGCTGCATAAAGCTCATACGAGCTTATCTTCTTCCTTGGTCTTGTCGTATATCGAAGCGTTGATCCTTTAGCCTCTCTTGAATGCCGATTTTGATGTCTCTTCTTTGCTCTTCTTGTCATTGGCTTTGTTCTGTTTCGATGCTGAGGGAGCGATCAGGTGATGAGAGATACTGCAACAATATGATGGAACCTGGTTCCATGATTCCTTGTATTTAAGTCTCTGATGATTTCTCTTCTCGATTTTCTTCGTTTTTGTAATTTTCATTTACTATTCTCCTTCCTGAACTTCTTCCATGAGAAGTGATGAGTAAATCTCTTTTGGTCCGTGTTTCTGATACAACCGTGACTGATACTCTCTTACCTTTTACTCTGATCTCTCCACTCATGCTTTCGGACACGTCATAGCATTCTTAAGAAAAATTCCATTCCGTTTCCNTCTCATGCTTTCGGACATGTCGTAGCATTCTTAAGAAAAATTCCATTCCGTTTCCTCTTTTGATTTTGCATCTGGAACTTCATTAGGAGTGGCTCTGTGATCGGCGGGCCTCGTGATGAGGCGATATACGCTATGCCGAAACAGAGCANACTGGAACTTCATTCGGAGTGGGTCTGTGATCGGCGGGCCTCGTCATGAGGCGATATACGCTATGCCGAAACAGAGCATGAGCTGATATCTCTTTCAATGAGAGCCACTCGCGAGTGAAATTCGAGTTCTTTCACTGAAACATCTTTGGTGGAAGAGAAAAGAAAGGAATCCTGCGATGAATCTGTGGATGGCTAGGGTTCGTGTTTGTTTTGTTCGTCACTGAGATTTGATTGCTTGTGCGGTGATGAAGTATGAATGAAAAATTCACATGTCAGACTTCGGAGACTTCGGTCAATGAGAAGGAAAATTCATCATCTCTGAGCACAAGCTTCTACCTTTTCAAGCTTCAATGGACATATTGAACTTGCCAGAGAACTCCTAACCATTTAATTCCATTTTGGATTAATGAAATACTGAATTGCCCGTTGAACAAAAAGAAAGAGAGAAAAAAAACAAGACCTGCCTCTTGACAATGAGATATAAAACAAGTCATAATTGTGGATATTTTAATTTTTTAGGGTTTGATACGGATTCTAGTTTTGATAAATGGTTTTCTAATGTGAACGCTCTGAATACTTGAGTGATCTATTTCATTAATAAGAATTTCATGATTTATTGAAATGATACGCAATTTACATGAAAGAATCTCCTAATCCTGTCAAATGAATGTATCTGTAATATGAAACTAAAGAAAAACAGAGGCACGCACCCCTGATACTACCAACTCTGTAAGAAAAACTGTGATATGGACAGGGAAGCCGAAGTGATGGGCCCCAAGAGGCGACCCATCGATAATGTATGGAGATGTCCCCCTCAGCTCTAGGACACGCGCCTCTTCCTCAGCGCCCTCAGGTAGCTGAATATTGGTGTCTCTGGAACCGGTACGAACTTGACGACGAGCCCGATCGGCCAAGACATGGCTCCTATGGCGATGCACACTCCCCACTGGCCCCACGTCAGCCTCTCTGTGTCGGCGAACCTCTCGAGGAACTCCACCATGACGGCTTGCAGGACGACGGTGATGAATACGATCCCCACGAAGAGCTTGTTCCGGTGGATGCCCTCGAACACGTTCTTCTTCTCGAGCTTCCTCGCGTTGAACTCGTTGAACACCTGGCAGAGCACGAATGCGTTGAAGATCAGCGTCCGGTTCACCTCCTTGGAGACACCGAAGATCGACTCGCCCCTGAATTGGAGGGTCAGGAGGACCACCATCTGGTACGCTGCCTGGGCCACTATGTTCCGCCACATGATGTTGGTTATGAGCGGCTCGGTCCGACCGACGGGCAGCTTCTCCATCAGCTCCTTCGTGGGCCGCTCCGTGGCCAAGGCCAGGGCACCCAGCGTGTCCATTATTAGGTTCACCCACAGCAGTTGAACTGCCGTCAGCGGCACGTCGCCAGAGGAAACCGCCGCCACGAAGTTGACCACCAGGGCAGCTACATTCACCGTAAGCTGGAACTGTATGAACTTCTGGATGTTATTGTAGACGCATCTTCCCCACTTCAGCACTGTAGCTACGGAGCCAAAATTGTCGTCCAGTATCACGATATCCGAGCTCTCCTTGGCCACCTCGGTGCCTTGAGTCCCCATGGCAAGCCCGATATCGGCTTCCTTCAGCGCCGGAGCATCATTCGTCCCGTCGCCGGTGACCGCCACCACATGGCCCTTCTGCTTCAAGCACTGCACCATGAGAAGTTTATCGAATGGAGACGATCTCGCCATCACCCGGATCTTTTCAACCTTCTGCAGCCTCTCCTCTGGGCTGTAGTTCCGGAATTCGACGCCCTCCACTACAGCTCCAACGAGCTCGTTCTCACCGGGCCTAAGTATCCCGCACTCGGTTGCTATGGCCTTGGCTGTGAAGACATTATCGCCAGTGATCATCTTGATGTTAACTCCAGCTTCCTGGCAAGCCTCGACCGCCACCTTCACCCCTGGCCGACATGGGTCCTTAATTCCAACAAGCCCGAGTAACGTCAGGCCGTCTTCTTCCATCTCTTCCCCCGACGACGTTTTCTTGTGAGCGAAGGCGATGCATCTTAGGCTCATTGCGGCCATGCCCTGTATGACGTTCCCGATCCTCCTCATCCCATCATCATCCAAGCTTCTCAAAACTCCCGATGCATCGTAGTAGCTCGAGCACTTTGCCAGGACCATCTCTGCAGCTCCTTTCCAGTGCGCATGAACTGAACCGTCTGAGATGTTCCTCAGGAGGACACCACTCCTCTTCTTCTGTGAATTGAACGCCTCAACTTGGAGAATTGCATGATTCTGCTTCTCCACTTCCATGTCCATGTTCAGCTCCAGGACTGCCCAGGACAGTATGGCTCTCTCGGTCGGACTGCCTGAGAACTCGAACTCAGACCCGGAAGAAGCCCGAAACACACCGCCTGTTGTGTTCAGAGCAACTCCTTCCCGAATCAAATTGAGAATGCTGTTAGAAACCGAGGAGTACCCGCCACCAGTGATGGAATCTTCCCCGACCCAGAACTTTGTGACCTTCATCCGGTTCAATGTCAGTGTGCCGGTTTTGTCGGTGCAGATTGTCGTTGCAGAACCCATAGTCTCGCACGCCGAGAGCTTCCTCACCATCGCCTGATCGGCCATCATCCGCTTCATCGAATAGGCTAGGGTGAGCGTGACAGCAAGGGGCAAACCTTCCGGGATGGCCACCACAACAATTGTCACTGCCGCTGCCACGATATCCACCACGGCGTTCATTATGTCGTCGGCCGTGGAGACGCCGCCTACAAACTCCGGGTTTCCGCTTTCGTCTTCTGTGGTCCCCGTGAAGTACCGGATCAAGAGGACGACGAGGACCAGGAAAGCAACGGCTAGGCCAACTTTTCCGATGGACGAGGTGAGCTTGTTAAGCCTAACCTGTTATCAGAGCAAGGGGATTTGGTACATAATTCAACATCTTTGACAAATGTGAAGTCAAAAGGCAGAGACGTCATTGAGGACGTAAGCAGCTCTACATCTTTCTGTTCATTCANCAAATGTGAAGTCAAAAGGCAGAGACGTCATTCTTTCTGTTCATTAATTACCTGCAGCGGGGTCTGCTCAGTTTCATCGCGGCTTATCGAGCTCATCATCTCGCCCCACATCGTGCTCACCCCAACGGAGGTGACGACCATCCTCGCGTACCCATCGGCAACCTTCGTACCCGACACAAGGAAAGGATTTGAATTCCAGTTCACCTCTACATGATCACTCTCTCCCGTCATGCTCGATTCATCCACACGCAACGAATGCCCATCCAAGAACAGTCCATCTGCCGGAACCTGATCTCCGATCTTCAAGCAGACTATGTCGCCGACGACAACATCGAATATCGAAACATGCTGGCGCCGAGAATTCCTGACAACCTCGACCTGGATATTCCCGCTGACCCTCGAGAGCTTTTCGAACTGCCTGCTCTGCCTGAAGTTGCTGAGCGAAGATACTGCGATGACTAGGAATACGGCCACGAAGATGCTTCCTCCATCGTACCACCTGTTGAGGGACGAGAGTCAAACGTTAGTTGAAAATTTTTAATGTTGAATATGATGTTCAGATAGATGGTAGCTGCATCTCCTTATATTGAATGCATAGAGCAGTGTGCATTACCCATCATCGATTCCGTTCTCCTTGATCCCGAACGCTAAAGACAGGGCGGCGCAGCCCAGGAGGATGACTATGGTGAGGTCCCTGAACGCCTCCACCACAAAATGGAAGAAGCCTTTGGCCGATGGCCTCTCGTAAGTGTTGGAGCCGAATGCTCTGTGTCTCCGAGAAACGTCCTCAAGGTCTCCATTGATTCCAGCAGAGATGTCGGTCTGGAGGGCCGAGGCCAAGGCTCCGACACCGCCAAGTTCACGCAGACGGTCGAGTTTTTTCTCCCTCACGAGGCTGGTGAGCTCCGCGGGCTCGATGCTGAAGGTGCTGTCCTGTTCATCTCCGTCATCGATCGGGATGGTGGTGAAGGAGGTGCGCTTGGCCAGGATGGCCTGCGGTTTCCGTGACCCGAGCTTCGAGTAAGGACGCTTGTGTTTAGGCAGGAAGGCTATGGAGCAGTATATACGCAGAAATGCCGAGTGCCATTTCGGGGCGTACTTGCTGATCGAGCCGGGCTCGCTGATAGAGAGCTTGTACTTACCGAAGACGTGGCCGATGATAGTCGCCATGATGAGCGACGAATTGCAACACCAAGATATACAAGAACTGGGAGCGTTTCGATGAAAGGTTCGTGTCGGGCACCCTCAAGCCGCATGCGCTATAAGTCGATGAAGGTTTGGAGGAAGTTCTCAATGTAATTCGAGGAGAAATCCTTGTCCTTACTTATACAGTGGGGGCAATCGCAAAGGCACTGCTCAGATTGGCCGCGTCCCATGTTCGAGTCGGTGCCACCTGTGTCCTCCCGCCCAAAAATTTTGAAATATATCACAGAGGAAGATCGTCGGGTGAAATGAGTCGCACACACATTGGCAGATCCACGCCGGAAAAAAAAAAAACGGCCGGAAGACGGCAGGGAAATTGCCTAGGGCGCGTAGATGAGCCGTGGGGGAAACTCCCGCCTAACTCCGCACGCGTCCTAAGAAGGTCAACCCAACGGTCTTACAGCTAGCGCGTGTTATACAAAAAAATTATAAGAGAAGAATACCTACGCTTTTTTTTAATTAAATTTTAAAAGGCTTATACAATAAAAAGAGTCACCTATTATAAATATAATTATCCTATTAATTCTTGTTCAATAGAATGGTACAACTACCACTTTTAACAATTAAGAAATTTTATATTTTATTTTTATCATCAAATTTCCCTATTTTATTTTTATCATCAAATTTCCCTAACTCCACTTTGGTTGGAGCATTAATTATTTCTTTTTGGTATTAACTGCTAAGGGGAATATATGCTTCCCCACTTCTCCTGCATTCACCCGTGATCTCCTCTCATAATTCAGAAAACAGTTTTTAAAGTCGGATTGAACCGAAACTCAGTGCAAGCATGGGTCATGGGTCGGACCGGTATTCAATGGGTTGAATCATATATTTTATAAATAATATTAATAATATAATATTACCATTAAATGCACGTAATATTATAATTTAAATGTGATTTATAATAAATATCATTAATATGATAATTATATTAAAATAAATATAAATTTATTAAAATAAAAAAATATTATGATGTATTTTTGGTTTTTTAAATTTAAGTTTATTGTCCTTCCCACCGGTTCAATTGTGTTCACTGGTTCAATTAAAAATTGACCGATTCAACTAGAGTTAACCTCATTTAAAGTGCAATTAGATTCTTTCTATGAATTGAACTGGGTAAGTGATCGGATCCTAGTTGAACTGATCGAACCGACTAGTTGGGTTCGATTTTAAAACTATGATTCAGACATATATATATATATATACATATACATATAAACTCAACATTATGATAAATATGAAGGATGTTGCTTCTCTGTATCTTCATCTTACTTAGAGCGGCAGAGAAAATGTCGATGAGCGGTATTGCACGCCTTTCATCCGTACACACCGATCCGCTTATTATTATAATATTACAAAATTGTACGATGGGATCCGCGAAACTTCTTGGATTTGTCTTCTTTTTTTTAATTTATAAATTTCCTCTAGGGGAAATACGTACGGAGAACTCGCCCGATCGACAGAGTTCGACCACTAAGACGGCTTCGAGGATGCTTCTTCGAATATGGCATCGTGCCGAGAGAATGCATAGCGAGATGCACAAATGCCCGCGCCGACCGGACGAAACGAATGGGGGAGTCGTCGTGGGCTCGTGAAAAAGCCCGGTGACACCACCCATCAACTTGAACTCTTTGGTAGAGACCGATCTAGTCCCTTATGAGCTCACAACGATTTCAATACGATAGAATGGCCGGTGGGCTCACACCTTGAGCCCAATTGAATGATATTGAGCTCGAATACGATGGAAATTGGCGGACTCGTTACCGGTCGTGCCCCTCGTATGAGCAAGGAATAAAAGAAAACTACCCGATTCGTTGACAGTTATTGATGATAAATAGTTAATGATACGTGAGAAAGTATACTATAATATATGATCTCACGTAAACCAAATAAAAAAAAAACTCCAATGAAGGTATATTCAATAGTTGACCATCAATTTAATAATATATATATTTATCTACGGTTCTTTCTGGCTCGTTTGTCCGATACCAGATCCTTGCGCTGCACGTAAGTTCCACATCTGGGGTATGCCATTTTATGTGGGGAAAGCTCAAAAATCTCCTCAGTTTGCATGCATAATTACAGGTAGTCAGCCATCGCGTATAACAAATACAAGAGTTCTCATCTCGGAACCCTCTCTCGTGTTAGTAGTAAGATCGAAAATGGGCACTTCTTGTTCCTCGTTCTGATAGTTCACATCGCATCGCCCAATTGCGAGATGCGGGAAATACTGGGGTTTGAAGCAAGAGGGACCGAAATGTCTGAGACAGAGGAGTACGACGACAGGGAAGATTACCCGGAAAGAAAATTGAGTCGTTTTCGGAAAAAAAAAAAAAAGAAAGTCGTATATGTCACTCTCACCGAAAATTGTCATCACGGGTTCACGGAAGAAATGGCGTCTCTTACCTTTATTGTGCGACACCAGCAATATCGAAGTCATTCTGCTCAATTGGCAGGGCAATTTCCAGGTGCCTTTGCCCCGGGAATAACACTGCCTGCCATTATTATATATCTAGCAAACAAAGTGTCGTTCACGGCACCGTTGAAGGCGAGAAAATGCTCGTCATACCTTGAAGGCCACGGTGGAGCTCTCATTGGTACGAGGTAAAAGTTGCAGAAAGTGTATCGGCCAAATTAAGGAGACTGAACTGATGACTTTGACCGTGCAGATGTAAAGCTTAGCAGCTTACCTCTCACTTCTCCTAGGAGATCAAGTTTGCGTCTTTGTCATTCTGGTTACAATTTTGTGCTAAATGCTGCTCGAGACCCTCGGATCTTGCATACACCCACCTGAGGTTGCTCTGTTAGAGAACGATGAGACTGTGCAATCTTGCTACGGTCAATTCGTTAGGCTTAAATGGACGGCGCAGTGTGAATTCCTCGAGGAAAAACTTCCCATCTAATGATTCTGGGCGGATCGTGGAAAATCGTCATTCTTCTGTCAGCATGTTCGTTTTGTCTTTGTTCTACATTTACTTCCACTTGGCTAGATTTCAACAGGGGAAGGATGAAAGGAAAACAGTGTCATTCATCTGATTGCAGCAGAATGCTTAAGTGTTTCTTGGAAATGGAAGGAATAATTTTGCCAGCCTACGCGAAGCCATGATATGGCAGCAGCTACTCACTCCTCCACTTCCAAGTTTTAACTTTTAATCCAATTTATATTAACATTTGAGCTTTATCCCTAGAGATTCATCCTGAGCCAAAAGACACTTCAAACAAAACAGCTTCCTGGACAACGTGATTATCTCAAACCTCCTTTCAAGTCCAAGCAGATCAGCCTGCAACCCAGTTTCAAAAGGAGATTTAATGCAGCTTCTGTTCCCTATGATCTAACCATTTTCCCCCCTGGTTAACTGGGTTTATAAACCTAGAAGAGATATGAGAGGGTTGACGAAAGGGTATGAAGAGGCACACCGGCAAGAATTGAATGTGTAACCCTTAGATAATCAGTAATGCTACCGTATCAAATCTTAATCCCTGTGGTCTAAATTAATCTTCATACTCTTTTATAGTCAATTAAGAATTGAGATATTGATGCATCAGGGACCTGATATATGCTGCCTCTCAGCCACGAGCTGATATTCCAGATCATAACCAGGAGAAAGGATCTATTATGGTTACTATGCAGTGAGACAAATTTATAGCAGATTGTGATGGAAAAGGTCAAATCAGTTACTTGCCTGCAATTGCTTCAAGAATGACTCTTATGCAACAGCTTTCTCAGGAAATCATGTTTTTCATTAGATTCTTAGGGTGTAGAAACGAAAAGCACACAAAGGCAGGAATTATGAACTTAAAAGCAA
The DNA here is from genome assembly GCA_900006705.1 of Sonneratia caseolaris. Lineage (NCBI taxonomy): Eukaryota > Viridiplantae > Streptophyta > Magnoliopsida > Myrtales > Lythraceae > Sonneratia > Sonneratia caseolaris. The sequence continues at coordinate 283,739 of CXYZ01012187.1, forward strand.
ATCTGCAGATGTAACATACCTCATGAGTCAAAAGTTACATGGTGAAATCTTTATCCCCTCCCAAAGCAATGCATGATAAAGGGACAAAAAAAAAAGACTGGCTTTATCCATGGTATAGTAGCTTCTTTTCCTTTACCAATCAAGAAGGTGACTTCCCAGTGACCCGCTGGGCAATCCACCCAAGACCATCATAGAGGCCTTCACCTGTCAGGGCACAGCAAGCTTGTATGTGCCAATCGTGGTTCTTGATGCTGTGAAGAGAGAGGGCATCAGTGATCTCTGCTGGGGTCATAGCATCCTTCAGGTCCTGCTTGTTTGCAAAAACAAGTACAACCGATTGCTGCAGATCATCATGCCCAAGCAGCCTGAATAACTCATCTTTCATAATGGAGATTCTAGTCCGATCAGTGCTGTCTATGACAGCAATGATAGCATGCGTTCCCCTATAGTATGTTGCCCACGATGTCCTCAGCCTTTCTTGCCCTCCAAGGTCCCATACCTGATAAAACCATAGTTAATTAGAGATCCAGTGACTACATTTTTCCCAATTCTATGAACAATCGCACAATGAACATATGCACATGCATTGTTTAACTCTTAGTAGTCATGATGCTCACACCATACGTTGAATATGCTTAATCAGTGTTTATCAGCGAAATCTAAATCATCTATACATCTCATCACATGCAGGATGTATAGAATATAAGTGAATTATGCCTCATGTGCAGGATATACATATAGAAGCTATAGTAAATGCCTCGAATTGGAACCTGAAATATAATATGCAATCACAAGCCAAATAAGCCCATCTTTTGTGAATAATACATTTGAATCCCACAATCCTTGTTCCAGTATTTAATTCCAGGTCCAAGATGTACCCCCAGCAAGAAGTGACAACATAGGTCCAGAGAGTAAAATGTTTAATATACAGGTAGTGTGAATCCTTCATATCATACACAAGCAGGTGACCATTTCCAAGCCAAATCCACTTCATAGATCATAGGAAGCTCCACCAATGGGATCTTCAAGCATATCAATATGTTAGGCATCAACAAAAGCATGTAGCCTATCCTACAGAATGCAAGAATCACTACGTAGTTTCCATGAGTTGATGATTCAGTCATGACTCAATTATTTATTATCGCAACATTTTCTTGAACAATCACTTCAGAAGTACTTCTACACACCCAATCAAAACTTGCAGGAAAAGAAAAAGTCAACAGAAGAGGGTTAACTGGTCACACCTCGAACCGAATGTTCTTGTACACAACCTCTTCAACGTTACTGCCAACGGTCGGGTGGGTAGTGACCACCTCCCCAAGATGCAACTTATAAAGCGTTGTGGTCTTCCCAGCATTATCTAACCCCACAACCACGATCTTGTACTCCTTCGCAGGAAACAGCATGAACCAGAACCTCGACACAAAGGCTCCCATTTCTCGATTAAACACTAAATACGTCCAAACCCTAACAAGAACCAAAAAAGATAACAGGAGAAACGGGTCAAATCGCAACCTGATCAGCGAGTAACTGATTTCATCAAAGCCTTGGATACTGGCGGAGATTCAGGGTTCAACGAATCGATCTCTAAATCATGAAAGAAAGCTCCTTTTTCCACCAAAAAATGGCGTATTAAACATGATAGCGGGAGAAGAGAGGAGGAACCTGAAGGGCACAGGTGATGAAATCGCACGAAAAGCTTCAACTTGTAGATTGCTTGCGCAGATGAGATTTGGAGGGAGAATTGCTGCTTCTGTCCCACCGCCTCAGCGAATTGGGATCCAGAGAGAGAGAGAGAGAGAATTTGATTTTGGCGTTTCTCCGTTTCTTTTCTTGCTGGGGAAGGTGGAGAGGAATAAATGAAGCAGGACACTAGTGGTGGGATCAGATCCAACGGTGGATGCCACGTAGGATCCTAGTGGGTCCACCTTAGTCCGACGTGGATCATCATGCTGGCATGCTGTCTTACTTGATAAGGTATTTTTAAAATAAATTTTCAATTTAAATGATAGAAAATTAATTATAGAAGAGATTTTCTATGAGTCCATTTGAGTATAAATTAATGTTATGAGAGACAAAACTTAATGAAAAAGTCAATCCTGGAAACCATAATTTTTAAAATTGAACCAGGCCGGGAATCGGTCAAGACATGGGTTCATAGGTTCATGAGTCAAATCGAAGGTTTAATAAATTAAACCGCATATTTAATAAATAATATTAATAATAAAAAGATAGACTATCATATATAATATCATGATTTATAATAAAAAAAATTGTTAATATAATTATTATACCATCCAAGTTCAAAATATAAATATAAATATAAATATAATAATATAAAATAAGTGTATCATTAAAATCTTAAGCAAAAAAAATCTCACAACCAAATATGATTAAAATTAAAATTATTCAACAATGGACATTCTAAATACCTTATTCCATATTGAAATTATTTGTTGTGTCTTGATTTGGTCTGTTGGTACCATGATTAAAATCTTCATGCCAATCAAAAAAATTCCCAGGAACTTCATTGACACCATTGACACTGCTTCTTCCTTCACCATCATCCTCATCATCATTCACATCAAGTTCATCGAAATTTAATTCCTCCATATCACAATATATAATTATAATTAGACAAACAAAAGCAAACTATAAAAACGTAATAGAATGACAGATTTAAGATTATTAACATCCTTGTGAATACATTAAATCCTTATGAATACAAATTTAAGATTTAAGATTTAAGTCCAACTACTATGGAGTAAAGAGAGAATACATTAAAGTAATTGTTAACTTAGACTTGAATAATTGGACTTCGTCTGTCTAGCAAGAAAATGATATACATTTGACTAACCTATTATTTAATCAAACATTAGCAAATTAGGTATTAGAAATTAAAAAAAAAAATCACCTCACGTTAAAACTGTGAGCATTGCTGCTGTTGCTATTGCTACTGCCGCTTGGATGAGAAGGTCCACTACTGCCACTCATTGTTGCTACTTGCTACTGTCACCTACTATGGAGGAGAGGAGAGGCTCATTGTAGCCACTTGTCGTGGAGCTGAGAGACTCATTGCTACCACCTGCTTTGGAGCGCTTGTTGCTGTCACTTGCTTTGGAAAAGACGAGAGGCTCGTTGCTGTACCTGTTGTGGAGTCGAGAGGCTCGTCGTTGTCGTCGCTAACACTTGTTGTGGAGGAACGAGTGGATCATTACTGCCTCTTGCTATGGAGGAGAGGGCTATTACTGCTACCTCCTATGAGAGAGAGGTTCGCCATTGCTACCTGCTGTGGAGGTAGAGGTGGCAAATCGTGCCAGCCCAGTCTTATCGGGCTATGCTGGCAGGGCACGATAAGGTCTGGCCCAAGCACGGCCATTTAGGATATCGTGTCGGGCCGACACGGTATGATAAGACAGGGGCAGCCTTGGTTTGGCCCGATAGCTCGATAAAAATTTTGTTTAATCGTGACTTATTTGCAACTACAAGTGAACTCACAAATGATATATTTTTTCTATCCTTCAATAGTGTCTAATTTTTTATTAGTTTTTATTTAAATATCCATAATCGGGCTATCGTGCCTGCACAGCCCAGGAATCATCTAGCTCGGCACCCCCAATAAAATTATCGGGC
>CXYZ01012187.1:288313-317346 GCA_900006705.1 Sonneratia caseolaris
AAGGGGGACGAAAATTGCCGACATGTTTTCCGCAGAAAACATTTTCTAGTGACAGTTCTCTTCTCTTACCAAGCTGTGACTGCACTGGATTTTGTACGTCAGCAGCATCACCTAGGCACTTTTGGGAACGAGACGACATTTCCAAAGCTGTGAGCTTTTTCTCTCTCTGTGTCCTCTTCGTGATATCCGCCCGCCACCAGAGCGGTCCCTTCAACCTCCATTAAAATCTTCCTCTTCTCCTTCCTCCACTGCATTCCACTCCCCCTTCTTCAAGAACAGGGCTCGCCCAGTTTCCTCTGCCTCTGTCGCCGCCGCCTCTTGAATTCGCCGCCATGTCCCAGTCGCTCCATCTCATCTCTCGCTCCCCCCACCTCACCTTCCCTGCCCTTTCCTCCTCCGCCCCCAACCCCTCCCTCTTCACCTCCCCGTGCCGCATCCCGGCCTCCTCTAGCTTCCCCTGTAGCGGGGTCGTTTCCATCAGAGCTTCGATCTCCGACTCCCCCAATCCCCACGTCGTAGTCTCCGATAACGGGTCTGGATCTGTCAGGGCCACTCCTGCTGTAGCCGATTCTGCTACGTCTGCTGCAATTGAGGTCGACGCTGTCACGGAGGCGGAGCTGAAGGAGAATGGGTTCCGGAGCACGAGGCGGACGAAGCTGGTTTGCACCATTGGGCCGGCTACCTGTGGGTCGGAGCAGCTGGAGGCACTGGCCGTTGGCGGAATGAACGTCGCCAGGATCAATATGTGCCACGGGACCCGTGAGTGGCACAAGCGCGTTATCGAGCGCGTGAGGAAGCTGAACGAGGAGAAGGGTTACGCTGTCGCCATCATGATGGACACTGAAGGGAGTGAGATTCACATGGGAGATCTCGGCGGCGCTTCATCTGCTAAAGCCGAGGTAAAGCTTTTGCCTTTTCTCCGAAATATGCAGACTTATTGTTCCGATGCGTTCTTGATTTCATTTTCTAGTTGGATTCTCGTTGAACTGCTTTGTAAGCGCATCTGGGGATCTAGTTTCCGGTAGCAGCTTTTGGTGCCTAAAAAGAAGCTCATGGGATTGTAAGAGCAACTATAATGCTGGCGAGATTTTCCTAAAATGGACGGTAGTTTGAGCGAGCATTTGGTGACCTGTCTCTATTCTTGTTCCACTCGAGTGTCGAGCATATGTTGTGGGTGATGTAATCTAAAGTATTGTTGCTGAATGTACTTTTGTTGGATCACTTCCTTGCGGAAGGCAGTGTAAACTTTTAGGTACAATTCGCCTCTTTACACTAGGGCGAGGTTCGTTCTATTAATGAGAAATAATATGCATCAATTTCCTGGATTGTGATGAGCCTGTTCTGTCTGTGATGAATATGCAGAAGAGTGATGAAAGATGCGATTCTGGAATCAACTCTTCTTTGTCTCTCGAATTTCATGAATCATTCCCATGCTTATCAACTGAAACTTCAAAATGAGATATAAGCTTTTATTTTTATACTGACTCTACCTGACTAAACCCATGCCTTAATGATGATCCTGCCTTGCAGAATTGCGTGCACAGTACTGCATATGCCTTATCTTATGGAAAGTTGAGGTTTCAAACAAGTTGCTCTTTTGGTGCAGGATGGTGAGATATGGACTTTCAGCGTCAGAGCTTTTGATTCGGCTCTCCCAGAACGTACCATCCATGTGAACTATGATGGCTTTGCGGAAGGTGGAGATTTTTAGAAGAATCTTGCCTGTGAACATACTTTCGTTATATAATCTGAGAACCTGCATGGTAATTTGGGTCCTACAATTTGTGTTTTGGTGTAACAAATAATGTCTTACAGATGTCAAAGTTGGGGATGAGCTCCTTGTAGATGGTGGGATGGTGAGGTTCGAGGTGATTGAGAAGATTGGTCCTGATGTTAAATGCCTCTGTACAGACCCAGGACTGTTGCTTCCGCGGGCTAACTTGACTTTTTGGAGGAATGGGAGTCTAGTTCGGGAACGAAATGCTATGCTTCCCACAATTTCTTCCAAGGTTCAGTGGCAGTCTTTTTCTTACATCCCTTGCACTGCTGACTGTTGAAGTTAATTATTATTACCAGCCTTCTACAAGCTTCACCAATTCATAATTGGTTTTATCAAGATTCAAATTTAAAATGAGAACTGACGTACTTGCTCAAGTTAGAGAGGGATATTGGTATTAGTAGGGACTGCTAAATGGAAAGGAGAAAGAGAACCTTGGACGGTTAGTTAGAAAGATATGCTTACTAATTGATTAGCAAAAAGATAAACTGCAACTACTTGTCCGCATAATGTTCTCAGCAAGTTCAAACAACCACCTGATGAAAGAAAAGTTCAAACAACTACCTGATGAAAGAAAAGGAACAATTGCTTAAGATATCTGAATGGGTGGTGAGTTTACACAGGCAATTTTTGAGACTAGAAATGAGTGTGAGGAGGTGCTTTTGAGGCTTTATTAGTAAATAATAAAGAAAAGTACAAGTTCTTGATGAAAGAAACGAAGGACTAATATGGTTCATTATTGTGTTTAGGATTGGTTGGATATCGATTTTGGCATTGCTGAGAAGGTTGATTTCATTGCCATATCTTTTGTCAAGTCTGCTGAAGTCATATATCACCTCAAGAGCTATATTGCCGCTCGATCTCCTCATGGGTAGGAATAGTGATGGCAACCCCTTATTCTATCATTTAATTATGTTGTGGACACAAACTGGGTTCATATTTTAATTTGGTGTGCAGAGATATTTCTGTGATAGCGAAGATAGAGAGCATGGACTCATTGAAGAACTTGGAAGAGATCATTCAAGCCTCAGATGGAGCAATGGTTGCTCGAGGAGATCTTGGTGCTCAGATTCCCCTCGAACAGGTCCCATCTGCTCAGCAGAAGATCGTCCAGGTGTGCAGGCAGCTGAACAAGCCAGTAATCGTTGCCTCTCAGCTGCTTGAGTCCATGATTGAGTATCCCACTCCTACAAGAGCTGAAGTGGCTGATGTTTCTGAAGCTGTAAGGCAGAGGGCTGATGCTCTTATGCTTTCTGGTGAGTCTGCAATGGGTCTCTACCCAGAGAAGGCACTGACAGTATTGAGAAGTGTCAGTCTGAGGATTGAGAAGTGGTGGAGGGAAGAGAAGCGCCATGAGGCCATGGTCCTCCCACCTGTAGGGTCTTCTTTCTCAGATGGTATTTCTGAGGAAATCTGCATCTCTGCTGCAAAAATGGGTGAGTTTGCACATCCCTTTATACTGAACAGGTGTGCTTACTGATCTTTAATGAGGAAAACCACTTCTTCTGAAAATTAATCTCAAACATGTGCACAAGTGTTTGGGCAATTTGATTTTCCTGAAGTGTTTTGCCCTTAACTTGTTTTATCAGTTACATGGTTGAGGTGTTTGCTTTATTGAGCATTAGTAGAGTTAAAGTTCATATATCTGCCTCCTGAGTTGCTTATATAAATGGTGCATTTATGAAGTTAGGACTTGTTGGGTTTTCATGATGGAAAGCTATTCATGTCATCCATTAACAGACATGATGCAGTGCTTCTTGCACGGTGCAATTTGAGAGTCTGAGAGAAGAAAATGTAGAAAGCTATCTTACTTCTGCAAAGCCAACTCAGACAAAACAGGGCTGATTTTGGGCTTCACCTTAATGTTTGAGATGCCCAGTTACCTATGCTTCTACTTTTTTGGCAGCTAATTTTGTTGTTCTAGGCCACCTTAGATTGTGTCAACTGTTTGTTTGTTCTTGCTCTGCACTTTGTTGATCATGCCTCTTAGTGTCTCATCCTATTGCAATGTTGTAGCCAACAACCTGGGAGTGGATGCACTGTTTGTCTACACAAGCTCGGGCCACATGGCGTCTCTCCTGTCACGGTGCCGACCTGACTGCCCAATCTTTGCCTTCACCACCACTACCTCTGTAAGAAGGCGCCTTAACCTTCAGTGGGGCCTGATACCTTTCCGACTAAGCTTCTCCGATGACATGGAGAGCAACCTGAATAAGACCTTCTCCCTCCTCAAGGCCCGGGGTATGATCAAGTCGGGCGACCTTGTGATTGCTGTGTCGGACATGTTGCAGTCAATTCAGGTAATGAATGTACCCTGAGAGAGAGGTCATTTGGCTCAGGATTTCGGGTACCAGAGATCTGGAATTCACCAGGATATGATATGGTAATTTAGCAACTTCCATTATTCATTGCCGTTGTCCACCTACTGTGTTCATGCTTTTGAGAAATTATTCGCACGAGTGTGATGTAACATGTCACTCAGGGTTTGGAACGACTCCTCGGTATTACTTCTATGATTTCACTCAAAGAACAGTCCTTGCATATCGATACCTAAGTCGGAGTTGTATCCTTTTTCTTCTCTTCCGTTTCTATACATCCCTTACCATGGTTCATCAATCCAACAAGAAATGTTCTGGCTCTCCGCAAAATGATCATATTCCGTCTTCGAGGTGCTGAGACATAGCGTACTGTGACCACTGGCTATCAGAGCACGAGCTGCTCGCTCTTCTTAGCAAGTTTACGAATCCATCTGAGTTTGAGCCCTACTGTTCTTCTTACTGGTATGTCTCTCACATTGGTGAGCTTCTGATGGAAAAACTCAAGCAAGGTAGCTTACTTATAATCGTTCTATTGATCTCTCTCAACCCAAGGGATACGTTAAACCCAGGTCTAATCGATCACCATCTTCCCATCCTTTTCTTCAAAATGTGACTTGGGAGTCCAGGAAGTCTTCTGGCAAGGGCCCAGGGTCGAATTCCTTGCATCTGTGCTGGGTCCACCCAGACAATCCACTTTGACAGATTGAAGAAAGAGCCCAGGAGGAGGTGCGGATTAGATACTCGGTGTGTGCTGCTGGTGACGACACCGAGTCTAGCTTGCCTTCCATCGACGAGATATACGGGGAAGAAAGTAAATCCCACGGATTCGATCCATGCCTCTGATACTCAAGCTCACCTCGAGATCATACGGTTGCTCGGCTGACTTTCGAACCATCTTTCCGAGTTGAATTATGCCTGACCCCTCTCGAGCACTCCTTCAACCTTTACGTCCCCGTCGACCATCATTTCACGTTCACGGCCAAGGAGAACGACGGGAGCTTCTTTTTTCTTTTCTTCTTTTTTCCTGTCGGGGCACCCAACTTTAAGTTTTTGGAGCAATTGATACGACTACGACCAAATAGGTTAGATTAAATCTCCTCAAGCGTCGTCTTTCGATGGGTTCGGGTCCCATAAATCTCGTTGACAAGAACGCGATCCGCAACTGCACTGTGCCATAAGTGCAACAACGTCTGCTTCAATATATATTACGGATGTAATCATATATAATTTTCTACATGTTATTCTCTCGAATTTTTTTTTTTTATAAAATTGTTGCTTAAGGTTATAGTCAATCAAGAATGCCCCTTGGGGGTCCCACCTGTTCATTGCAAGTCACAGGATTATTGTGTACCTGCAGGTAGATGAATTATTCTACATGTGTCCACCTATCTCAATTCAACTGATCCCATCAATATTTTCCCCCAAAAAAAAGGGAAAATATGGATAAAATATTTATAATCTAGAGTCAGATCAGATCGATCCACGCGTCACTTATACAGAGGAACTCCTACGCATCGAACGGTATGGTGGATGCCATGCCAACTAGGAAAAGCGACGGAGTGCGGTGCCGCGTGGTCATTATCCTAGTCAGCGTGGGGAAGACTGCCCGTCCTCCCACCCTTAAAAGCGCTCCATCCATTTTCACTGACTCCGGCTATTGGCTTCACTCTGAAAGCCGGAAATCGGAGGCCCTGAGCACTCAACCGAACAAACATCGGTTTCTCGCCGGCGGCGACAATTCCGTATGCGGAGTGATGATTCCGGCGAAATTCTGCTCCATCTTCACACGCAATGTCCGCATCTCTGATCATGGCCCTCACGCCTCCCTTGAAAACCCCTAAGCTGAAGCAATATCCTCATCCACTCTTTCCATGTCTCCCCCTCCGCTCCCCAATAGATTGCCTATAAAGTTATTCGATCTCTAGTTTCTTGAGCGAATTTGATGCAAAAATTCTAATCGAAGCAATATTCTGCTTGGTTTACGAAGATTTTTGCATGATCGTTCGGTGGGATGAGAAATGGCGATGAATCTGCTGGTGAAGCGTGACAGATGTTCACTGCTTGCATGAGATTTTTCTTTTGTAAGGGCTTATCCCTGCGTGTTAATGGCGTTGAGAACGGATTGTGGTTTTGTTCGTACATGCGAGCTGTAGAACTTGCGTTTCTAGTGGGGCAGGGAAATCGGATACTGTAGAGGTCTCCTGTAATGGATTCAAAGTAACGCACTGGATCTCAAGAGTGCGACGACTGAGAGAGAGCGAGGCGATTAATCTCCCAGTCATGCCGCCGTTGAGGATCCAGCCCATCAGCTCTGATCCTCGGTTACTGCGAGATGCATTCCGAGCTGATTCGGCTAAGCCTGTTCCGAAGTCGCGGCTCAAGAGGCTCTTCGACCGGCCATTTCCGAGCGTTCTGAAGATATCATCTGCAACAGAGAAGCCTACTGCCGGCGATACACACAGCAGCAGAGACGGTGAATTCGAGCCGAGCTCAGTTTGCTTGGCCAATATGGTGCAGAACTTCATCGAGGAGAACAATGAGAAGCAGTCCGTCAAATGCGTCCGGAACCGATGCAATTGCTTCAATGGGAATGGCAACGAGAGCTCAGATGACGAATTCGACGGTTTCGGCGAATCAGCGAGCACTGGGTCGCCTGGAGATGCCTGCGATTCTCTCAAGGTGAGGATGTGCTATTGAATTTGGAATTTTCCGTGATTTGTCGTATGGTTGTTGTTGGGAAATTTGAAAACCGAAGCTCGACATTCTCTGATCGGAGCTGTCGTCTTCTCTGCTGGTGCATGCATTAGGGATTGGTTACATGTGCGAGCGCCGCGGAGAGGAACCTACTAGCAGACACCGCAAAAATCATCGAGAAAAACAAGAATCTGAAGGGGAAGGACGATTTGAGGCAGATCGTCACAGAGAGTCTCTTATCCATCGGTTATGATTCTTCCATCTGCAAATCAAAATGGGACAAAACACACTCTTTCCCAGCCGGTACACACACACACACACACACACACTCGCTCTCGCGCGTTCTTAAGCTCTCTTGACACGGAATTCTTCCATAATTTCAATTAATCAGCTAAACTTGCGTGCTGGTGCTTCACAGGCGGACACGAATACATAGACGTAATCGTGCAGGGCGATCGCCTGTTGATCGATATTGACTTTCGATCGGAGTTTGAGATCGCGAGGTCGACGGGGACCTACAGAGCCATCCTCCAGACGCTCCCGTACATATTCGTGGGCAAAGCCGACCGCCTCTCCCAGATCGTGAGGATCGTGTCCGAGGCAGCGAAACAGAACCTGAAGAAGAAGGGGATGCACTGCCCTCCGTGGAGGAAGGCCGAGTACATGCAGGCGAAATGGCTCTCTCCTTACACCAGAGCGGCCGCTGACGGCGCCTCCTCGGATCCCAAGGCGCCCAACGCTCAGGACGGCGGGGACTCCGTGGAGGTCGACGGAGGCGACTTCGAGCTGATCTTTGGGAAAGAGGAGGCGTCGCCCTCTCACCCCAGTGGTGATAGGAAGCTTTCGCCGGCGTGGGTCGACGTGTCAATTGCGGTGCAGACGTGGCAGCCGCCGGCGGTGAAGCCGAAGGCCGTCGAGCAGGGGGCTAAGGTGGTCACCGGATTAGCTGCCCTTCTCAGGGATCGGCCCTGACAAATTTTTGTACCTTTCCAAAAACTTGCCCTTTTTCACTTTTTTTTTTTTTTACCGCGAAGCTCTATAAAAAGAGGATTACATATATCACATCAACATAAAAAAAATAAAAATAAAAAAATAAAGTTTCTGTTTAATAATTTTAAAAGTAAAAAAAATAATAATTAAAAAAGAGAGAGACCACCTGGGAATCTTCTGGTAAAATTTGACTCTTATTACAATAAATTAAATTCAAATCGTGGGTCTGCGCTGGCAAACAAATGATGTTTCCTCGGGGCGAGACGAAAGTTACAGTATCACTTTGTTTATTTCTGGTCGCAGCTGCAGGGGAGCAGGTTTCTGAAAAGGGGAACCCCAAACCCAAAGGCAAGGTAATCAGCTCCCCCCCCTACACCGTGGCCTTTTGCTCTCTATTTTATTTATTATTTCACTCATTATTTATTTATTTATTTATTTTACCTACTCTTCCAACCAAGTCTCAACCCTTCAACAATTCCATGTCCATGGTTCAACCACTCTCCTCCTCTCCTGGTTCGGTTCTGGGTTCTGCTACATGCTGTGCCCGGCGTCCCATGGTGATTTCTCTTCATACGTAAACAGTCGCCACAGAGTCACTGCATAAATATCCCGATNGGTGGGATACGCACCCATTATTGCCTTGCAGTAGTCTTCATGCGTAAACCGTCGCCACAGAGTCACTGCATAAATATCCCGATCGAGCTTGGTTATCCAAAATCCACGTCGTCTCCATGCCGTAACATCAACCGAATGCATTCGGGCACGCCGGCAGTGGATCGATGTGGTGGGGGGGACCCTCCTCCTCCTCCTCCTCCTCCTCCTTCTCCTCCGGCTGTTTTCCTTATCTAAATCATATCCTTTTCTTGTGGGGTTGCACTTGCCGGATTCAATTATGGCTCCTCTGCTTTCCCTGCACAGATCGAATCATTGAAAGCCATTTTTCTTTATCAATTTCCCCAAGGCCCAAAGTTTGAGAAACATACGTATAACAACAGTACATGCATACTACATACCATGAAAGCAATCTTTCACCGACTCCTCTCTCTCTCTCTCTCTCTATAGTGATTTGAACTCTCTTGATTTTTTGTTGGGAAGGAAAATTGAACATTGCGTTATACATTCACAAAGCCTTGTTGATTAGTTTATTTTAAAAATAGAAATAAAAATAAAAATCTGAGCATGCATGGATTTGAATACTGTTAAATTTAAGTCTACGATCCGGGTTCGTTCTAGTGGGCCTACCTGTGTACTATCGATGCCGATAATGAAACCCATTGGGGATATTAGCTCAGATCAGATCATCGTTTGGCATGGAATCAGGCCTAGAATAGAGCTACCTGTGCCTTGAGGTGTTCTTGAGAGTCGGCTCTCGAGATCACGGTCTCCGGCTGGCTGTTATCGACCCGAATTAGCCGGAGCCCAACAGAGCTTTTGACATTTAAGGGTATAGGGCCAACGATAAACACATATTTGTATCAACGACTATCGACTATAGAGCTCACAAACTAACGTCGGTAAAACAGGCCGCGGCGACTGACTCGAGTGGATGAAATGTGCACGTGTTAGTCCTCCTCGCCGCACAAGCACGATCCCTCGGCGGGACGACTCGCACGTGTGTCTGCACGTGTACTTACTCAGATCTGCCAGCTCGGGCCAAGAAAAAGAGAGAGAATGAGGGAAGAGAAAAATCCTTGTATAATAATATCCTTCACATGGGGGGCTATAATATATATTCAATCATAATTTGGTTGGGTGATCGGGGCAAGCTAATTTCCCAACCACCTTGAAGCTGATAGGAGCCTTTCAAGTCTACACAAACACACACACACACACACACACATATATATATATATATCTGTGTGAGGGTGTAGGTGTAGGTATGTAGGACAGATGTAGGTGTAGACCACTAGGAGGGAATAGTCACCTGGTAGATCAGTAGATAAATATAAGAGGCTTGTAATTTAATAATTGAATATTATAAATTTAATTTTTATAATTATATTNGGCATTGATGAGATCAGCAGATAAACATACGAACAAAAATCGGTACTTCTCATTTAATAATGGAATATTATAAATTTAATTTTTATAATTATATTTATTTTAAATAAAAATTGAGAAAAAAATGAGAATTTATCTTATAAATATATTTATGGACACAAATAGTGATGGAGTCAGCAACTGATGTACAGTAGACTCGAAGGATCTAATCTAATTTTGGGGCGAAATTAGAGACTGTATATGATGGAAACATGCAACCCTATTGATTTTTAGGGAGGCAATGTTGACTTTAGACCCATCACGATCATGCAACTATATATCCATGAATTGCTTTTAACCTTACAAGCAAGATGAGTACATGTTATCTCAAATTCACTATAAGTATATAAGAAATTAAAAAAAATTATTTAAAAATTTAAGTTGATAAATGATGATACCTAGTATTCTTATAAATTCATAACTTTTTCTTTATTTAATCGATGTCAGATCGTATATCATAACACGTTAGGTGGGTGTGGCTTATCCATTGCAAACAAATATAGTTGTGGAGCCACATTTAATGGAGTCTCTCATTGTATAGGCGTTCTAGTGGTCCATGGGTCGAACCGTTCAACAACCGGTGCAAAAGAACAAATTAACAGGAAAATGGGCACCGTGTACCTATAGATCAAATGTACCTGCTGATTTTATGATCGATGTGACCGGTCTTGTAATGGTTTGTACTCGCATGATGGGGTTGAGCCACATTGCACGAGTAATCGAACACATTCAAGAGAAGGCGGTGTCTCTCATTGATGTCTCGAATGATGCTAGATTTGCTGTACATGTTGACTTGGAACTGGAGAGAGATTGCACTGGCATGTTAGATTTAATCATCAGTATCAGGCAAAGTCTCTCTTTTTTCACTTGACCCAAAAATAACAGTCGACTCAATGAGAGCTGTCACCGGTTCCAGTCGGTCGGTAATCAACGGACTGAGTTGTGTGGAATGGCATCTATCGGGTTCAACACAACCGCAACGTCAGCTGGAAATCTCATCCACAAACATTCTTGTGTGTGTATATATGCACGGAAGAGGATGTGCTGTTTGCAGGACCACCCTGTCCACTGGCTGATAACAACTTGGCTGTTGGAGTGCAGACTCGAAGAAAGGAACAAGAGGTACTAAGATGCAGAGATCGATCAGTCGGATCCACACATTGACGAGGTGATAGCGCCACGTTTCTGTACTGTGAAAACGAGGGAATTTTGAGGGAAAAGATGTAGAGTTCATCATCCTCATAAATTGCAAAGGAATCTCTATTATTTTGCTGATGGCAAGATCAGGGGAAGTACAAAACAAATAAAAAGGCAGAATTCTGATACCATCGACCTTCCATTATTATTACAACTCGCGATTCAGCATACAATGGAGAAAAAGAGAAGCTACATGAAGAAAGATGGAGTGGCATGGTAGAAAGAGCACAGCCACATCAATAGAGGGTGCGAAAAAAAAAGGAACTTGGAAGATGCTAAAGCTTCCAGATCACCCATAGTTGCACAACAACAGGAGGGAAAATCGTTTAACACCAACAACTGAGCAATCCTCGCATATGTCTCGGTTGAAGTGATCATAGCTTTTCCTTGCCATCAGCAGCACGGAGAGAACCGAGCTGAACAGGCGCTTGGGTGCCCACCACCTTGGATGAACCATAGATGGACAGATCAATGCCCGCAGTCTTCTCTTTCTCGATCTGTTCATTTATCCAGAAGTATGTGATCCTAAGCCCGTCCTGTAAAAGCGGATCCAAGCCAAAAGAAAAAAAGGGAAGAAGTGAGATCAACACATCATGAGTGCGAGTTCAAAGAGGTAATGAGTTTCTCCCCATACCTTCAATTTCATTGAGGGGGCCCATCCGAGCTTCTCCTTGATGAGGGTGTTGTCAGAATTCCGACCACGAACACCCTCTGGGCCAGGAATGTGGTGGATGGGAAGCTGCTTGCTCTCGAGGCTCAGGACCATTTCAGCCATCTCGTTCATGCTGACCATCTCATCGCTTCCGATATTCACTGGCTCTCTGAAGTCGGACTTCGTCAGTCTGAACAAATAGGTTTACTCCATCAAATCAAAGGATCGCCCCGGACTCCTCATCAGATGAAAATTAACAACACGAGACACTATAAGGAAATAGAAGAGCTACCTGAGGACACCCTCGACACATTCATCAATGAAAGTGAAGGAACGGGTTTGCAGCCCATCACCCCACATCTCAAACTTATCAGTGGAAGTGATGGCTTTTCTGCAGAAAGCAGCCGGGGCCTTCTCCCTACCACCTGCATGAGTAATTAGTATTAGAGGATATTCAGCCAAAAAAAATTGTATTAGAGAATAAAAACTATAAGAGAAGTAATCAATCGTGAAGAAATGTCATATGACAGTAAACTTACCCTTCCATGTACCAAAAGGTCCGTAGATGTTGTGGAACCGTCCAATACGGCATTCAATCCCAAAGTCCTTGGTGTAATGCTTGCACAGCTCTTCAGTTGCAAGCTTCTCTAGCCCGTAAGCATCTTGAGGCTGTATTGTAATAACAAGTAAGTAACTGCAATCAGCTACGAGTCTGAAGGCAACCCAGAAATACTCTGCTTCTATGAAGACAAANTTAAGTAACTGCAATCAGCCACGAGTCCGAAGGTAACCCAGAAATACTCTGCTTCTATGAAGACAAAAACAAAATGGCTCGGATTGCTAATTTTTAAACGCAAACCTCTGCTGGCCATGCATCAGACTCCTTCAGGCTAACATTGGTCTCCAACTGCTTGAATTCAGGGTAAATGCAAGCACTTGAGGCATAAAAGAACCTCTGGACTCCATTGATTCTAGCAGCCTCAAGCATGTTGAAGCTGATCATCGTGTTGTTGTAGAAGATGACAGAATGGTTTGACTGAATGAAACCCATGCCTCCCATATCAGCTGCAAGGTTGAACACATGGTTAACCCCAGAGGTGACCTTCAGGCAGTTATCCATGACCCGGAGGTCCACAAGGTGGAACTCATGGCAGAACATGTCCTCGGTCATGTGCTCATTCTTCTTCCAATCAGAGGCAATGACGTAGTGACCCTCACTCTTGAGTCTACGGGCAATATGTGACCCAATAAAGCCTCCTGCACCAGTAACAGAGATCCTGAGCTTCTCAGAGGGCCAGTAAGGCTCCCTCTCTAGGGCCTCGTAGGTGTATTCGCCATAGACGCTTCCACCGCCAGTGCTTCCCATTCTACACGTGAAAAATCAAAGATCAAGGAAATAAATGAGCATTTTTCAGAAAGTTTCTAGTGATTGCTGCACAAATCGGGTAAAGGTGAGAACTTAAGCTAAAGCCTGAGTTTCTAACAGCATATGATTGTTTGCTTTCATGTTCTCCACAACTGCAAGTGAAATTTGAGGACCGTGAAAAGGTTAGATAACAATTCTAACCGTTGCTAACATATTCAGTTAAATAACACCGTTCGAAGGGACAAAGCAACTGGTTTGAAACGGATAACTAGACAAACAAAGAGATAGTAGATACTTTTGAGACCCTTCTCAGAGTTAAACTGACTGAAAAAGGGTTTTTTTTTTTAATTTCCTTCACTTAGCAAGGAAATTGCTCGACCGAGAACTCAAACGACGAAGATTACTGGACCAGACAAAAGCGCCAATACGACAAACTCTTGAAGCGGCAATTATCCAGGCTTTCTCACTCATCAGGTCAGTTTTCTTTGAAACCAATAGGGGATCTGAAGAAAAGGGCTAATTGTTTCATCACTCAGCCAAACATAGAGTTGCACAATCTTTGGTCAAACAAAAACAAACAGGAGACCTTTTCGCCAGTGAAGCAGAGCACCCATCAAAACTACCGAGACATGATTCTTATCATACAAACGCGACCAAACCAGCAAGTGGTTCTCAACACGTCGGACACAGAACGGACTCATACAACAACAACAACACCCCGAGATCTATCCAACAACGAAAATGAAGAGACAGCAAAGAACGCAACAGCACGACCTCAGGAGGAACAGGACATCATGGCCCAGAAAAAACTCATTCTGTGTAGGAAGGAGATTGCTACGCACCTTGCAGAGGTTTGAGAGCTTCTTGCCTCAGAAGCAGAACAAAAGAAGAAGAGATGGTGTCCTGATCAGTCTTCCTCCGCAGATCAGTGAGCTCCGATATCCACCTCCATTTATAGTCACGGGATGTGCGCTTTAGTTAGGGAATATTGCATAGACGATCCCCCAGTTCGATATCGTGTGTGTGATCCATAAATCTTTATCCTTAGCAATCCGGTCCTTTTACTTCAGAATTCGTCCCGCGTCGACCCTCCGATCGTCACTTGCTGACAAAATCAAATTGCAAAATACTATATGCACAGTGCTCACGTGCCCAAATTGGTGCAGTGGATGACAATATAAAACACGGCAAGAATCATCCAGAGTTTACCATAGTAATATCAACATCTTCAATAAAAAATCAGAATGTTGATATTTAATTTTTATTAACCAGATTCATTGTACTATCTTATTCATCTTTTTTTTATCTCCCCTAATTGGCCGACTTGCCTCGCCACATGCTAGCACGTGACGAGCGTTGCTCAATCAAACCTGTCGCTCTGCGTTAAAATGTCAAAAATTTTCTTACCGAACGGTGAGGCTGGACTCGGACAGGCGCACATGCGTCGAGAAATGATATGTGACAATAATGCTCCCATGGGGAAGATTCCAAGATGATGCTTCCGATGTCAAAAAATCATGTGATCGAATGGAAAGAGGGAGGTGTTTTTTTTTTTTTTTGGTGGACTGCCCATTTTTAATAGATAAATAATTTGGTATACTATGAATGTATATTAAAGTTTATTTATAATATTTTATTATAATAATTACATAATAAATATTTTAATTATTATTATATTCAATATATAGATTACGTGTTGATAATTTTTTATTACCATTTACACACGATATCATACAATTGCCAGCCTTATTTTTTTGACCACTTCTAAGTGATAAGTATTGGTGGAATAGCATGAAAGCTAGAAGATAAGCTATGTATATATCTGACACTTGTGTGTATGTATATATATATATATATATTTATATAATATGAGAGGAGCTGCCCCACCGTGGGCGTGATACAGTAGTTCGGCATTCATCATTCTAATGGAAGGAGTCGAGTTTGAATCCTACCTGCGACAGGGAGTTCTTAACCCCTTAAATCTGTCGACCCGGGATGAATCGGATTAGTAGCTGGATAAAATTTAACTGGGTACCGATTTCTAAAAAAAAACAAAAACAAAATAGAGGAGGTGTCGTGTATAAGCCAATTGCTTGATAAGCAGCCAGCCACCTACCTAGCCCCCCCGCTCACTACCTCCGCAAGATACTGGTCGTTTTCGTCGTGCGCCACATTGACATCCACAAAAAAAAGTTAAGGTAAGAGAACAATGCAATCCATACGGATGATATATATAGATTTATCAGCCTGACCGGTAAGTCTATCTTAGACTTAGAAGAAATCATACAAAATGATAAGATATATGTATATATAGAGAGAGAGAAAGTGTAAAATAGAATAAGATTAGACTTATCCAGTCCTGATATATATTATATCATATAATTAAATATATATATAATACCGTATTCATATCCGTCTGCAAAGTCTAAGCCATTTTCGTATTTTATTTGGCATCTTTATTGTATGGGGATCTGTCCCATCGACACTACCATTGTATTCCAAGTAATTAACCAAAAATATTTTTTTAAAAAAATAAATAGACAACACTGTCAATTTATTTATTTATTTATTTTACTAATATTTCAGATACGATTCAGCAACGAGAGGTTGAACCGTCCAATTTACGCACTCTTTTTTCTTTGGTTTATACAATTATTTTCATTAATGGGGTGTGTTTTGGCTAAGCCTATTTTTGTCTTTGCTAGGCCTGAATGATGATGATGATGATGACAGGTCACACTTGATCGCTATAATATAAAAATTAAATAATTTTTTTCCCACAAACAAATATTTTATGAAGATAATTTTTTTAATAAAAAAACCACCTACAGATTATGACCACTTTTCCCACGTGGGGACGCCCCCACGACGAAATCACCCTAATTATTTTCTGATTCTCTATCTTTTTGGGTTATTAATTTCAAACTGGTTAGACACATCATTGGTTCGATGGACCCGGGCCAGGGAACACTATGACACAAATGTGAATTTGACTGAGAGATAGAGAAATATGGGCTGATCCTCGAATCAGGTGACAGGTTGCATGGGTATTCCTGGTTAAATGCGTAAAAATGGACAATTTAAGTCAGTTCAAAATGAGCCTAAAATCAGTTGGCCTAATTACATTCGGCCCGTTATAATTAACGGGTCTGTTCAGTTATGGATCACAGTTTAGGAATATATGAACTGGTTCGAAACCATTTATAAGTGAACCGATTTGATTCATGAATAATGCATTTTTTATTATTATTTTAATTATTAAAAGTGAATAATCTTTAATTTGAATCGACAAAGTATGGTAGTTGATTGACATGGTTTTTGACAGTTTCAGCCGGTTTTACAATAATTCTAAGCCGGTTATGGTTCCAGNTACACGGTTTTTGACAGTTTCAGCCGGTTTACAATAATTCTAAGCCGGTTATGGTTCCAGCTCATTACCTAAATGGTTCAAGGCCGAGTCAATGGAAAAACATAATGTGCTAGTTCCGATTCAATTGATTTTTTCTTGAACTCGGCTCATTATAGTTCATCAACCCAATAAGAGCGATTAATTGTAGATTTTGGGAGTGGTCTAGGCTGGTAATGGTTTTGACAGCCGGTTCTGGGCTAGGCCGACCATTTAACATCTCCATTCCCAGTGCACCATCTGCAGCAGATAACTATCCTCAATCATTAGTAATAGTTTGCACTTTCTTTATTACAAATAGACCAATAAGAAATTTATTAGTGTCATTTAAAAATCTCAAATTTTTATATTAAAAAAATAATTTTATTATATCATAGGCCCTTTTTCTCTGCATCAACCGTCCTCGGCAGCTTCGTAGTCCCCTAAAGAATTTTTGTCGTTTCCATCGGGACAGGACTCTCAGTGGAATCTCGATCCCATTTTTATGCTCAAGCCCGCGTCTTGATTCCCATCTTACGGCTGATGCAATTTGACATCCTTTATTTGACACCAAAGTGTAAAAGCATGATTGGATAGGTTACCACTGTACGCCCCGGAAACCGGAGCTTGGGTGTCCGATCGGATCTGACATCCGGACAGACCAGATCTCATTTCGGATTCTTCAAACGACAAGATGAGGCCCACTTGGATCGTACCTACGAGCGCTTGACNGCCCACTTGGATCGTACCTACGAGCGCTTGACGCTGTAAATTTTGCGTGTGCAATCACCAAGCATGAACCCCTTATAACTCATCGGTCTCGATTCAATTTTCATTAGGGTGGACGTGTCTATCATCTNGGCTGTAAATTTTTCGTGTGCAATCATCAAGCATGAATCCCTTATAACTCATCGGTCTCGATCCAATTTTCATTAGGGTGGACGTGTCTATCATCTTCCCCCTCGTAGGTATTCAATCCCAAGTAGGAGACTGAAATTGAATAAGATAATCTAATAGCTTATCTGTCTGCATCCAGCCGAGATCTATGGAATCACATACATGTGGATATGCCATTGTCGTTTATTTATATACTCGTATATAATTTAACTATAAAAATGTATATAGTACCACGTGTGGAAATAGTAGTTATAAAAAAAAACCTCTTTTTTGCGTATATATCTTTTCTTTTCCCCCCACCCAAAAAAAAGGGGGGGTTTCCAACCTGTCCGTACTCTCCACCTTGATTGGGCCACCAGGAAGCCCACCAAACTTGGGCCTTGGGCTATCGAGCTCAGCCCATGATTTCAAATCCACGTATGCATCTCAATATATCTCGTAATGATGCACCCCGCAGCGCCGAATTCGAACGTGGCGGTGACCGCGGCTGGGGAGAGAGAGGTCGTGGTCTGATTGAGTACCGTCGAACTGTGACATCATCATCATCATCATCATCATCAAATTGGTTGGCAAATGGAAGAGATGTATGTACGCACATAAAGGTCAGAGAATTGACACCGAATGCTGTATTATTCTAAGTTTTGGTCAATGGTTGATGTATTGCTATGCTGTTGGAACTGTGTATGAAATTGGATGGTGCATGCTTGCACTCCATCTCCTACTTATTCCACAAGTATTGATTCCCTCAGTACGTGGCCCAATTGATACATCATTCACTCTTATCTACACCATCTCTATTCCCCCATTTTTGGCCTCCCGGTTTTAATTACTTCACGATATGCAAACATTCAATGATGCCTGGCTAATCAAGAGTTGAGCCGGATCGAATCACTGATGGGTAAGACTCCCTTCTATTGGGATCATTTCAACCCATGAAGGTCTCCTCCTCCTCCTCCCTTCTTCTATGGGCGGGCGTCATACTCAGTGCCCATATGGAAGCTTACGTCCCATTTCCTCACTTCAATGATTCGGTCTGACTAGGTACGAGAAGCTATTAGTGAATCGAAACCTCCATGTACGTAATTTATGAAATTGATCGGTGGCCGTTAGATACAATCCTCTTCTGTTGATTCATCATTTATATACATGGAACGTTGTTACACCGAACGTCTAAAGTACTTGTTGGCTAAGCTTATAGATGACCTGATATGATAGTTTCAGTCCACCTAACACATACCATAGATGCACATACATGTACTTTTCACTTTGCCTTGTCCGACTACCTATACCACCAAACAGTGGCATGAAAACAACAACCTACGGTACGTGGATTAACAATTTCAGCTCACGTCGACCCTCTTAAACAATCACAATACCCTACTCCGTCTTTACACACATCGTGCAGCGCTCGTGGGCAAATTGCACGATTCATCCTGAGTTCTCTATTCGTGTTCTTCCTGTATGAAGTACAAGTTTTCTGATTCACTAGGTTTGTTTCGCATTCTGATTACTCGATTCTCAGGACTTAAGGGCTCACACAGGACTCTGGATCCCAAGTAATCAAGTTTCTTAGAGCGAAACTTTTGAGCTTGTGACACAATGAGCACAGATCATGTTTAATAGATTGAATGGTACCATCTACAGCTCAATCAAGACAATGAAAATCAAAAGAATGATGGACATAGAATCAATTTGTTCAAGCTGGTTGTCTACGTAACCAAGGGGTTTAATCGGATGAATGACGAAAGCTCATTTGGAACTACTAACGGATGAAATCTTCGGTACGTGAACTGGGAATTCACCGATCTCATCCATCCAAGGGTTCTTCTCCTTGGCTGGGTCAATGGTCCTCAACGCCTTCCACACCGCACTGTTGCACTTGAATCCTGAACCGAACGCAATCTGCCACGTCCGATCACCCTTCCTGATCCTGCCCTTAGCCTCGGAGTAGGCCAGTTCATACCAAAGAGAGCTGCTCGACGTGTTTCCGAACCTGTACAGGGTCATCCGAGAGGGTTCCATGTGCCAGTCAGCGAGATCCAGGCTCTTCTCGAGCTCGTCCAACACCGCCCTCCCGCCGGCATGGATGCAGAAGTGATCGAACGCGAGCTTGAAGTCAGGAATGTACGGCCTTATCTTCATCTTGAAGACCTTTCTTGCAACCAGCGTCACGAAGAAGAGGAGCTGCTCTGACATCGGAAGGACGAGCGGCCCCAGGGTAGTGATGTTTGTCTTCAGGGCTTCTCCCGCCACTGCCATGAGGTCCTTCGAGAGGGCAACCCCGATCTGCTCGGCGTTATCCTCCTTCTGGAACACGCAGCTGTAGCATCGGTCGTCGGCGCCCTTGTGTGTGCGCACGGTGTGGATGAGCTGGTACTTGGAGCGGCAGCGGTCGGAGGACCTGTTAGAGAGGAGGACGGCGGCGCCTCCCATTCTGAAGAGGCAGTTCGAGACGAGCATCGACCGCTCATTACCAAAGTACCAGTTCAAAGTAATGTTCTCCATGCTCACAACTAGGGCATAGGAGTTGGGATTAACCTGTAGAAAAGGGTAGAAGAGATGACAATTTATTAGTATTACTTCCACACTTACCTTTCCAAGAGACAACAGTGTGCCATTATACCAAGATTTTTCATTACTGACCAGATCGACTTGTGCCCCCCAAAAAACAAAACTCAATCATGTGCTGTATAATTAATATAATTAGTGTGAATAACTGAAGTCACCTGTAAAAGCTGTTTGGCAAGGTCAATGGAGATTAACCCGGCGCTGCATCCCATCCCACCGAGGCTGTAGCTCAAAATGTTCCCTCTCAGCTTGTAGTGGTTCACAATCATGGCGGAAAGAGACGGCGTCGGGTTGAACAAGCTGCAATTCACCACCAATATCCCGATGTCCTTGGCCTTGACACCGGTTTTCGTGAGGAGCTCGTCGATGGCCCCGAACATGACCGCCTCGGCCTCCCTCCTGGCCTCGGCCATGCACGGGTTGGGAGGAACCCGGAGCACCGCTTCGGGAAGGTAGGTATCCTGCCCGAGCCCCGAGCGCTCGAGGATCTTCCTCTGGAACCCTAGGTTCTCCTCGGTGAACTTGCCGGCGAGCTCAGACCGCTCCATGAAGATCTCCCTGGTGCACTTCCTCTCCGGCTCGGGCTTGTAGCACGAGAAGTCCACGAGGTACACGGTCCTCGGCCGGGTCATGAAGTAGACCGTGGCCAAGAGGACCACCAAGGTCGAGCACAGGACCACGGTCACCAGGTTGAATCGGAGGTTGTCCCACAGGCTGACAAAATCCTCGAGCGTCAGGGTCGACAGATGAGCCGTGGCCACTCCCAGGAACGGCACGAGCAGAAGATACATGGCGTTGGAGATCAAATAGTGGTAGCCAAGCTTCACGTACTTGAGCCGGACCGAGAGGAGGAAGTTCGGGAGCCTGTCCTTGCCATCGTCGGCCATCCCAGGCGGAGGCCGATCGACGGTAACAGACCCTAACTCGGCATTCGGTGCCTTCCTTTCCTCCGCCATCGTTCTCCGACTATGAAACTAGGTCGAGCTCAGTGCGCAACAAATTTCAAGCAAAAATGACTCACACCGTCTCAGACTCTCAAGCTCGTGAAGAGTGTGAGAACCGAACCCGAAAGAATCGAATTCCCGTGAGTGGTTTCTCGGAGGTAAGGGGGCCTATTCACACTCCTTTACAGGGCTGAAATCATGGAGGAAGTTAACGGGTGCAAGAGCGAGAGGGAGAGTTCAAAGTGGCCGAAGAAGAAAGGGCGAGTCAATGGAATTTAAAGAGTGTGAGTACTGGAAGAGAGACAGTTGCGGAAGTGGGAGGATACACACATACAACTAACCCCCAACGAACATTTATTGATTCCATGAGCTGTTTTCTGCCGTGCCATTGAATTTTCTTGCCAACCACAGTAAAGCCTGTGTGAATCTAATAAGTTCGAGCAGAGATGTCGAGGATCTCCTGGCACGAAGCTGGAGGGGCGCGTCGAGAACGCGTGTGTGTGCAGATTGGTTGAAAAGAGCGTCCCTAGTAATTCAGATAATGCATATACCTTCTAATACTTCAAAAAAAAATAAATCGAGAGAGCAGTAACTAATTTGGGTTTAGAGTGCATGGATTTATCGGCATTGATAAGTTATTTTCACCGTGAATCATACCAAGGTCTGATCGAATTTCATTCAATGAATTTGGAATCATCACCACATTTTTAAGAAATAAGAAATAGAAATTGTGCCGTTCCGGTGTTTTAATAACTGCGGCCGCGGCGTGGGAGTTGAACAACAAATGGATAAAGTTTCGTGCTCTTGACTTTTCAGAGAGTTATGTTTCGTAATGGTCAATTTTTTTTAAATTTTATTATGAGTAATTAATAAGACGGATGTGCTGAACAACACTAATGTAGGTCAACTGTACTCGTTGGCCCGTTGACTACAGTGGGACATCTCTCCCCCTTTGTTCCTAAAAAATACGGTTGGCGCTGCCAGTAGGAAAAAAAATAGTGCGGTGGTCGGAGACGTTGTCTTAAGGAAACGGCGTTATAAAAATGTCTACTTGTACACGCATTGGCCCCGAGTGAGTAATTGCTTGGAAATCGGAAGAGGCACATACCGGCCGGCCCTAATCGCAAGAAACCCGAGCGTTGATCCTGCAAGAGGATGATGTCACACTTTTTACGGCAACCCGAAACTCGGTCCTGCATTTACAGGCCGGCTAGTTCGGCAAGTGCTGCATTATCAACACTCCCATGTGTAAGGTGGGCCTCGTCAATCCTCACTTTGCATCAGAAAGTCGAGATAATCCTAGTACTACCGTAGTCCGTCGATGGCCCATTAGTCACTAATTGCAGCAATTCTATCCGCTGGGGTCGCCGGGGACATGGCTGGTCTTACCGGGTAAGTCAGTACCAAGGATAGCTATCTGGGACACACAGCATCTATTGCTATTGCCTATCCGTAGTCAATATTGCCGTCCCCTCGCAAACTGTCGAGCCACTTGCCTTCGGCTCAACCGGTCAACTCTGTCCTCCCAACCCAATAAGAGAGATGGGCCTCTGAATTCATAAATTTAACCTCCAGTCTACCCTGCTACCGTGTTTTGGGCTCATCCAATTGAGCTACGTTTTCAGTGATTTTCACTGTTGTAAGAATTTGCTAGAAACAATTGCATCATGTCAATGTTCTTTCTTCCCTTTTTATCAGTAACATTGCTGATTAACTACTAACTCCGGACTTCAAGCATGACCAGTGCAGAGTCATTGCTCTTGGTCCAGGATTAAATCAAGGTGAACACAGAAGGGCGAATGAGCTTAGCAAAGTCCCTTTCATACAGGGGCTAAGCAAACCAGTATACCATCTACAAATATATACATGCATATATACATGTGTGTGTGTGTGTGTGTGTGTGCGAGCGCGCGCACATATTTAATAAAAAAAATATATTGTACATGGAGACAGTTGCATTACTCGCAGAAGAATGTACAGCAAAAAGAAGCTAGAAACAGGTCCCAAGAGACTAATCATAAGATAATGCGGGGCAATAAGTTTTCATGTCTGATCAGAGCTTTGATATGAGAATCATGAATTGACAGTCGTCGATTAGCATGAATCTATTGGGTGTACAAAGGTTCAAGTCCATCTCAACATATCTAAAAACATAGTAAATAACTAACTGCTTTCAGAGGCACCTTGTCCATTTGGTATGCATTAATTTTGTTAATGGAAAAGAAGCAGCTCAGAGTTTCCCATGTGATTCTCGATGAGAGATGAAGAGCCCATGAATACATCACCATAAAATTTTCTTCTCCCATTCCCTTTGGATCATAAATCAATAGATCTGACTTGTAAGGTGGGAGACCAATTACCCGAAATCCTTGATCTATGATGTATTGCCATATTTGTACAAGGATTCTTCAAAGCAGTTCTTGTCTTATAAGAGCAGATCCAGCACGTTGTGAATCCATGGACCTGTTATAAATTGCTTACAAGCGTTTGATAAAGTGCCAGCATATATCAACAATCCAACACCCAAACAAGTAGATGGTGTTTATTGCTCCAGCTAGTCCATCAACAAAAGTACAAACAAGTAGCTAAGCATAAAAAGTTTCCCATTCACTTACATCCCAGAGTTTCTCTTCCGAGCCATCTCTCGAGCCATCTCCCTTAGTTCTTCGGGGGAAGGAGGCCTCGGTCCTTCAGGGGGATACACAATATAAGATTTCTGCAGCATAAAGTCAAGGATGACTCAGATCGTACAGACCTCAACCAGATCCTCCAACTCAGAGAATGATCATACAACATCATAGGACAGGACCCTCCAAATTTTTATAGCGGGAACAATTATATTAAAAAATGAAGAATAAGCCACGGTGATAGGAGAGCAAATGAAAATTGAACCTGAACAGCACAGAACAAAAACAGGACAACCAGAAAGTTCAAAAATTTATTCAAAATGACCTACTATACACATAACGTATTTGAGGCAACCAACGACAATACAAAAAGGACGAATACGGTATGCAGACCCGATATCAACCCATCAGTAGGCACTGCTGCAAATGCTGCAGCTATGCTGTTCCACTACACTATGGAACGGTCTGAAATCTGAACCTGATATGACATTCTACGGACAATCACATGTTCATGGACAAATCAAGCCCATATGTTTCTGCACATTTCAGATCAATTATATGCTTTGCAAAGCTAAAGAAAAATCCATATGGGGCTAGAATTCAACCAATTTGAGAGCGGAGCACCCCAGAATCTCTATGGCTGAGAAGGATCATCTGCAGCAGCTCCAGCATTCCAAATTAGATCTAATTTTGTTGCGCAAGTCAATCGAAAAAACACAAGGGAGGAGGCGGGAGAGAGAGAGAGAGAGAGAGAGTACATTGCCCATGAATTTCTGGAGATTCTTCGAGTTGTTAGCAAAGGTGTACATGAGGACGATGGGAATGGTGACGTAAAGCCCGAACTTGGCGATCTCCAGAATTCCCTTTGAAGTTCCCACGTTCGACATTTTCCAGATAAAATCGAGAGCCCTAAGACAGAGAAGCACCTCCGAGTACGAAAACTTCGCCACAACTCAAAGCCCCTAGAATCATGGGGGGAAGTCGGGGTGGGGGTGGCTGGTGGAGGAGGATGGTGACGTGGGCCGTTTCCAACCAAGCTGTAATGGGCTGGGCCTACCTCTCTAGGCCCATAATTCCATGGGCTTCATATTATGCTCCCGCTTCTACCCGCTGAATGACATATAAGCATTATATATATATATACACACACACACACAATCTATATATTGTGATGTTGACCTGCAAATCTAAGCACGCCCTTCGGGGTGACCCAACCAGGCAATTTGGCTCCAATTGGTGTCTTTTCATTGGTCCCCATGCTATCTGCATCCTCCAATCATTCTCAACATAATCATCATCCCTGCCTCCGCAAGTTAAATGATGTAAATTAGGGTTTGCAAAAGCAAAAATGAACGACAAATTGCTGCTTTGCTTAGACTAAAATAATGCAGATATTTTCACCACCGAGAGCAATTTTCTAGTGCATGACACTGATACACCGGGTCCGATTTTAACAAAAACAAAAAGAAGAAGAAGAAGAAGGCACTGATACACCACTTAGTTCTAAATATAAAAATGATATAAAAGTTTACATTCGAGTTTTATGAATAGAAAAAGTTCATACAGAAGATTTGATTTTCGAGTGAACCGATCTAACTTAAAAATGAATCGATCAAGTGGATAATATATAATGAATATGAAAGGGTATACAGACAGGAGATCTCCGGAGGTTGGATCCCAAGGACGAGCTTTGCAACGGCACATGTGTGGGGATCGCTTGAATGAGATCCGAATACCTAAAAAAGATGGCTCACTCTACCACAATATGGAAAACCCTAATATCTTGATGTATAGAGTGTATACAGTGTGTGTACTCCTCTACTTTGTAGATCGACTTTGTCTTCACGAGCGGTTGTCTGAATCATATCTACTCGGCAAACAGAGGAAAACCCATTCATCCCTAAATTTGACTCTAATTCAAGAACGTGAACCGATCATCTCCAAGATTTCGAACAAGTAAACGGAACCCTTCGTTGACGGCACGCAGAGGATCTCGATCGACACAATGACCCTTCCCTCACGCAAAAAGTCAAGAGGGCAGATGCTATACAGGAAGCTCCATTAATCTCCTCGAGGACTGGGAAAGAAGTAAGAAAAGGTCGAGGAAGATCACGTTTTCAATTGACTTGTCTGATGTGCGACCAAACCGTGTGATCGAGGGTCATCCTTCGCTCGTGCACCTGCTAAAGTACACAGAGCAGATACCATGAAATATCATCCAGGACAGCTCCTTCCTTCCTTCCTTCTCGGAAGGAACCATTAATTGGTCGGCCCACGTAAGCACCCGATCTCATCCTCCGTCGTCACGCGCTGTCCCAGAGATCGATCTCTAGATCTTTTAGGGTTTCTGGAGGGATGAGGTCGCCCCAGAGACCGGCACGTGATTTTCCAAGACATGGTTTTATAGCCCATGCACTCCTACGGATCATCGAAAGGGAACCGGACTAAATCTCTAGGGTTTGGGAGTAAACCACTCGATGGTCGGCAAGAGTGCTTAACCCGCATTTTGCCTTGTGAATTCCATCTGCTGGGAGATCTCGACCTAATTAATGTTGAGCCGGTGAAATCTTCCCGTTGCTTGATTTTCTCAATCCTCGTTGCCTGCTTCCAAATTGGGCACCGTCGCCATGGATGGGATTGATCAGTCTTCCTTTACTTCTATTTTTTCTTTTTAATTAATTACACGGCTGGATGATGATCAATTAGTAATTATAATTATAAGTTTTGGCATCATGGTCTTAATGGAGTTAATGGACCGTTGTGGAAGTAGCTTTCAGTGCCTGTCTTTTCTAAGAAAAGTTAATTACAGCATATTTTTCTAAAAAGACAAAATATTACTAATATTCTTTTTATGTAGATCATAGGGTAATTATAAATTTAATAAAATATAATCGAATATCCATTCAATTTTGATCGACGACTCGTTTTCTTTTTCGCCGCTCGCTTTCCCAGAAAAAAAATTTATGGAAGATATATAAATATTTTTATTATTTAAAAAAAAACAGAATATTAAGTTGACGAGGAATTGGTCCAGTCAGCAGATAAGATTGATGATCTGCCATCTAGTCGAAGATATATCTGCTAAGCCAATATTTTCCAATTGGAGTGATTGCTAGAAATTCTAAGATTAGTGCTTGCTTAATTTCACCAAAATTAGGCAATTATTTAGTGTCGCGTGCCAAAATGAATGAAAAACAGATTATTATGCAGAGTCAAACAGACGCGCATATTCCCTGTTCCCTCCCCAAAAAGACGACTACAGACTAGACAGTAACGTATCTGGTAGGGGCAACCTAGGAACTTCATAATTTTGAAACCTGGTATAAAATGCCCAGCAGTATCGGGACTTTGTCTTGGCGAGCAGTCTTCGGCAATCGAACTTACCGTCACGCAGCCGCTGCCGTCGGGTATGGAGGCCTCGGCCCCACCACCACCCCCACCACCCACCGCCGCCGTCGGCAAGAATAGCGCCGTGGTCATGGACAAGTACCAGCTGGGCCGCCTCCTCGGGCGGGGGAGCTTTGCCAAGGTCTACCAGGCGACTTCCCTTACGGACGGATCCTCGGTGGCGATAAAGGTCATCGACAAGACGAGACCGATAACGACGCTAATGGAGCCTCAGATCATGAGGGAGGTGGCGGTCATGAAGAGGCTGCGTTCCCACCCCAACATCCTCAAGATCCACGAGGTGATGGCCACCAAGACGAGGATCTTCCTCGTGATGGAGCTTGCATCGGGCGGCGAGCTCTTCTCAAGGATCCGCCGGCAGGGCCGGATCAACGAGGGGGCTGCCCGCAGGTACTTCCAGCAGCTGGTGGACGCCCTCCGGTTCAGCCACGAGAACGGGGTGGCCCACAGGGACATCAAGCCCCAGAACCTGCTCCTCGTTCAGTCCAACGTTCTAAAAGTTTCCGATTTTGGTCTCTCCGCCCTTCCGGAGCAGCTGAGGAAGGACGGGCTTCTCCATACATCATGTGGGACGCCGTCGTACACAGCCCCCGAGGTCCTCTCTCGACGGGGATATGACGGGCCAAAGGCTGATGCATGGTCTTGTGGCGTTGTATTATTCGTTTTGCTTGCGGGTTACGTACCCTTTGATGATACAGAACTCGTGGCACTCTACAAGAAGATCAACGCACGGGATTATCATTTTCCAGAATGGATCTCGAAGCCTGCTAGGAGTTTGATTCACCGGCTCCTCGACCCGAACCCAAGCACGAGGATGAGCCTGGACGCTCTTGTGGAGACAGCCTGGTTCAAGAAAACGCTTGGCCCGTCTCAACGCAGCAACTCAGTCCCTCCTACCTTTCTGCCAGATTCATTCCAGAAAGAGTGCGAGTTTGATGTAGTGTCGAGCATGAATGCCTTTGACATCATTTCCCTCTCGTCGGGCCTCAACCTCTCAGGTTTTTTCGAGAAATCGAACCAAAATATGGGGAAGAGATTCACATCGGGTGCTAACTTCGAGGTTATATCAGAGAAGATGAGGGAGATCGGAGGAAAATTTGGATACAGCCTCGAGAAGGTTAAGGGAGGGAGCTTCTGTCTGGGGAAGGGGAGAGCAGCACCTGTGGTGGTGGAGGTGTCTGAGATAACGAAGTCACTGTTCATGGTGGAAGTGAGGGTGATGGGCGGTAGCACGGAACTTTTCGAAGAGGCTCAATGGGGAGGGTGGAAGGATGGGCTTCAAGAGATTGTTCTGTCTTGGCATAACGATGTAATAATGTAAGGGAAACTTGCCTGAGATCTGCTCTCTATCTGTTCATGTTGGGTCGACAAGTGGCGGCGGCGTCGACGGCGGCAGCGGCAGCAGCGGTGCACCTGGAAGTTGGTCAGTGGCGGAGCCAATAGCCGTGGTGATGTTGCGATGGTTGATTGTAGGACTAATCCGTGGAGGTTGGTTGTCCTTCCTTATGTCATACGGTTACCCTTTGAGCCAATTCTGGTCAATCAATTGATGAATGTGGATTAGTTCAATGTATAGCGTTTCCTTTACTCCTATCTTACATTCCCTCTTTCAAAGGGATCTCTTGACGTCGGCTCCTCCGTGAATTCAGATGTGATGCTACAAACAGCTACACAAGTGGTCGCATCCGACTGCTTGCTTCAAAACGATCCCGCCGGAATACCAGAATAAAGAAACCACCCATTCCTTTTGAGAAATTAAGAGATCAGATCCGCAAGCCATAATAACTAAGAAGCAGGCAGAATTGCTCGGTTTACTCAGCTTATAGCTCAGAGAAGGAGCTTTATCATTTGTTTTGTTGACAATGTTGCTCTGCACAATCGAGGAGGACAAACCTGACAATCCCCGTTAACTTTGAGAGTCGGATATACAACATGGACACACTAGCCCGGGACAAGGCATGCCCGCCCACAAAATCATGGATAGCTGGGATTTCAGGGAGAAGAATCCGTGCGATTCTTCTATGAAAATGTAAGACTAGGAGATAGATAAGTACTCAACGGTACAAGCTATGTACAGATTTGGTGTTCAAGCTCCCTACTTGTTCATCTATTAAACAATTGAACTCTCCTACGATTTGCCCAGAACGAGAAGATAATCGTCTGAGCAAGC
>CXYZ01012187.1:317669-334994 GCA_900006705.1 Sonneratia caseolaris
GTTTAGCCCCTTTGAAATAAAGAAACGTATGGCGTCTCTGATTTTCAGACAGATGTAATCTGGGAAGCAAGTACGTGTAAGGTACAATAACATCCTTGAGGAGCGAAACTTGAGTATGTTGTATCATATCTGATGAGTTCCCATGCAGAGACTTAGAGTCGAGTCTGTACCATCCACCAAAATCTACAACCAAGAGAACAGCTGGAGCTATCTCCTCCCTAGCATGCCACATGGCAACTGGATCTGAAAGAGAAATGTTTCAGGATCTTAACAGGGCCCAAGAAGTGAATAATTCACTCTTCTAATGCATGATGCACAGATGGCAGTCAACATGAACTACTTGCAAGGCATACTCACATCTTTTATAAAGCTTCCAAAGATGTCTTAGATTACTGAAAGACTAGCTTATTTTCAAGGAATAGCCCACACACAGCGAATGTAATGTGAGAAACCTTAGAGAACAACTCCTGTACTATTTTAAAAAAACAGTTGATGGAACAGTTTTTAGAGGACTAATTCACTAGTCAAAATAACATCATCTGAAAATTAAACATTACCAAAGCGAAGAGATATAGTATGACCAAAATTATGCATCAAAATACAATTTGAAAACTTTGGAACCTCTGACACCATATCGACAATTTCAAGCAAGAGGATCAAGCCCCATAACAAAAAAATCAAACATACCAGTGAGAACAAACACATGATCTCGTCCACCTGACCTCTTCCATGCCTCGGAATTTCTCACTAAATCAACTACCGCTCTCTGCCTCTTATAATCTTCATTGCCCTCCTTCTTCCTGAACTTTGCTTTGTCCTTCCCCAGCTGCATTTCTGCACTTAGTGTTGCAAAGAAAGGCACAAAAATAACATCTGCTTCCTCTGCAGTGGAAACTCTTTTCGCAAAAGAATCTTTTCTCAATTCTTGAGGGGTCATCAAATCACCCAATATCCAATACTCAGCACTGTACTGCTTGATCAAAGGGTTCTCAGGATAAGGAGGGAATTTGTGGGATTTAGGCAAAGTTGCCTTTCCAAGTTCATGGTCTGGGTCACTGGCAGCACGTGAATCAACATATGCCGATGACCAGTATTCTTCGAGGAGGCCATAATTGAGGGACCTGGGAAGTTCGGCCACATAGACTTTGAGAAACTCATCTGGGTTTATAAAGCTGCTTTGGGAAGTATGGGAAGAAGAATGGAATTGAGGAGAGGAGTTCAGGAAAAGAAGAATGGATATAACAAAAATTAGCAAAGTAAAAGTGATAAATACAGAGGGGACAGAGCAAAATTTTGTAAGAGGGGAAGAAACAAAAGAGTTAGGACCCTTCAAAGGCATTGCTTGCTTCTCTACAGAAAAATCTTCTCCTTCAGCTCTTGCAATGTTCCCTGCATGCTAATAAGGTAGTGAACACTCAAAGTTCGAAAAGCAGCATGATCAAGAGGCCACAAAATATAACTTTCTAAAGAAAAATTACATTCTGCTCCAACTGATACTAAAAAATTGCCTGAACTGAGATATTAACCTTCTCTATGTGCATAAGCTATCTAGTCAGATAACCATATAGTCGATAACTAAAGCATGAGACTTCAGCGTTTTCCTTTATAATAATCTCAGATCATCAAAGGCAAGTGAAACGATATAACCAGACATTACAACATAATTCATTCAAGAGGAAGCTTCTGAGGACACTTCCTACTTTGCAACCAAAGTGCAAAACAACAATAGCTCAAGAAAAAAACACAGAGGTTATCAAATCCCGATCTTTCTCATAAAAACAGAATTTAGCTTTCATGACAGAAATCCACAAAAAAGCAGGGAATTCTCCGGAAAATTCTGGCAGTGGATCGATCCAAGAGAATTCCCCAACCCAGAAGCAGAAAACTGATTAAGAAGCACCGAGTGTTATGTTTCAGAAGCAACGGAGTAACCCTTTTGAGAAGATGAATAAGCAACAGTCGAACTAGGAGTAATTGTGGATCGAGAGGCCGATCGATTCGTACCCGAAGCATAGCTGCGCTCAAGTTAGGCGGCGAGCGGCCGCTGGAGATAGCAGGGGTCGGAAGCAGAGCATCAGCATGGCGCTAGGTATGGAGAAGCAGAGAAGCAGAGAAGCAATCGCGGATCTAACATGAACGAGAAAGATAATCCGGTGATTAACGTAGTGGTGTCGAGAGATTTGTTCCTCGTTCGGATTAGGCGAAAATTACACTTCTGCCCAACCAAAATTCTCATCGGAACTATGTGCACCCCCAAAGTTTTCATTATTTCCATTTTGTCCCTGTAGTTTTGATTTTGTATCACTTCGCCTCCAATGACAGTTACACCGCAAGTCTTGTTTCGGTATAATTCATGTACGCATCAAATGGCTCTGGTACAGAAATGTTACATATCCGACCATGTGCCACCGATCTAGCACACCAAGTAAGTGACGGACAGGCAGAGGGCCGAAAAGTCGAACTCATGGACAAGAATGCACCATCGCAATCTTGAAAACAGTAGATGAAATAGCTTCTTTCTTAATAGATCAGAACCGGTGTGTATAATTTCTTGAGATATCATGATATATATATATATATATATATATACGCCCACCAACAAGTTGCAAGACAAATCAGATTGGCTGTTCTTCTCAGCAGATAGCCCGAACCTCATGACCCGTATCTTAATCAACAAAAAATTGCTTAAAGGGAGAATTGAGCTGTCCAACAATTTCTACATATAAAATATAATAAGATTTAATAAATTCGAATATGATATTCACTTGTGAAATAAAAATTTCAGATCTTATAAGATTATTAATTGATGTAAAAAGAAAGTTGATCGGACACATAAATTTTCCTTTCATTTTCATCCTCATCCGTTATTTAAGGGATTTTCCTAATCAGTGGCCAGCTAGCTAATGTCAAATTATATATTAAATAATATGATAGTTACTTAATAAAAATAATCATAGAACAATTTTTCTCAGATAAGAATATTGGCATATTTTCCCATATTTTCTTTTTTTTAACATAAATTAATATTGGCCAAAAAAATAACTATGAGTTGAGAGAGAGAGAGAGAGAGAGAGAGAGAGAGAGAGAGAGTAAATTGCTCGACAGACCGCAAAAATAGTATGCAGATTTGGTCCATTCATGATTAACAAAGAACAATAAACAATATTTACACGATCCCTTTTTCTGTATCTGTATCCAGTTGCAATTTTGAAGTTACACCCTGAACAAGATACAACAGATTCTATCACAAAGATGCTCAGACCACCCTAAGGTCATGCCCTCGATCTTGCTCCGAGGTTACGAGTAAAGCTTCCTCGACGAGTGGAATTTGCATAGATCTGGCTAGTCGCACCAAGCGCATGAGTGAGCACAACAACCATGAGATCTGTATAGCTCAGAGATCTACCCGCCTCGGTTTGACGCAATCTCGAGGGAGACATGGGAGACTCCACCATGATCGAGCGCAGATAATGGCTATAGCTAGCTCTCCATCTGGAAACCGACTATGATCTCGTTTTGTGTTTCCCCCACCTCTTTATAGACCACAAGCAGTCAAGCCTCCAGCTTCTGATCCTCTCATGATTCTCAATCTCTTGCAGGAAGATGTGAACATTCTGCAAACAAAGAGATGAATCTCTTGGTGAGCACACACACACACAAACATATATATATATATATATCTTAGTGCATACAGAATATGAATATGTACAGGAAGAGAGACTTACTGCCATGGAACATCTCCGACAAGCATCCAGTCACCATCTTTATCTTCGTAAGTTGGTGCATATGGTGATCCTTTGTACCCTTCTCTCTCCGAGTACTCGCCTACGGTGAGCTTAAACATGTTCTCCAGTGCCTTTAGGAGCTGTTGGTATCCACTGTAAACGTTCAGATCGATCTTCCTCAAGTAAGGAGCACCATCCATGCTTACTTTCACGTAAGTCCCAGACACAGTCTCAGCATCTCCCCTCTTCTGCTGGAGGCTGTTCTTTCTGTATGATCTGATGGGAGGCCATCCCACAATCTGTGCCCTGAATCAGATCCCGCACCCGTAGGTCAGAGCAAATCAACCAAACCAGGAAGATAGGCAGGTAATATTTCTCATGCACTCCATATATACTGGAATAAAAATTTGTGTCTCTTACTTGGAAGGAGGAGGAGGAGGAGGAGGAGCCAAGCATCTGAAGCGGTCATCATCATCGCGACCATTCGAAGGGCTTCCCTCGGTCGACTCATCCGACGGCCTCTTGTTGCTCCTCACGGGGATCTGCTTCTCCGAGGAGGTTCCAGGCAGCCCTAGCCTGAGCTCGGTTGCCTCTAGATCGATATTCTTATCACGCGTTGCATCCATATCCTCGCTCGAATGCCTCCCTTTTTCTTTACCTTTGTAAGGCTCAAGGAACTCTTATCTGTAAGAATGTTGCAGAGGAAGACGCGTTTTGTGGGTCTGTGCGCTTCTTCTATATATAGCGAGAGGGATGGATCAATGCAGTCCATTGAATCGATTAGAGAAACTCACGCCACGTTACTGTCAATAATCACACAATAAAACTAAAGATCGATAAAAGTTTATTGATGAGATGACTTAATATCTCTAACTAGATAATTATGCTTTCTAAATAGGGTAATTTTTGCTGTAATTTAAAGTGAAAAAATTGGGAAAAGGAGTGAAAATATTGCAAGGCGGGGTGGGTTTGTGGACACGGCAATGGAAAGGGATGGGGTGTCGGTAGCAATAGCAGCAGCATTGACGCAACGTTGTCCTAACTTTCGGGGGACAAGAATTGGACAGTCACTTTATCAAGAATTAATTAAGAAAATTAAGAGAAATAAATGAAAATGTGGAATGAGAGAGAGAGAGAGAGAGAGAGAGACGTCTCATTTAATTAACTTTTCTCAGGAAATGTGAGAGAGGCTACTGCTGACATTGGAGTTAGAAGATTCAGGGGCGACCAGTCAAGATATGCCTCCCGGATGTGGTGGAGGCGAATCAGGGCCGGACATCCACCCTCCACGGTCGTCTTGGCCCGTCCAATTGATTTCCTTACCTACCTATACATACATACAGAGTCGAACCATTACAATCTGTATGTATATCGATACTATAGTCCCTTGTTTAAAGATCTCTTATGAGATTCTGCAACGTATGAAGAGCGGATCAAACTATTGTTCTTAGATGGCGGTTGATCGATGCTATTCTCGGGAGATAAACAGAAGGGCTTTTGACGCATATTCACGGAACTGCTGGAAGTAGGATGATCTCCTCTGCTGGTTAGTCGAGGCATTCGTATCGCCTGATGCGATGGTCATCGAATTATACGTATAACTTCGACAGGGCAAGGCATCANGAGACGTCTCATTTAATTAACTTTTCTCAGGAAATGTGAGAGAGGCTACTGCTGACATTGGAGTTAGAAGATTCAGGGGCGACCAGTCAAGATATGCCTCCCGGATGTGGTGGAGGCGAATCAGGGCCGGACATCCACCCTCCACGGTCGTCTTGGCCCGTCCAATTGATTTCCTTACCTACCTATACATACATACAGAGTCGAACCATTACAATCTGTATGTATATCGATACTATAGTCCCTTGTTTAAAGATCTCTTATGAGATTCTGCAACGTATGAAGAGCGGATCAAACTATTGTTCTTAGATGGCGGTTGATCGATGCTATTCTCGGGAGATAAACAGAAGGGCTTTTGACGCATATTCACGGAACTGCTGGAAGTAGGATGATCTCCTCTGCTGGTTAGTCGAGGCATTCGTATCGCCTGATGCGATGGTCATCGAATTATACGTATAACTTCGACAGGGCAAGGCATCAATATTGGGTCCATACATGGGAGGCGTTTACCAGCGGGGCATGGTGGGGGTGTCGTGGTTGGTGTCGGGGCGGGGGTCGGCTGGGATCGAACATGTTGTGGTTCTTCTTGATTTGTGGGATACACTGCACGTGGAGAATTTTGGAATCATAGGGGACACTCGGTTTGCTGTAAAATTAAATTACACGATAATTTTGTCAATTCACTATTTTGATCATTATAATTTAAAATTATTATTATAATTTAAAAGTACTATATAAAATTACTATACTATCATTTCTCCCTCTCATTGTTGCTCCTTCCCCACTCTTCCTCTCTTTGGACAAGGTCAAAAATAAGATT
Source organism: Sonneratia caseolaris (assembly GCA_900006705.1). Lineage (NCBI taxonomy): Eukaryota > Viridiplantae > Streptophyta > Magnoliopsida > Myrtales > Lythraceae > Sonneratia > Sonneratia caseolaris. Next base: position 323,835 of record CXYZ01012187.1, read on the forward strand.
CAATAGGTGATTTCTAAGATGTAAAGTGATTAAAGGGATTAGAAGTGATCTGATAATTTATTTTAACTTAGAAAAAGATAATAATGACACTTACCTTAAGTAAAAAAAAAACTATGAAGTAATTGGATTCCATTAGATTTGGACCACTTAGAGTGAATTAAATACAGCCTTAGTGTAAGGATTCAGCCTGCCACTCACTTAATGCGTCTCTATTTTATTTTATTTTTTTGAATTTAATTGATTAATATATATTTTTTGCCCGTCCCCGAGTTGAAGGGATCTGTCTGCTCACAGAATCGGCGTTCGGAACCCTTAACATTTCATTGTTAAGATCCTCGATTTGACCAATATTATTTTTTTTAAAAACAAATTCATCAATTCACCTTTGATTTGATTTATTTTAAGGTAGCGTAATAAGTTTATTATGTTAAATAAAATCTTGAACCCATATGAATAAATATTTTTACCTCTTACTATTCTAACTTTACTCAAGGTTGGATTAATCAAAATTTATTGAATATATGAACACAAGGCTATGTATGTGGAGAAAATATCCTCAAATTCAATTTACAATTTGATTAATTATCGGATATTGACCTCGGATTGTGCGCTTCAAATGAACAAAAGGGGTATGCGGGTTGTGCTTGACCGGGTTCTAGAGGTAATACGATGAGAGATTCAAGCAGTGTCCTATCACTTCCACCATGGAGACTGAAGACATCATCATTAGCTTAAGAACATGCACGGGCTTGCCCACTTCGCGAAATCTGAGGAAAATCCTTTTTCTTCCCTTTTTCGGGGCAAAGAATATCTTCTTAATCATGTCACTTGTCATAATCTTGCCGGTCTAAGTATGCATGTACGCCATTAATGACCATATTATTCCCATTTTACCAATTTGACCCTATAGATTAACATCGTATTATAAGCATCTTGAGAAACTGTATGTGTTGACCCTATAAATTAATCCTCAGGGTGAAGGTCATCCATGTCTCCCTTTTTTTTTTAATCTCGTATTAATCTATACCCAAACACAACATACATACATACATACATATATATATATATGCACACGGTTGAGGTGATGTGAGTTATCTCAAATAATGCCCAGTGACAGCCTTACGGGGTCCATCAATAATTTCATGCCTGCAGTGCTCAGCCGTGTGCATGTACAAAGTTGCTGCTTTATCGCATTTATCGCATTGATTTCTCCACGAGGAGGAATCATATGGCAGCCAGAAATTCATCGAGAGGTAATTCACATGCATGTTCCGAGAATGAAAACGATGGTGCCGCAGGTGCATGGAACATTGCACTGAACATTCGCGGTCCATCATGCATTAAATGGACCGCACCAGCAAGAAAATAAAGAGAGTCAAAAAGTTGATCAGATTCGAGAATCGCAAGAGAGAAAGAAACACGCTGAATTCGGTCATCATGTATGCACTGTCACCTTCGAGACCTAACTTTCGCAATTATTCCACTTCTCGTGCTTCTTTTTCGTGAGCCGTGTGTCTGGGATATCGTACTGTGTAGTTCCCCCAGCGAGCCAAACATTGACGAATAGTCTGACTGATAGCGAAATCAGGGTGCCATGCGTGATACATGTAAATCACAGGTTCATGGGCATCTTATCGCAGGAGCCCCTGTTCCCTGAATCTGCGGGCGGGCACCATCCAAAGTGGAGGGCTTATCTCATCTGCAATAAAGGTTCGATGCATTTCTGCCGGGTCGAGCTATTCAATCGGATAAGATTTTGATTCTGTCCACATACCCGGCCTGTTCATTGCAGTCTCTTAATTGATCGATTCAGACTTCTAGGTTTTCAAAAATGAGAATCTGTTCAATCGAAACCTCAACCCACCGAAGACGAAAATCTTGCCCGGAAACACAATTGATCTGTTTTCCCGGAAAACCATCTTTGACTGTCATCAATTAAGTCAAGAATTCATCCGTTTTCCAATTTTTCACCGAAGATTCTAAGGGCTTGTGTATGTACATACATCTATACATCTATGCACGGATGGTCTATGAATATGTCTGGTGAATTTTTTTTAATTATTTACGATATGTGATACTCAAATAGAATTGTAACAATTTCAAATTTCTCTCGTAATTGAACTCAAATCCAATATGTTAATTAACTAATAAAAACCATCAAATTACTCTAATAAATTAAATCCTAGTTTTTATTCGTGGACCAAAGTCCGACACCCACATGAGAAGTGATGATTGATACAGGCGGGGTCCAATCTTCTCATACAACCGAGTCGGAATACGCATCATCACAGGGTTGTACACGTGTGGGCCCTTTGACATCCAAACCAGTCTGATCGGGCCACAGATCGAGACATCCTAGGGCACGGAAGCTTCTTACTTATTATGACATTGCAGTCCATAATTTCTTATCAAGGCCCAGCAGTTCAGTAACTCGTACATTTTAATAGAGCTTACTCAGCATAATAATATCATTCATAATATAAAATTAAGATATCTTAAATTTAATTTTCATAACTAAACCTCTCTATATCATCTCTTTATTCATCTACTCAATCTTTATATATATCATCCTCTAGGGGGAAAATTGATGGGGCAGTTTGATCGGTGCATATAGCTCTGGCAAACTGTTACAATAAGTGGTGATCAGTCGAGCCACATCCAAGCAATATCCACCATACAACCAGTGGCTAGCTATGGGTGCTAGTTAGTATGCGGGGACCCCATGAACGAACCGAAGTTGGACCTTGATAGCTTTGTGTTCCTCCAGCGGAGACAACTTAACCATTCGGCAGCGACCCCAGTAGAGGCCACTTGATGATGTTTATCAGATGTATCACACGTTATCGGTAATGACCGGTGCATATTTTATCTATGAAAGCACGTACTCTTTCTGGTGGTAATATATATATATATAGTTAGGCTAGTGATCGGAGCTAAGATGTACATATACCGGTCTTCACCAGAGTAGAAAGAAGATTGTAATGGTCGGTGCCGTGCTTTGGTTCTGATCACATTCCTTTGATGACATACACAGTTTTAAATCTTGAATGCATGATGAAAGCGAAGCAAAACCACCAAATTAATCCTAATCCAGCTGCGTGCGTTGTTGATCTGCAGAGAAAAGTGCAGGACCAACATCTCTGTCTCTCAGCTCTCTTCCTGTTCGGCTCTGGGTGGACATTCTCGGCACGTTTTCCTCTTCCTCCACCCCTCGAATCCATACTTGTCAAATACTGGTGGCTTTCACTCCAACCAGCCTGGTCTGATCCTCCTCTTAATTTCCAAGTTAATTAATGTTAACACGTTGATCTTGTATTCAAAATATATACATCTTGGACTAAAAAACAAATAGAGCAAATGATCAATTGTAATCACAACAATTAGTACGGTAATTAATCAATGAACCCAGACGATCGACCCATGAAATGTGGGGGGCATCTGTTGACTGCCCCCATCTTCTTCCAACATTTGGAATCTTTACTAGTGAAACGCTACGATTCCCACCAACATCCACTCGTTGGGGGTGTCTTTGGCGTTTATAAAATTTGAACAATTTCTCGGATTTAATTTTGTTGGATAAAAGTTAATATTTTAACTGACGCGATTGATCAAATCTTGAATTATTTGAGATTTATTAAATTTTTAAACATTATTCGTACATAAAAAAGGGTAAAATTTCACCCTCATATATCTCCTTCGGTGTATCCTAGCTCATTAATCACATTACTATATATATATATATATATAATATTTCATATTCACGATATGGAAAATTAGCAATCTTTTATGCTCAAAGCCCGAAGATAACATAATACTTGTCTTATGCTCTTAATTTGATGGGCACCATAATTTGATTGAATTTACTTCCCTGATGGTTGGAGGATATTATTATTTTTTGACATCTTGTGAAACTACTCATCGAGTTTCATGCCTAATACGGCTGACCTCTTCATATAATTATATTGATAGAGAGCCAGCCATACTGGCAGATTGTCCGTATGTTTCTACCTGATGTGTTTGACAAAAGGAGAGGGGTAGTTGCGTGCATATAGTGCATATATAGACACAAACACACGTTCGATCTGATCCTATAGACGAGGATGTGATCCAATCAGGACCTTACCTTTCGATACTTGAGAGTGGCATATTTGGGAATAAAGAATTGACGAGGATACCGTCTACACCTTATCTAACCATCCAACTACGCTCGGTTAGCTAGCCACATCTTGACCGACAACCTCTGAGTCGGCCAACCTGGCCATTATACGAGTATTGGACCTCAATTAGTTGAACCAATATGGTTGCCTCCCAATACGTGAAACCACATTAGCTAACACATCCCCTGGCTCACTATAAATACTTCATTTTGCGTAAAAGAATGTAAATTCATTGATATTACTAAAAAAATCATACTCATAACCTCTCAATACTTCTTCTGCACTTCACTAACGTAAATTTCAAAGGATCATTCTGGGTAAACCTATTTGATCTGACTTTCTTGCAACTCCTACAATCATAGCAAAAGATCCATAAGGGCAACAACCCTCCGCAAAGAACTAGTTTAACCTATCATCAAGTTAGCCAACTCTTGTAATCGTATCAAAATAATAATCTTTTTTAAATTAAAAAATACGTATATGTGCATATATATAGATATAATACAAATTTTACTTCATTATGTTGTTTTTTTTTCCTCTCATACTTATCCTTTTTACTTGATTTTTTTTTTCAAAACTTTTTGCCCCATCGATAAATTTTCTAGATCTGTGATGGATGAGAAGCTTATAATGAATTAGAAAGGAGCAGCCCTCTGTATAATTGGAGGGGATGTGGACTGGACAAGGGCACAGCTAGGGTTAGGGATGTTTCCCTCTCATCGTCGACGTGACCTGTCTCTCAGTCGCTGCCATACTATCGAAGTCAGATCTCTTGTAAACGTTCTGAATATTTCTCCTAGTCTTTATTTGTTCCATCGCAGTCCACACCCATCATATGATTATTATCTCCAGCCAATCCTACAACTGTACTACGACAGATAAAAAGCTAGCTTGCCGTGTAATTGATCATCGATCACGGTCAGCTCAATTTATCGCATTATCTTCAACGTGTGGACAGCAAGATAACAATCATCCAACGTGCGGAAGTTTAAGATCGATGACGATCTAGGGTTTGCGTCTATTAATGTTGAGGTCTAGGGTTTATGCTTCCAAAGACGACAATTGATTCCCTAAGAGATTCAAAGAAATAAATAAATAAATTTTGTTAATAAGAATTGAATTTGAAAATTTTTGATTTTACATTAATAATAGTATTACTATATTATACTCGGTCTCTTCTTATACTACCATTGATATTCTAAGTTACACTATAACTATATGTGCAAAATGCAAATCCTTAAATGATAATTAATTGATCATTTACTATAATTATATCGATAAATGAGATTTAGTACAATAATATCATATTTGACTTAATAATTAAGTGATTGTATAATATATTATCCATTTTTAAACTCATATCTCTTTTTTATATATTATATATATATATGTAATGAAAATCTTATTGGATCAGGGTGTGGCTAGCAATAGCCTATATAGCCAGTGGGGAGATCGCGATTTGCAGCGTAGTAGATGAAGTATATTAAATTAGAGAGCGACTTTTTGAAAATCGGTAGGGAATAATTGTCATGTTCGTGCTGCCGACTCAATTTAAAGCCCCAAAAAGCTTGAGATTTGTAACCATAGTTTTAAAAACCGGACCGGGCCGGCTAGTTCGATCGGGAACCGGCCACTCATCTGGTCCGGTTCCTTCAAAAAAATCCAATTGCACATTCAAAGAGAAAAATTCTGATTGAACCGGCCGGTTCCCTGTCCGACCGGTGAATCTAATTGAACCCGTGAGAAAACCAGCCGACTTAAAATTAAAACAAAAAAAATCTATTATAATGTACCTATTTTATTTACTAGACTTATATTTATATTTTATATTAAACTTTTGTTTAATATAATGATTATATTAATAATTTTTGTTATAAATCATATTCAAATTATGATATTATTTAAATTTATTAGTAATATTATATTATTAATATTATTTATTAAATATACGGTTCAACCCGTTAAACCCCCAGTCTGACTCATGAACCCATGAACTCATGCCTACACATGTTCTTAGTCCGGTTCAGTTTTAAAAACTATGTTTATAACATCATGAACCACTTTACCTGTTGCAGCTCATTTAAGACTGAAAAGCTTATATTGCCAATATACATAACTTTCAGCAAATAGACACACACACACGTAATATCTCCTTACAACATGTAGATGGATGGATGCGATCACTGATATCAGTACACGTATGTTTTCTCCAAATTGAGACCCAACTTGTAGAGATTTCATCGAGCTTATAAGTGTGATAGACTCATATCTAGCTCAAAAGTTTGAACAATAGGAAATTGATAATTAGTCTCTTATATGACATGATCTTTTTATTTAATTTTTCAATGTGAGATTTCATTCCTTAACACCCACCCTCATGTTATGACGTGGCATACACGTGCTATGTGCCATGAACACTCGTCCTCAATAACTGTCCATGAACCATGCATACTCTTCCATGTTTGAACGAGTGGATCAGCTAATCCAATAGTCAGTCATGCTATTGATCTCCTCAATAATTACCAACGAGCTGGGCATTTTTCTTCCAGTCTCGGATTTATCAACAACTGGCCTCGAACCTTCTTTTAGTCTCGGGCCTTGGCGAGGTATGAGCCCATACAATAACCTGCTCTGATACCATGTAGAAATTCTATCGGGCTTATAAGAGCAGTGGATTCATGTCTAATCTAAAAGTTTAAACTAATAGAATATTGGTACCCAATCTTTTATATATCAAAATCTTTTTATTCAATTTTCTTATATGGGATTTCATTCCTTAACGCGACTCTCCCCAACTCCCATGTAATTAATGGCATATGTTGTAATGCAGAGATGATTCGGAGAGATTTGAATACGGGACCTTCGATGGGCATAGGATTCAAAAGACTTCCTATGATCATTAGATTGATAATTATTGTCATTGAGGTACTAAGTCACCACAAAAGGCCCAACATGCATGATGTAAACCCATATTTGATATAACTATCCCGCTTTTGACCTATCTTATTTAAATTTAAGCTATTCGATGCTGCAAAGAGATCAAAACAAATCGGTGAAAGTTTTCCAATAGTCAAAATCGATATTGGAGAAGAAAATAATTTGATACAGTAACATTACTCTCAGTTTTTAGATAAGAAAGAATCATTAATCTAATTCTTCTCGATGAAATTTCGAAATATTTTTTTATCTATTTTTCTTCTCTCTCCTAAGATCATGAATCTCTCTTTCATCCAAAATAGGAACTCAATAAGAGTAACGGAGGTCGTGTTGGGCAACTCGAGATCCAGCCAACCAGCTGGATAAGCTGAAGCAGATCTAGCTTATAAGTAGAACGCGAGTGAAAACTTCCTTGGTAAATTCTCTTCATGCCAAAATGCATGACAGGTGACAACGACATGTTTTAATTAGTCACATGTATGCGTACCAGTTGATTTTTTCCACACAATCATGTTAGCACAATATCCAATTTTCATATAAGATTTTTTCCTTTTCATTTATAATAATACAGTTCTCGATTTTATTTAAAAGTTATGAATTCGATTATCATTAATAGCTATTTATCATTCTATTTATCTTCTTTTTCTATCCCTTTTTAATATATAGGTAATTAGAAAAAATAATTAGGGCCCCACGATTTTTCATGGCCAACAAGTGATTACATTATCGTGCTGTCTCTAATAAATAAAAATTTATCCAACATTTTGGTCCCATTGCCCATGCAGGCAGGCGCACGTGTGAGGAAGCTTATAGGAAATAGAGATAGGAGACAGTGAGAGGTCACCTCCAGCTATGTATATTATCCTCCCATTAAATAAATATTACCTACATTAATAATTGTTTAAAAAGATCGAGATTAATTTAGATTTTTGATATCATTAATTCTTGTGATACGTTATCAAAAATATAATTATAGTAATATTTCCTTTTTTTAACTATTCATAATATGTATCTACAGTCACATGCATGTAAGTAGTAAGAAATCTATTATATTTATAGATAAAATTACGATAATAAAAAAATATTTTTTCAATACAGTTTCTTGATAAGTTCCAAATATGAATAGGGTTTATCTAACTGTCAACATTACAAAAGAGGACACGGGAGAGGGAGAGGAAACACGAGGAAAAGCTACACATTACCAAACAAAGGATTCCCCGGAAGAACCATTACTCCTCTGGAGTTTCTCTCTTATTGCAGCTGCTAGAGTTTCCGATGGAAGTTAGCCGGAGGGCGGCCGTCAACATGTTCGCTGGGGCCGAGCTCTCGCTCGGCCTGCCTGGCAGAGATGGAGCTAAGTCTGAAGTCGTAAGAACAGGTGGGAAGAGAGGGTTTTCTGAGACTGAAGCTGACCTCAAGCTTCACCTCAATGCAAAGGAGTCACCACCTGTGGAGAAGGCTGAGGCAGATCCTGCAAGACCACCGGCCAAGTAAGTCGTTTTGGTTTCGGTTCCTTGCACGGCGTTTGGTTCACATATTCATTTGGTTTCAAGTGCGGGTTCGCTACCATTTCTTACTGATTTTACTGTCCTGCCTTCTCCGATAATATAGTTATCTGTACCGTCTTCACAAACACGGCATAAATGGATCTAGTTGCTGCATCACAGATCTCAGATCTAAAATTAGGCATCCTTCTCTGTTGGATCTCAGGGCTCAAGTTGTCGGTTGGCCACCAGTGCGCTCATACAGAAAGAACATGATGGTTCACAATAACAAGAACAGTGCCAGCGAGGATGTCACCGAGAAGGGAATCATGAGCGGTGCTGGAAACGGTGCAACTGCTGCAACGTTTGTGAAGGTTTCCATGGACGGAGCGCCCTACCTCCGTAAGATCGACTTGAAGATGTACAAGACCTACAAGGAACTATCCGATGCCCTAGGAAAGATGTTTGGATCATTCACCACAGGTATCTGGCTCAACACACAGACACACAATAATTAGTGAAAAGCTTCATCCATATATATATTTTTAATTACGTAGGAGGCTCATATGTGTAAAATGGAATAGTAGAAGCAAGAGAGGCGGAAAGTATTACGATGAAAATTAAAATTAAAACATCTTTATTATTAGACCGAAAGTAAGATAATTATACATAAACTCTCTTTCTCGAAAAGCTTCATCTTTAATCATACTAAACTTTAGTGCCATAAGCTAAAGTGATCTAGAGTACTATTATGATAACACGGTCATGACATTAGTCTCCCGAGACTCGAAGTTTACCAATCAGACGGATCAAGCCCTAACCGGATATTAAGTGGGTTCTATTTTTGTTTATGAATATAGCTGATGAAGGGTTATGTTCTAATTACTGTGCCTAGGGAATTATGAGACTCATGGAGGAGGGATGATAGACTTCATGAATGAGAACAAATTGAGGGATCTATTGAACGGCTCGGACTATGTTTCGACATATGAAGACAAGGACGGGGACTGGATGTTGGTCGGCGATGTTCCTTGGGAGTAAGTGTATACTTATTTATCACTAGCTACAATTGATCAAATATCCTTGGCTATGTCATTATATATATGTGTGTGTGTGTGGTGTATTCACTATAGTCAGAGACGAACCTATTCGATAAAAATAATCCGATCGAGCAATAATTTCCTTGGTTATGGCAGGATGTTCATTGATTCGTGCAAGCGCCTGCGGATTATGAAAGGATCCGAAGCTACTGGTCTCGGTATGCATGAATTGAGATTTGCTACAAATAAATTCATCATTGACAGATTGATTATTGGTTCAATACTTATTAATACAGTCATATATTCCCTTTTATTGATATGAACACGTTTATATCAAGGAAAAATAAACATTACAAATATAATTAATTTATCCTTAAATATAGAAAATTTCACAATTTTCCTTATCTAATTACACAGTTCGAGTGTGATCTATTTTTCTAAATCATTCAGCTCCGAGGGCCATGGAGAAATGCAAGGATAGAAGCTGATCATGAGCCTGGTGTCCGGTCGAGACCTCCCAGAAGAGACCACACACACACACAGATATATATCTATATCTGCAGCCAAGGTTAATTAAGGACACAAATTGAGATTATCAAGTTGTTGTTGGTGTTGTTCTTTTCTTTTTCATTTTCATTTTTCATTTTTCATTTTTTTTGGTGAGGAATTAAGATATGTCATGTAGCTCTGCCTTTCGACTAATGTATGTACTTGCACTGTTTTTTTTCTATTTAATTTTCCAGATTTTACTCTGCCTGGGTAATATGTGTATATATACAATACATGAGATGCGTGATATATATTTGGCTAAGGCATTAAATCACGTCTCATCGGCCAAGTGGTGGAAGGGGAACAAGGCCATGTGCATGCATGTTGAATCGGGGGGTACCACCCTGTGTTGAATAATAGCCATTAATCATTACCCAGTGACTGTCTCGTCTGTCGTTTATAAAATGCATAGGGGACAACAATCAGAGTATTAATAGTTGATCAATGAAGAATTTAGGGTGAGCTTCGGACACAAGCACGTGTTCGTATGATCGAACTTCATTCAAGGGGGGATGGGATGATCACTGGAATCTCTTGCTGGTGTTTAATAATGGCCAGATCACCCAACCACTTAAATCTTATTTGTAATTCTTGAGCCATTCGATGGAGCCGTTTTCGAATCGTCACGAAACCTATCTTCTCCCTGCACTTCACTGTAATTTCTCGGCACTAATTTGATTCATCGAGCAACATGCAAGCCAAATCAAATTCTTTTTTTTTCTTTTTCTTTTTTTATTTTGTGAATTGGAAATAGTGGTAGATTTTATTAAATTCCTATCCGTTCAGCATTGGTCAGGTCCTCATCCTCATCAAGATGTTCATCGTAGCTATTTCTAGCATAGTTTTAAAAACCGGACCGGGCCGGCTGGTTCGACCGGTTCAACCGGGAACTGGCCACTCACCCGGTCCGGTTCCTTCAAAAAACCGAATTGCACATTAAAAGAGAAAAAATCCGATTGAACCGGCCGGTTCCCGGTCCGACCGGTGAACCCA
>CXYZ01012187.1:335601-349707 GCA_900006705.1 Sonneratia caseolaris
TTGAACCCCCGGTCGAACCCATGAACCCATGCCTACACCGGTTCCCGGCCCGGTCCGGTTTTAAAAACTATGATTTCTAGGCTGATAAATCTATTTTGTAATGGGAATATTATAATTAGAGAAAATGGATGGCTTGTATACGCACGTAGTTTCACCGGCTAAACGCCTGATGTTAACTTAGGTATATAGGCGAAATTGGACAATTACAAATGGGCCATCATCTGTATCGTCCGGGCCGTGCGATGGAAATCGATCGCCAGGCGACGGGCTTATGGTGGTCTGCCTAACATGGTGACAAGGGCAAGACAGTCTTTGTCCCGCATGCCATATAGGCTCCCATAATTGTACTCGTGCATATTTCAAATGGGACAGGCAGCCATTTAATTAATTATTTATTTATTTTTAGCACTATAAAAAGGAGTGCCTCAAGAAAGATTATTTTATTCGGAAAAAAACAAAAGGGCAAAAGTGGGGGCACCAAACAATACGTGGAAGAAAGTCCAACATGTAATGAGTACATCTCATCGCGTCATCATAGTGTAACTGTCCAATCATTGCAAGACACGTGTATATCTCTGATATTGGCCAAAAGACTTTTTGGATTTTTTATTTTTTAAATTTATATCACACTAAATCTTTTTAAAATACGAATTATTTGACAGAGTGAAATTAAATAATGTGATGTAAGTGTTGCATAGAAATATTAAAATGGGTGACTTATATTGGTTCAAAATGGGTTTGATATCTTTTATCTATATAAACTTGTCTGAAACTGTTCATAAGTATGTCAATTCATAGTTAGATCTGTTTAACATATGAATCGTTCTCTTTTAAAAACTTTATTTAAAATGAACATTTTTATTTTATTAAAATTTAAATTAACCCGATAAAATTTAATAATTGATTGGTAAGGTTTTGGTGATCCGAGCGGTTATGGTCCTATGCTAGTTCCTAAATAGTTTCAAGTCAGTTTCACAAAAAAGCATGTCGAACTAGTTCCAATTCAATGGATCTATTTATTGGGCTTGGCACGTAACTGCTCATCAACTCAATAAGAGATATTACGAGCAGGTTTAGAGGTGGTATGAGCTAATTATGGGTTTTAATAGGCCAATTTCGAATCAAATCGAACTCTTTAACATTTCAATGTTACACAAAGAACATCTTCCATATGTGATTAGTATATTATAAATTTATAATTACTAAGATTTCTGTCCCTCTTCCTCCTATGTGCCGGAATCTCTTTCGATAATAATTGAAAATTAAAAAAAAAATGGGGGCATAGATGTGATAATATCTGAGAGGTTGTCAGCTAGATAACAACAAATGGAGATGCAAATTGCAATTATTTTGGAATTGAAATTGACCTAATCCACCATGCTTTATTTCTCCACACACTTTCGTCACGAAAGACAATCTTGTCCTATCACTGCGTGTGGTCACGAACTGATCGAGGATTTCACCGGTGGAAAAAAGGAATAGCCATTTAAGAGGTAGGGCTTTGGGGCCATGGAGGATCATGAAGGTTGTTGTTTCCCTATCCTTTTGGGTTATACAGGGAAATTGGCTGGTTTTTTCACCTTTCCTATTTTGGCAAGAAGATCAGGTGACACCACAAAAGAGGAAGGAAAGAAATACAAGAGAGTATTTGATTGGCTGAGCATTTATCCTATAATTGTTCCGCACAATTATCAACATGTGGATAGTCAGACCAATAAATTTTCAATTTTGTAACTGTCAAAATTTGTTGATACTAAGGGATATTGTGATTTTTTTAAAGAAAACAATTAATAAATCATGTTAAATATAAGACAGCTTACTAAAGATAGAATATTTTTGGTAAAACAACTTATTCATTTATAAAATTTGAATTTAAAATATTTTTTAAAGATAAATCTCAAACACTTTTNTCTAGAGGCACCAACATTTGTTTTCCAGGTCCACGATAATCAATGGGCACATCTTTGCAGTTTGCAAGAGAATTTTTTTTTTTTTGGAGGGGGAGAAGTTTACTTGATTTATCTATGAATCACTTCTACTTTAGTCTTCAGCTGTACCTTCCATATGCTCCATGCATCCTTTCTGCGATGTGATCTTATTGGGAGAATCCTCGCTGTCTGTCTCCGATCACATGAGATTTCAGGAATCTTAGGTACCAACTTATACTCACAGTATCGGGTTCCCGAAAGTTGAAATTTTTTTTTTTATTTTTGGGGTTGTGCTGGGGGTGGGGCTTGATATGGTTAGAGATGGGACGGGGAGGTAGCGTGGTGCCGGCGGAGCAGCCACAGCGAGCGGAGGAGCTGGATCCTCCTCGACGCTTACAAGCTTAACATGGTTCCTTCTCATTTTACTTCCATTGAGCCACTTGTTAGATTGCTTTTCCCTTTTGTTTGCAATGGAATGAATACATGGAGAAGTTTTCAGTTCCTCTGGCAGGAGAGATGCAACCTTGGACCTGCTGTTCCTTCTGCTACAGACTAACTGATTGATTAGAGAATCATTCTTATGAGCGGTCAATTTGACATTGTCATGGACCGGTGGAATGAATTCATGGTTAAAGATGTTTGTATTTAATGACTCACCGTAAACGAACTCACCTTTTGCAGCTCCGTGAGCACATCGATGGCACAGGAGATTACATTAATATCCAGGTACTGCAACTGAATGTTGCAAATTGTGCTCGCCTTGCTCTTGCAGCTCGATGGCCGCCGCAATAATCTCATTCAGGTTGGTATAGCATCTCTCTTTAGTGATTGGAATTGAGCTCCGTCCGCCCACTGTGATACAATTTCTTAAGGATAGCCTCTTGCAGCTTGAGCTCTTTTCCCTGGGTTCGGGAACTCTATGCTTACCCATCTGTTCTTTGGTGGCTGGAATTTTTGGCATGAACTTCCCTTTCTCATGCGACGAGAATCATGGCTACACATTCAAATGGTNTGATACAATTTCTTAAGGATAGCCTCTTGCAGCTTGAGCTCTTTTCCCTGGGTTCGGGAATTCTATGCTTACCCATCTGTTCTTTGGTGGCTGGAATTTTTGGCATGAACTTCCCTTTCTCATGCGACGAGAATCATGGCTACACATTCAAATGGTGAAATATAGCATGTCCGCCATGGTACTATAAACATGCCATTGTTCAGGACTCGCTATGCGTAATATTTTCTCTCATTACAGTACAATTTTTTAATGTGCCTCAATAAACACATTAATTGCCAATTTTTAATTTTCTTCATTATATCAAATCAATGTTCGATTCTTTCGTAAAAAGAAATAATTTTTTGTTTGAAAATTTTAACAAAGCATGCTGGGTGTGAGAGCGATATTAATTATGATCGTATGACGGTGAGGAAGCCCTTTTTAACGTCAGCCACAAATTTCTTATCCCACCCACCGTACGAAAATAAAATCAATTCATTGGTTCCCACCCACGCGTCGGAAATTCCGGAGTCCCTTTTCTTTCATGTGGTCGCCTTCGGGTGTCGATTTGGGCCTTTCAGCCTGTTCTCCTCGTTAGCACGACAAGTCGGAGATTCGTTCCGCGCTCAATGTTTGCCGATGAAATCGGTCGATCTGGCCTCAGTTTCAGGGAACAACACCCACTTGCCCCAACGCAAGTGTTGGCGTGACTACGTACTCTGTTAATAAAGAAAATTCTCATAGCTTTTGCATTTATTATGATTATTGGGGTTGTTAATTCTTGACTCCAGGGGACACAATGCGGAGATAGAGGATGTTCGAGTTGAATATTGGTAAATAAATTGAATATGTGTAATTGAACTCATTAATTCATTTAATATTTTAAGTATACACTATATCTTAAGTATCTTATAAATAACACCTTTAAATCATGCGGGTTAAATGTGTTATCTCATATTAACTCGTAATTTGACGGATTATGTTCGGATTAGACATTTCCGATTCGTTTAATAAACAAATTGTGTAGGGGGATCAAAGGTCTTCTACACAAATCCATTTATATAGGACATGGCGTGAATTACCGATCCAATGGGTATGGACGGTATTGGGACAAAAAATTCTAACGTCTATACAGGATGTTACAGGACACGATGCTGTAGTCCGGCACTGGTCGGCCTCAGAGAGGAATTGGACAAAGAGGATAACGTTTTTCTTGTCTCTCTTTTCACGGATAAGAGTGAAGAGGAAGAGGTTCAGCGTCACGGGAAAAATGTCAATGATTAACATCCAAGGTTTACACTCTTGCGGTATCGGATGCTGTTGTGTGATAGATAGATGGAGATTCTATGCATAAAAGATAAGAAGGTCTATCATTAACAGTGATTTACTCTGCCACGGGATCTGAACATGAGACTCGTGGTCGTTCAGTCCGACGTCTACAGAAGGTAAAGTTCCGGCGGGCGGTTTCCGATCAAGTAATTTAGTGAAAGGGAAAGTGATGATCAGTTTCCACGCACCAGAGAGGTGATCATATTCTAGCTATTTCGACGATGGGGTCCCATCATGCACTGGAAGTTTTCCACCGATCATCATCATTATCAGCCTGACCCACTTGTATTCACATTAACTGATGTCGCTCGCGATCGGGACACTGGATCAGGATTCTGAGCCCCCTGAGAGACTCCGTAGCAACAAGTCACGCACCTTTTTTTTGGTCATGCTTTCCGACGTGCCTATTTTTGATAACTCTACTCTCAACTCCACTGCTATAAATAACCTAGGCGCCCTAACGCTACGACGAGCACATCAGCCAGCCCAAGTCGAAATCGAGAGATCACAGCTCCTCCCTTCCCTCGTGCCTCTCCTACACATCGTTCTCTCGGTTTTTTTCTTGCACCACGGCTGGCATTATCGCCGGGATCTTCGGCAGCTCGGAGCGCAGCAAGAAGGTCGGCCCCAACATGCTGAAGAGCTTGCTCGGCGTGCTCGACGACGAAGCCTTCGCCAGGGAAGTGCTCAGCACCCACGCCCCCGCCGAAGGAGACGTCGACTCTCATTCCCTTTTCGTTCTCGTCGAGAACACCCTCAAGGGCACCACTAGGATTGTCGACGGTGTCGTCAATCCGAAGGTACACAGATGGTCGATCATAAGATATTTATTAACAATTAGTGATTGTGCTGACAGAATAATGATAATTTCGACAATTATTTTNTATAAGATATTCATTAACAATTAGTGATTGTGTTGACAGAATAATGATAATTTCGACAATTATTTTTGTCCTTTTTTCTTTTCAGGGAAGCCCATCAGCTTCAGCTAGCGGAGTGGATTACAAGTCCTTGAAGGGAGGATTCAATCCGCCACTGGAGGCTATCGGCGAAGTTACTTGTCAGGTAGATTTAGATATATATATATCGGCATCATATATAACAAAATATGAATAAGATTGCATCAGAGGATGAATTTGATATATAGAACCGCGTTGCTCATATTCCCGGGATCTGATCCACGGTCGATCGATACTCAGAGGAGCGATGAACAATCGATGGCACGCACTGGGACGGGGGGAAGAAAGGGCCAATTACTTTTGCCCTGTAAGAAAGGACAATTATTTCTGTGTCTGTCAACAAAGGACAATAATTTAGGAAAATATCTAAAAAGGGTTCACTCAACGCGTGATTTTACTGTTCTATCATCTCTATCCAACCGTGAACGAGGGTCCGGACTTGTCTGTCGTTAGGTTATACGCATGAATGTTACAAATTAAATGCGAGCGAAACTTTACCTCTCTCTTGGGTTAACTAAAAGTGATATTTTACAGCTTACTTGCAAAGCGCTCGACACCGAAAATGTTCGGGAAACACTGGTGTCCCTCTTCCATGAACTGTCGAGGTACTCTTGGGTGGCCAAGGCTGTGGTGACCCTCTCCTCCCTCGCCATCTACTATGCCGATTTCTGGTGGCTCGCTCAGGTCGATCCCTCGGACAAGCTCGGGGAGTCGGTTGCCATCCTCAAGGGGTTAAGTGCAATCACCAAACCGGTCGACGCGGCAGAGGTCCAGGTAATGATAACCAGAGATAGTTCACTCGACGTTCTCACCTGTACTGATCTATTAAGTGAACTAAACTGAGCGAGTAGATGGAGCGAAAGCTAACTGCGGCCAGTTCGAAATGTTCAATTCAAGATTCTGAAGTAAAAAAAAAAACAATGCAGAAAATAAAATGGATAGTTTCTAACTATGAATTTAACGTTCTGTTCACCGACAGGTATTTGGGGTGCTTAATGAGATGATCAAGACCACACTGGAGATGACTGGGCGCATCGTCGAGTTCGAGCAGGAGAGCAAGGACGTGCCCGAGCTGTCCACGGCCATTGACATCTCCACCAACGTCACTCAGATCATCATCTCCGTTCTTGCTTGCTCCATCCAGTTCACTACCCTCGTTCGCATGATCGACGAGTACGTCGAAATAATACATCCATGTTACAGACCATTAGAGGACCGTTTCATTAACTGAGCTGATGAACCCCGTCAAGCCGTCAACCCTTTGATCTATTCAACAATATTGCAAGGTTCAGTGTGTGAAAACTGTGACGAATGCTCTGTTCATGGTTTCAGGTCGAAGGGGACAGACCTGCCAGCATTTGCTCGCAAGGTGAACACGATAGACCACACGATCAAGAGCCAATTCGAAGACTTCAAGCAAAAAAAGGGTGAGCCACGTGATTTCCCCAATCGAATCCTCTTCTAGTCGAATTTAGTTTCCAGGAAACGAGCAGGGCGAAGTAATCGGGTACTAATAAATCTGATAAACGATAGATTGCATAGTACAGAGGAGATTAGAGAGTACCAGAGGCTGCAGAAGCTTTTTAATGCCCCTACGGACAATGTGGAGCTCATTAAGGCGCTTATCTATACAAAAGATGACCCTCAGCAGCTTTATCTCGGCTCCAAGAAGACCACGGTAGTTAGCTTTCTTTTTCCCTATTCACTGATAGCCTAGATCGTAACGCTCGAGACTTGATCGAATCGATGTCTTGTACTAGCTGGTGGTTCGTGAATCCTAAACGTTTGACACGGTATTTTGTCTGTGTGGGGCCGAAACAGGATAAGATCGGCTCGTTGCGAAGGAAAAACGTGCTGTTGCTCATTTCGGACCTCAAGATGACCTCCATGGTGAACATATACAATGAACCCAAGTTCCAGGAGAGCTGGTACGGCATACTGTGGATCCCGATCGTGGAGCGGGAGAGCGAGGACTCAATGAACCAGTTCAAGAACCTACAGTCCCAGATGCCGTGGTACTCAGTGCACCACCCAAACCTGATCAGCAAGGTGGCGATAAAGATCATCAAGGAGAAGTGGCACTTCCGGCAGGAGACCATTGTGGTGGTGCTCAGCCCGCAGGGCAAGGTCGAGTGCCACAGTGCGATCCACATGATCCGGATGCTTGGGTTCCAGGCATTTCCTTTCACTGACTCCGTCGCCTCCAGATATCAACTGGTTCGAGCTGCTGGTGAACGACTCGGTGATCCCAAAGATAGAGGAAACAGTAAGGACACAACTTAAACATTTGCAGTGAAAGATAAAATATCAACTTGGTTATTATGATTATGTTCATTGACTGCGGGTAATATATCATTGACTGCAGAGAAATTAGATGCAATTATTTTATTAACTTGAATTTTTAGATTAGATATAGGTAAGTCATGTGAAAATTCTATATGCTATCATTAGGGACTACCATGTGGACTTACATCACGACAAGTCCGAGACTAGAATGCCAGCTCATGGCCTAGTTATTATTTGAGATAAAAAAAATGTCCTCTACTCATTAGTTAAAAGCTCATAACATGAAGAGAAATACTTCGCTTATAGTTGATTGTCGATTATATTCAAATCATTTTTATCCGAACACAAAAGAAAATAAGGCATTTGGCGCACCATTATTTAATAGCACGTATGAAAGGGTAGGTCTTGGCATATAAGAAACTCGCATTCTGAAAATTCCTGTCGTGGCTCAAACTTTATGCCTTTTCCATAGCTGTTATTTTCCTTTTTCATGGGAAAATGGAGACTGTTTTCCATTTTCACAGCAATTTCCCGTCTCAAGTTATGAATCTGAAAGCGGAAGGCGAACCTCCATCCCATGTGTTTCTGGTCATTTAGTTCCCCAAGCTAGTTGCATCTATCTCTCTTGGGTATCTCAATTTTTTATCTGTTCACCGATAAAGTTCATCTACAGCAGGCCAAAATTCACCATACGAGTTTATTGACATAAATGGGGTGCATCCTTGAGCGGTATGCCCGTATCTTCGGTAGGGTTCTAACTGCGCTGGGCTGAAAGTTATTGTTTGTAACTGGTCGGTCCATCCTGAACCGATTTGCATGGTGATCAAAGAGTTATTCCTACGGTGGTATCAGAACTGGGATTCGATATAAGGAGTTCAAAGTTTTAATTCCTTCAGAAAATCGGTTCTCATTCTTATCTAGAAGAACTGGGAAAAAGGAATTCATGAGCAAGGGAATCCGACGACTCTTGGAAGGACAAGTTTCTGGCCCTGGATGAGATCACACCGGCCGTCGAGATTATGAGTTTTCCGGTGTAGATCTCAATCATTGTCCGGCCGCTTCAATGAGAGTCCATGGACAAGAACAGTAAGTACGACTGAAGCCATTTGAGGGAGCACACGGAAGGAAGCGTTTTCAGCTACGAAAAATTAAATTGGAAACCTAAATTGCCTGACCTAACCTTTGAGCTTCATGGCTGTGCTCCCGGTTGATGCAAACATTTATGTCGCCAACGTATACATAATTTCATCGTGATCCATGGACTTACTCTCGGTTCCACAGTTCAGTCATGGCACTGATGTGATACGGCCCGTCACACGAAACAAAGTTTTAATCTTGATATATAACTGTATATGATCGGTTTCCTGTATGACTGTGGACAGGTTATGAGATCGTGCCAATGTTAGGGAATCTTACCTGTCGAGTTCACTTCCTCTTTTATAAATTGTGAAGCCCCAACTCCATTCTCGAGCACAGAAAACACTCTCCGGTTGTCCGTCTCTCTGAAGCCATTTCCCTCGGCCACAGAGTTAAAACTCCCGGTGTGCTTCATTTCATCCGCCAAATGGCCAGCAAGATCATGGCTCAGGTGCTCGGGAAGCCGGAGTGGCCCGTGAAGCAGGCAGACCAGAGCATGCTCACTACCCTGCTGGGTGCCTTTGACGACGGCCGGTTCTTGAAGGACATCCTCCACACCCACGCACCCAAGGACTCGAGCGATATAGATGTCCAGTCCCTCTTTGTCCTCGTTGAGAACACTCTCCGTGGCTCCATTGCGACCGTCGACAGTGTCTTCAACCCTAAAGTACATCAAATATTAACATGCACAGCTTGCGAGTTTCATATCAACACTGCTGAAATATGCAAAATTCTGCTATTATAAACATTAATACAGATAAGATAAAAGGGGCATCATCGGTATCGCCCCCAACCAAGGACAGAGCGTAGGCTGTAATCGATTAGACTTCAATGTAAGATCATTATTATGATTGCAGGGGAGCCAGGGACGGACACCGAGTGGGAGCTCAGTGTTTAAGCCTCCAAAAGAAGGCTTAGAACCTCCTCTTTCCACCGTCACTGAAGTTGGCTGTGAGGTACAGATATAATCAGTTCACCATCATTTAGGCAAATGAGATAGTTTAAGAGTTAATCTCGTTTAAATGATTGCTACAAGTTAACATCTAGGACGATCTTTTCGCACAGTCTTCAAAAAATATATATATATATATATATAACGATTAACAGTCTGATTGCATTACTGAATGGGGTGTGCACTCGGCACTTGTTATTAGATGACCTGCAAAGCGTTGGACACCAAGAACGTGCTGGAAACGATGGTGTTGGTGTTCCACGAGCTATCTTCCAACTCATGGGTGTCTAAGGCGGTCCTCAACCTCTCCGCTTTTGCCCTACACTACGCTGCCTTTTGGCGCCTTGCTCACTTCAACTCCTCCGACCGGATTGCAGAGCCGACGGCCATCCTCAAGGGGTTACCTGCAGTCACCAACCCCATGGACTCACAGAAGATCCAGGTTAGTCATGGATGAGCCAGACCAAGTTTTTTAAATGGTAAACCCACCAAGTATGAGCTGGTTTTTTCTCCGCTTTTTTTTCTGGGTCAGGTGTTTGGAGTGCTGAATGAGATGGTTAACCATCGATGTTTGGAGCTGTCCATGGTCATCGATGTTTCCGCTAGTGTTTATCGGATAATAGTCACCATCCTCGCCTGCTCCATCCAGTTCACTCCTCTCATTAGTGCAGTGCCCGAGTATGTGTGACATTGTTGATTAAATTTTGACAAAGTGACCTTTGAGATTCGATAAACTCAAACATTGCTGTGATCCTTGTTTTCTTGCACACGTCTCATCTTCAGCTACAAGGGACGGGACCTGCCGACATTTGCTCGAAAGGTGAATGTGATCCACCATACTATTAAGCGGCACTATGAAGATTTCAAGCAAAAAAACGGTGAGGTGTCCCGTACTAAACCATTTACATTGTTTGTGATACTGAGAATACGAGATGATGAACTGTTTGAGAGTTGTCATGAAATTTCTATTGTCGATCTGCAGAGGAGATAAGAGAGTATCAAAGGTTGCAGCGCCTTTTTAATGCGCCGACGGACAATGTGGAGCTGATCAAGGCTTTTTTATACATCAAAGACAACCCTCGGCCCCTTTTCATAGGCTCCAAGAAGGCCGCGGTAAGTGAGACATCCGAATTCTCTATGCGACTGCTGGAGAGAGTTCTCGGATATTGATGATGCCTTTGTTCGGAGAATTAACAGGACAAGGTGGAGTCATCGAGGAGGAATGTGCTGTTGCTGATCACGGACCTGAAACTCTCGAGTTAGCACCTGTCAATCCTCATGAAGATTTACAATGAGCGCAAGTTCCATGAGAGCCTCGACGAGATCATGTGGGTTCCGGTGGTGGATGAGCCCTCCGGCGAGGAGTTGCTCACCCAGTTCAAGACCCTCCAGGTCCAGATGCCCTGGTACTCTCCCCAGAGTCTGACCCTGGTGAACAGGGTAGCGATCCGGATCGTGAAGGAGAAGTGGCACTTCCGGCAGGAGAGCATCTTGGTGGTGCTGGACCAGCAGGGCCGGGTTGAGAACCCGAATGCGATGAACCTGATCCGCACATGGGGCTGGAATGCTTTCCCCTCCACAGAATCCGTCGGGGCCGCCCTCTGGAAGAAGCGTGAGATCAGCTGGTTCGAGCTGCTCGTGACCGATCTCATCTTGCCAAAAATAACAGAAGTCGTAAGTACAAAATGTTTCAAAACTCTATATGATAGTACTCATTCGTGAAACAGATTTATGGGAGCCTCCTTATGATTCTTAAATCTGCTCCAACGCTTAGAAGTAATCAAATGTGTATAATTGTCAGATCAAAGCGGGGAAGTACATTTTCCTGTATGGAGGCGAGGACACGAAGGTGGTTAACGAGATGGAGGACAGTCTCAAGAAGATAATCGATGATGGGGTCTTGATTGTGGCTTTAAATGTCGGGAAGTTGCAGCTCTTCTGGACCCGGCTCGAGAGCTGCATGCTCTCCAAGCTCCAAACCAAGGCCGACATCCTCGACACGCTCATGCAGGACATCCTCAAGCTCTACACCAGCTTCAAGAAGGATGGTGGATTCACTGTCCTGTCTCACGGGTCTCGTGTCATGGTCAACAGCTCGCTGGTGATCGTCTGCAAGGTCCTCTCCCAGTATGACACATGGAAGAAGCGGGCACATTGTCCTCTCATGTATCCATATGATTACAGAAAACGGAATATTGATCTTCTGAGGTCCATGATATCCTGCGTATTGAATACACACAAGTTCTGTTTCGTCAACAGGTTGGCCCCGGTGGCAAGATAGTCGATGCTGTGGTCAAGGAGCACCATGACAAAATCTTTGTGCTACCACGGTGCCACCACTTTTACATACCCAACATGGTTGGGTACATCCCAGAGTACGTCAAGTGTCCGATCTGCCCACGTATGATGAAGAGCATCGTCAAGTTCGAGTGTTGTCATTGGGCTCACTGAAGGGCAGAAACCGGATTTCTGCCTTGGAGGTCCAAGTATTTCGGGAATGAAATAAACGAGAAGCGTTTCTGCTGTGTTGGATCTTCCGTTGTTCTCATAGTACTACGAGCATGTTCGAACTGTTGGTGAGGAACTATACAGTACGCTGCTCTATCCTTGTTTTCTTCACAAGAATCGGGGTCGATTTACAGGTCTATGAGGAGAAAAAATTGCCGGTGACATGATGCGGACGGAAAAAACGAGGATCAAAGCAATCATAGCATCTCTGCTTGGCTGTAAATGTTAGGTGCTGCAAGTTGAATCCAGAGAAGGATCACAGGGCAGCTGTGTGCATAGAGCGACTCATGCATGCGCTTGAGTTCCTGTTCGTATTGGCCCCCACATCCCATATTGACTCCCAATCCCAAAGAAAAGAATAAAAAAAGGCGGCACCTTTTGAGGTAAATCGCAGTGTCCACAAACCCGAGATCAAGAAAATCCCGACTTGCAGGCCCATTTATTTTCCTTTCATATTTATTTTCAACCAGCAATCCTCCTCTGCAATCTGGAAAATCACAGAACTGCTACAGTGTATCATTANTCGGACTTGTCGAATCAGCTTGCTCAGTTCGGTTTTAAAAACTATAGAACGAACCGTTGAATGAGTTGCTTTCGGGTTATCAAGTCTCGGTGCATGATATAGGAATGGACAAGTAACCAAACACGCTTCGAGAATTATTACAGTATACGGAATACCACAGTGAGGAAAAAAAAATTAGGAGGACAGATACAGTTAGCATTGCCAGCGAAATAAATCCAAAGGTAATTCAATTCCGTCACATGAAAGACCTGCCCAAGAGTGTCGTCTTCCTCATGTGAATTGGCAGGGGGGGTGCTGCCAGCCATGGTGCTTGTCAGTGTCCACTGCAGCTCGCTTGACTTATTTACCATTTCCGAGTCCTGTGCTCGGTGGTGGGGCCCGGCTCCATCCGCTCCACCCGTCGCCGGCAGCGGCGGCAGCGGCACTACAGCCATTGGCTGGCTCCCCAGCCTACCCACGCCGGCCGTACTGCAAAGTCAAGCATAGGGGCATGAGTAAGGGCTTTAACTCTCTCTCTCTCAACCTTGATGTCTGTGATCGATGTTGTTTGTTTAATAAAAACTTCGATGTCATCGTCACGTTTTCGAGGAATTTCTCTGATCTGCCAGAAAAAGATTGACTTATGGAGGAGGACAAGAGAGACGACAATTCCCAAGGTTGGTAGTTGCTTGTTTTGAATAAATTAGCATAACATGTGAGCATGACTCATTTGTTTTTGTACACAACATCAAAAGAAAAAACAAAGAAGAAACAAGGGAATAGCATTATAGATTTTGGCATAAAATTAACATACTATTTATTTTCATCTTTTTTTTATATAGGATGATGAACTACAAATTATTCGCACGATAGACCATGTGGTCTAGACCGGAACGATCTATCTGAGTATGGATTATTGAATTATTATACGTGTATGGAGACAACGACTTGAGTGGCCCTTTGACCCGTGTATAGAACGCATAATTTGGAAATTAAGTCAAATTAAGGATGATGATCTCATTCGAACATTGGATGCTCGAGTTGGTATGTCCATTGAAAATGCCACAAGTAGAAGTTGTGAGGAAGCGGGAAAGACCGTCTTTCAGTGCGATATGGAACGGAGCAATCTTTACCAGGAATACGAGGGGCCGATTGATTGGGAGCAGTCGACCGTCGGTGGGGGGCGATGATCATGCCGTCCGTAGCGTGGGATGACTGATCTGCCCTTGCGACGTAAAATGACAAGTATACCCTTGCGTGGATGTTTATCCATCCCCCGCACCACGCGACACGTCCACCTAACCCCACTCGATGGAGGGCTCCATGCTATTGCCGGACTAGAAAATTATGATTTTCTTTTTCTTTTTATTTTTTACTGTCACGATTAATTATGTCACGCGGGGTGGTCACATGAATGCCTGTTGATGGGTCATCCGATATATGTTGTCATTATAAATACACAGATATACCCTACGGTAATGTGTACTATATATATATATATATATATATATATG
>CXYZ01012187.1:358272-423350 GCA_900006705.1 Sonneratia caseolaris
GACTTTCAATGAATTTTTAACTAGTCCTGTCAACAAATTATTTATTAACATTTATAAGGTAAATTTTCGTGTGAAACACAAATTTTATTTTTGACTGAGACATATCTCTCGACCATTCAAATCTATTGCATTGATATAGATTTAAAAAAAAGTCTATCACGTGAAAACTAGTCTTTTTCAGTCATTGACTTGACTGTAACCACGAAAGGCTTTCAATAAATTTTTAACTAGTCATGTCAATCGAGGATATTTTTTTTTGCCCCATATGGGGCCAAGTCCAAGAAAAATGCAAGAAATGATGTTGCGTTTATGAGGTAGACTTTTACGTGAAGAACTCACCGTATGCATGATCGAGTGGTTTGGTACTTATCATCCCAATGGGAGGACTTGAGTTCGAGTCCCACTTGCGGCGTGAAGCTCTTAACCCCTTAAATAGGCCAATCCGGGGCGATACGGATTAGTCAGCTGGATAAAGTCCATCTGGATACCGGCGGTTTATACCAAAAAAAGACTTTTACGTGAAGAACACATTTTATTTTTGATTGAGACATATCTCATGACTATTTAAATATATTACGTGGATATGGATAAAATAATCTATCACATGAAAATTAATCTTTTCTGGCTATAGAGTTGACTATAGTCATGAGTGACTTTTAGTGAATTTTTAACTAGTCATGTCAACAAATTATTTATTGGCATTTATGAGGTAGATTTTTGCTTGAAGTACAAACGTTATTTTTGACTGAGACATATCTCCCGACCATTTAAATCTATTGCGTGTATATAGATTAAAAAAAGTCTATCACGTGAAAATTAATCTTTTTCTGTCGCCGATTTGGCTGTAACCACGAAGGGTTTTCAATGAATTTTTAACTAGTCATGTCAATCGAGGATTTTTTCCCCCATATGGGGCCAAGTCCAAGAAAAATGCAAGAAATGATGTAGCATTTATAAGGTAGATTTTTACGTGAAGAACACATTTTATTTTTTATTGAGAGATATCTCATGATTATTTAAATATATTATGTGGATATGGATAAAAAAAGTCTATTGCTTGCAAATTAATATTTTTCTGTAACTGACTTAATTGTAATCATGAGAAACTTTCAATGAATTTTTAACTAGTTGTGTTAATTAAGGATTTTTTTTTTTGCCCCATATGGGGCCAAGTCCAAGAAAAATGCAAGAAATGATGTTGCGTTTATGAGGTAGACTTTTACGTGAAGAACTCACCGTATGCATGATCGAGTGGTTCGGTACTTATCATCCCAATGGGAGGACTTGAGTTCGAGTCCCACCTGCGGCGTGAAGCTCTTAACCCCTTAAATAGGCCGATCCGGGGCGATACGGATTAGTCAGCTGGATAAAGTCCATCTGGATACCGGCGATTTATACCAAAAAAAGACTTTTACGTGAAGAACACATTTTATTTTTGATTGAGACATATCTCATGACTATTTAAATATATTACGTGGATATGGATAAAATAATCTATCACATGAAAATTAATCTTTTCTGGCTATAGAGTTGACTATAGTCATGAGTGACTTTTAGTGAATTTTTAACTAGTCATGTCAACAAATTATTTATTGGCATTTATGAGGTAGATTTTTGCTTGAAGTACAAACGTTATTTTTGACTGAGACATATCTCCCGACTATTTAAATCTATTGCGTGTATATAGATTAAAAAAAGTCTATCACGTGAAAATTAATCTTTTTCTGTCGCCGATTTGGCTGTAACCACGAAGGGTTTTCAATGAATTTTTAACTAGTCATGTCAATCGAGGATTTTTTCCCCCATATGGGGCCAAGTCCAAGAAAAATGCAAGAAATGATGTAGCATTTATAAGGTAGATTTTTACGCGAAGAACACATTTTATTTTTTATTGAGACATATCTCATGACATTTAAATATATTACGTGGATAAGGAAAAAAAAGTCTATTACGTGAAAATTAATCTTTTCTTACTATAGAGTTGACTATAGTTATGAGGGACTTTCAATGAATTTTTAACTAGTCCTGTCAACAAATTATTTATTAACATTTATAAGGTAAATTTTCGTGTGAAACACAAATTTTATTTTTGACTGAGACATATCTCTCGACCATTCAAATCTATTGCATTGATATAGATTTAAAAAAAAGTCTATCACGTGAAAACTAGTCTTTTTCAGTCATTGACTTGACTGTAACCACGAAAGGCTTTCAATAAATTTTTAACTAGTCATGTCAATCGAGGATTTTTTTTTTTGCCCCATATGGGGCCAAGTCCAAGAAAAATGCAAGAAATAATGTAACTTTTATGAGGTAGATTTTTGCGTCAAGCATGAATTTTATTTTTGACCGAGATATATCTCACGACCATTTAAATATATTGCGTGGATATAGATAACAAAATGTTTATTGCTGAAAAATTAATCTTTTTTTGCCACTAAACTATAATTACGAGGGATTTTCAATGAATTTTTAACTAGTTGTGTCAACTAAGAATTTTTTTTTTTCACAGCATATGGGGGCCAAGTCCAAGAAAATGCAAGAAATAATGTAACGTTTATGAGGTGGATTTTTACATGAAGCACGGATTTTATTTTTGACTGAGATATATCTTATCACCATTTAAATTTGTTGCATCAATATGGATAAAAAAAAAAAGTCTATCACGGCAAATTAATTCTTTTTTGTACTGACTTGACTGTAATTATGACGGACTTTCAATGAATTTTGATAGTATATATGCATAGTAAGTCCAAGTCAAATTACACCGTCACGATTTCTTTCTTCTTTCATTGGGAAGTCGGCATCAGAAGACCAACCAATAAATCCAACCCCGCCATAAATAAGTATAGTGACTATTCTTATATATATATAATTCTTTTAAAGCTACTGCAACAATATAAGTGGAACGGTTCGTCCTCGCATGATATTGAAACGGGCAGGTGATCAAATATTAAACTACATTATCTGCATGAATAAGTAAAGGATTTGTGATGGACCGTGTCAATAATGTTCTTCATCTATAAGTAGCCCTCAACGCTTCCGTATGCCTCAAAACCAAAGTACTCTCAAAGGCATCTGCAACTGAATCGTTCTGAAGTAGCAGTCACCATGAAGCTGTTCCTCGTAGCCATCGTTGTGTCTGCTTTGGCAATCTCCAGCAGCTTTGCCTTCGATCCCAGTCCCCTTCAGGACATCTGTGTGGCCATTGATGACCCCAAAAGTGCCGGTAAATATTATATACATACATGTGTATACGTATATGCTCGTGCTCTCTAAGTATATCAAGTTTTTACCGGGTCTATAACGAATTGAGCATATTTTCAAAGTTTGGCGGCGAGGTTACATAATTGTCGATCTTGGGATTTTCTTCCTGTCCTTTTCGGTCGGGTAAAGGCTGGTCGTACTTTCTGTTAGCTTTACCAGTGCGCAGTGCATATTCTGATGCTTTTTACGTAAACCTGATGAACTGTTTCCATAACTCTCTTCTATTTCTTTCATGCAGTATTTGTGAATGGAAAGTTCTGCAAGAACCCGAACGATGTCACAGCGCATGATTTCCTCTTCCAAGGGCTCAACATTCCTCGGGAAACCAACAGTAAGCTTGGATCCAACGTGACGGCCATCACCGTTGACCAGATCGCGGGGCTCAACACCCTCGGCATCTCCCTGGCTCGCATTGACTTTGCCCCTTACGGCTTGAACCCACCCCACACACACCCACGTGGCACTGAGATTCTCACGGTCATCGAGGGGGAGCTCTACGTCGGCTTCGTGACGTCGAACCAGCTGGGCAACAAGCTCATCACCAAGGTCCTCAAGCCTGGCGACGTGTTTGTGTTCCCGATCGGGCTAATCCACTTCCAGCTCAACGTGGGGAAGACGGAGGCAGTCGCCTTGGCGAGCTTGAGCAGCCAGAACCCAGGAGTCATAACCATCGCGAATGCCGCGTTCGGCTCCAAGCCGCCGATTAACCCAGACGTCTTGACCAAGGCATTCCAGTTGGACAAGAAAGTCATCGACTACCTCCAGTCCCAGTTCTGGTACGACAACGGCAGTTAAGATTGGGGGAAAAAGACTGATTTGTGAAGTGACAACCATCATGTACCTCACCCATACGTGTGCGAGAATAACCTTCCAAGGAAATTGCCTGTTGATTTCCTTATCGAGGATTAAGCTACATTTATCACGTGTCCAGAATTCCATCTTGTGCAATGTGGAAAGGTGTGCGTATTCACGTCTCTTTGGATAAACTTTTGCATTCCCTTGTTCCTCGTCATCATACTCTACTTTGACATCGACTAACTGCATCGACAGCGGTGCGGGAATGAGCAGTCGGTAATTTTAGTGTTGGTCTCTCGGAGAAGTTCTATCATGGTGCTATTGAATCGAATCGAAATCAACCATTTCACCAAAGCCAATAAATCAAGATGGGCAGCTTAGATACATGTTACTCGGGATGAGATTCAACAGAATGCAGAGAAACCACTCTTTCATCCGTAGGATCCCCAGTGCCTCGCAATGTTGAATATTGGAAACTCATCCTCATCTCGTCTTCGTGAATATAACTTATTTACATGCAAAAGATTTATCTAGATTTTCCAAAGTTTGTAAACCCAGAAGTATGCCCAGTGTATGTCGTTCAAGCACCTTTCTGAGGCAGTGTCTCAAATGCAGAGACAGTGTTCTCAAACTTGATCCGATGGAGAGGGGCGCCACTTTGTTTAATTGCACAAGCCACCTTATCCTCAAGAGGACACCGTGCTTTCAGCAGTGAGAACACGTGATTATTCAACCTCCTAGCTTTCTTCATAGCTTCCAATAGCACCTCCCACCCCTTCCAATCCAACAATAATGGTCATGACTTGTAAAACCTTCTAATTGTATGATTCTGTAACTACTCGGGAAAGCTCGCACACAATTATAAGCAAGAAACCATAAAAGTAGAAATGATTCTCAAAAAACAATCGATGGAATCCTATGCATAAGGCATGAAAGTTCTTTTTACCTGGGATGGATGGGGAGTCTTATGTGTCATTGAAGCTGCCTCAACTTCTGCAACATTGAGTACCTGATACGAGAAATCAAATAGCTCAAAGTGCAGCTGTTGCCCTAGTAAGTATATTATAGTACAGCCACCCCATGCAATTGAATCCCCAAGCACTTCGTAGTTTGGTTGTGCTCTTGCAGTTTCCTCTAAATATCCCTAAAAAATGATAAGACAACAGATTTAGGATGCATATTCACCCAAAGGATCCCAACGACAGACTCCAAAAAACCTCACTTTTCTTGGGGAAAGAAAATGTCAGATTCTCATGAATTTAGCATCGTCAGGAATAGCTGGAAAGATCAATCTAATGCATCTCGAATCTGAAGTTGCTAGAACATTGGCAAAAAATGCAATGATTTCCCTCTTCTGATAAAACAATCCTCAGTACAAGAATAGAAATTGTGATCACCCAGTTCATTTACCACAAACAAACAATGACATTAAAAAAGAAATTACATACTATTTGAAGGCCGCTGTAGATACGATAAAAGTCCCTTGAGGTTGTAATATCAACAAAACCTGTTTTGGGCGCACCACTCCATTTACTGCAATATTTATCGAGTGCAGCACTAGTAAAAGCAAGGGCATACTCCAGGACACTGCCTGTGTTAATGTTAGCCTTGTACAGTAAATCTGCAGTACAAGGGGAAAGTTGTTGGTAAGAGCATTGAAGTAAGCACACAGGCTAAAAATAGTCTAATGAGTCATTTGTGGAGAATGAAATATAATCAGTCAAAAGAATGTAAGCTCGGTACTATTGAACTTATATACCGATCATTTATTTCTTAAAATTTTCAAAGTCAATAATCATGCATAAGTGAACAGCTAGCTCAACTAACAGGAAATAAGATGAACATAGTAGAGAAATGTGGAGAGTTAAAAGCCTAGTTCTAAACCTCATATACCAAAAATATTGTCAAACAATTTGCTATACTCAAAACTGAAAGACACAAGCATCCAACCTGCAGCTTCAGCCTGTTTTGACATGGTCTGGAAGGATATAGGATTTGGACATCCTGGGTTTGAAATGAAAGCAGCAGTAGCTGACCTAAAGAGGTTGACTATGGGGCTTACTCCTTGGGACTGTAATATTTGACCATCTATTCCTGGAACCATGCCGAGCCAGGGAGCTGTTTGCATAAAATGCGTTGTATCTACTTCTCTCTGTTCAGCATTGAAAACAATATTTGGAAAAAGAAAATGAGCAACAATATGAAAATATGTAAAAAAAAAAAGGGATTATTCTGAATATTTGCCATACCAGGACAATATCAAGAAGCCCTATCCAGTATAAGACGCTCCCAATCTCCTTTATCCCAGAGAGGACCTCAGCTTTGAGTTCTGATTTATTCCCCCAGTTAAGCTGTTCATTGATGAGCCTCACACAGCCTATTTAAGGGGAACACAGTAAAAATTAAAAGATTTGAATTGATCAGGAAAATGCTCTACGATTATCAATTCGGTGCACTTAGTTTAGGCTCTTAGAAATAACAAGGGATGCTCAGTGAGGCTTATGGTCAAGGGCAGGCCACGCACACACACACACACACACAGAGAGANCTCAGTGAGGCTTATGGTCAAGGGCAGGCCACACACACACACACACACACAACATAGTTACATCAGGCAACACGAACCTGCTACACCCCCATCAAAGGGAAGCAATCCAATAGATTTTGGCAAAGCTTCCTGTAACCCGCTAATCATTGGTTCCAATGTCGTTACCTAAAAGTACAAAGTAAAATTATTAATAAGTTGAATTATAAGAACACGAATACGTAAAATGATGGTCTAGCAATGATGTATTTAGAAAGATGGTTACTCATATCAAGAGGAATAGAAGTACCTTGTTTGATATATGATCGAGCAGTGCCCGAATAAGCCAAGGCAATGATCTTTGTCCTAGAAGTTTCACAATAGCAAACATATGTGGAATTCCAAAAAATCCACTGTATAGTCGAGCAAAACTTTGATGGGCAGAATTCAGATCCTACGAGGAGAAAAAAGAGGAAAGCTTTAAGAGCATTTACCAAGATGATTAACAAAAAGGGGTAAATTTAAGCATGTATTCACATTAAATTTTGCAAAAGGTGAGGGGGCAAAAAATGAAAAGCTTACTTGAGACCCACAATAGAAATTAGGCTTGGCGTATGAAACTGAAGGCTTTTGGGCAGGTGCAAGAGGCACCTTTGATGAACGTATGAACCTCTGAGTTGTGTTGCAGAGAATGAAATTGGGCAAGAAGTCATTTTGCATCTCTGACAATATCTGACAAATGAATCAAGTGATTCATCACTTTGGCAAACATAGATCTGTATAACAATTTCTCCAAAAACTGTGAAGTAATATGAAGACCTTATCTGTAAAGTACATTGAGTGCATAGAGTGTTCCAAACCTGAGAAGCAAGTCGGCTTGAGTATGAAACCAGTGAGATGTTCTCTAGCATCTCATTCATCATTAGACTGAAAGAGTCTATTGAAAGATCTTTCGATAACAATCCGTGTGTGCGTTTTAATATTTCCACTAGTTTTTCCAGTTCCTGCAAGTAAAGTAATGTATGATCTCGGCCTCTCGCAACCAGAAAACAACTCACAGAAACTCACATAATGCAAGGTAAGTGCACTTACTACTACAGCACATAAATCTTGAGACTCAAAGCAGTCAAAAAGAAACTCAAGGTTTTCTCTGAAAACTTTGTTCACACGCTCGGCAATCAGACTTCTCAAGTCAACTGTCCTTCCAAGCAACTGCTAGTCAAACCAGTATAATTAGAGATAGCAAGGGGAGATTACCTCAACAATGAATAAACAAGATAAAAATTAAGATTTTGCAACTTAATTTTTGGATAATAGTATTTAAGCTGGACTTTCACCTTCACTCTTGTCATCTTTAAAAGTGCTGTGAATCTCATGGGTTGGACCGAAAATTTCTCTCCATTGTCCAAGGCAAAAAGGAATGATGGATCGAGAAGTTCACTGCATAGTTTGGCCATTGACAAGTATTGATAAGAATATAATGGCAGGAGATAGTCAATAATTGAAGACTAAAAGAGTGAACAAATCATACCTTGCTGCCCAGCTCTTGTAGTATGTGAAGACAATATCGCACAACCTTGAAACGAATACATCAAAGCAATGATCCACCTGAATAGAAAGAATTCTTTAATAAAGAGTTACAGCATGCATCAAATTTGACAAGGTGAAGTTGAGGTACCTCAGCCTCAATTTCGTCATATAGGAATCGTTGTTTTAAAATGGCCAATGCTTGCTGAGCTGAATCATTGTAGATGTCAAAAGGAATGAGAATGCTCTCAAGGAGTCCCGCATTAGGTGACTCAAGGATCTGGTCTATGAGCATCCAAGGAAGAGAACATTCTATTGGAAACTGCAAACCAGGAACAGAATCATTTACTGGTTTCAGAAAACAAGCAAACATTGAATCTGAGAAGTAAATTATAACTAATTGTGGTTTCAGAAACACGCTAACATGTGAGTTTAAGTCTACAAAGTGTAAAGGTCTTGAAAAACAGCAATCAGTTTTACCTGAATAACACGTGAGGATTCCAGATAGAATTCTCTGAACCATAGAAAGCCGAGATCTGTTAGAGTTCCCAGTGTTGCTATAGCAAATAGACATCAAAAGAAATTTATCTGTTATTACATAACAAAGTTGAAATGAAACAGATCTACCCGAATAGCATCAGGAAAAGAGCAAAATTTTCAGATCTTTATGGTATTTCTGCATCTTGAACAGAAAAGCCTAAATGGTCAGTATATTTAAGATCGTTCAAATCTGGTTTAGAAGCTTGCCTGTATAGTCCATTATGTGCAGGAAAAAGCTAAGCTTATAAAAGAATGTCTCCATCTGTTTCATATCATTCATAGGAATCTCAGATCCACTGTTTCCAAAAAGCCCGCCTGGCTTCCGAAGATTACCACCAGAGACAACCTCATATATAAGAAACTGCAAGCAGTGGACCTGCAAATATGTGGTTTTTCAAGGACATAAACACAATGCACATTGGAGAAAACCTCATCTTATGATACCAAAGTTACGTTAACAATTAAGATATGATGTCTCAGGTTATAGGAAATTGCTCCGGAGTTACAATTTATCATATTTAATTGTGCAAAATTTTCCAATTCAAAGTGAACACTAATGCATTTCCTAAAGCAAGGTCCCAAAAAAATGTAGAATACTAGAACCTGAGCAGCAGTTGGTGCAACTGGTCTGGGATGAAACAAATTTGCTCTGCTTTCTTCACCTCCGTGCTGTAGAGAATGTGACTCTGACTCGGGCTTACTAGTATTTGCCATCCAATCAGCTGAAAGAGTTCTCATATCTGAAAGGATCCTGCAAATATAAAGATACAATATGAGAACAGCTGTTACCTAAGCATTAATGGAGAGAGTGTCAATCCATTCTTCAAACAAGATTTTATGCTGTAGAAGGGGGAAAAACTTTGAAGTTGAGAATATAGAAGAGAAATGTCATCCCAGCCTTGAAAGGTCTTTTTTCTTCCGAAAAGTCGTTTTCAACATGGTTGCTAGCATGTTTTGGATGAAATCTTGGACTTCCGCATGAATTGTTTCCCACAAGGCATCAGCTACCAAGGTATCACACCGCTGCATCATAGACCCAACGCTCTTTATGTAGCTGAGAAGCTCAACAAGTGCTTTTCTTTCCTCTGTGCTATAATTGTACCGAACTACCTGCAATGGAATTTTTTTAACCATGAACACATCTTGTGGAATTGGATCCTTGATTATCCACTCGAAGGCTATCATGGACTAGCAAAAGGATGTTCAACGTTCCACGGCCCATGAAGCATTAACTAGCCAAAAGCATTAACAAGGGAAAGCAATGATCTAGACTAGAGAAACAACAGGTCAACTAGGCAATGGGCCAATAGCCCCTAGCTAGGAAAAATTGCATGAGCAAGAAATTCACAATCACAAGCAAAATATAGCAAGTACTCATCTTTCAGCATTTTTGTTCTAGAAAGATCTATGGGACAATTAGTAGTTGCAAAAAAAAAAAATTATCTGGCACCATTAGATAGCAGCAACTTACAGCATCGCGTGGAGTACCTTTTCATAGTCAGAGAATGATGTAGGAGCTTCACTTGCTTCCAGTGGAGGGAATTCTTTGCAAGGACGAGAAAACTTCCATGCACATTGCTCCCAAATGCGTGAGGTCCATCTGCTCAAAAGTTGAAACCCTTCAACCACCATATCATAGACACATCCCTTGATCTCTTTGCACCACTCAACATCTGCCCCTTCAGTTGACTTCAACAGCAAAAGCTAAACAATGGAGATAAGTCAAATGAACACTATACAATGCTATAAGCATAAAGCAAGAAAAGCAATTCATGTATTCAGAAGAGAACCTGATTGACGGATGAAGCAAATCGAATTGCAAAATCATCATGCTCAGCTCTGATTGCTCCAATATGATTAATTATCAGATAATGACGCTGATAAGTAAACTGTGTTAAAGAAACTGGGTAGGTTTTCATCAATTAAGCAAACAGACAAAAGTGGGTTTCATTTGATAATATCAGCAATGGATATAAAAGTATATATCCATATCCTCAGGTAAGTTTAAAGGATATTCTATGGCCTCCCTTGGAGGAAGCTCATGAGGTGCTGGAAGAGTCAAGAGCCGAGTTTGACTAGAAAACTTTGGAAAATAGGATGATAATTCCTTCAATATTGCTGCTGGAGAAAGATGGAGATCAGGGAAAGCTGGAATTACAGGGTCGTTCTGCCAATATATGAGGAAAATCATATAAAAAAGTGTATAGCAGTAAAATCCAACAGATGGGAATAAAAACTTCTTAAAGGAGACCAAGTGAATGGCAAGAAACTAAATACCTTAAATATATTTACTAGTCTGTTGATTTTTACTCTCTTGTAAAGTGACTCACTATCCTTCTCAGATGAGGTTGCTAACACAACGAGGATGGGCAGAACTCGTAGGAGAATATGCCTCTCTTGGAAAAGTAGAGCGAAGTCCAGCTCTAATGACTCAACAGCAAAAACAATAAGCACCTGAAGAATATCTTCAACACTATCTTAAGTCAAGGACCTCATAAACAATGTAGTCTTCATTATCATTCTTATATGGAAAAAAGGTTAATGCATAAAGAGGATAATGGTATAAATAAATACACAACAGGAATGTGAAAGACAGTGCACGGGGACGGATACTTGTTCACACGAAACATCTCGACATGCAAATTCAACAAGATAGCCCACCTAGTGCTGAGGAAAATCTGCAGAAATTAAATTGGTGATAACTGTAAGCTTCTAGTTTGGTGTTGGAGTGGGTTAAGAAATTGTATCGAATATCCAATTATCTATCAAAATGATAATAGGCAAACCTGCAAATCATCCAACTCCTCTCTCATTGAATCAGTATCCTGCCACTGGACACTGACTTGTGTAAATGTTCTGTTGAGACAAGATAGACCAAAGAGGAAGATGTTACACTAGATTCAAAACAGGTTGGTTAAATTTCATAAAACTTTAGTGGTTAAGTGACAGAATTAAAAATAAATGAAATCATTTGGCATTAAGCATATAATGACAAGCTCTTGTACCTTTTATACCAAGAAAAATCATTTGGGATGCTTGCTTTGGCATTTTTAAGGTGATCTAGTTGTACAAGAACATCGAGTAGTTTTAGCATGGACCTGTTATAAAGTCCAAGTCAGAAAAAGATGAAGTTAAGCTTCTTTCATGTCAACGATGATGAAGAGTGCAATATCATTTTTTTTCCTTTGGAATAGATGAAGAGTGCAATGCATAAGACCAAAGAGTACAATGATCAAAGAAAAATGTTAACATCCACAAGCAACTATCATAAATTCAAGCATTTCTAACATTTTGAAAGGGGTCAATAACCCCAACAGCAGCATGACCTAAAAAATGCATAAGGAGAAAAGGAAATCCAAAAGAGAAGCCAAAACTGAAGACACAGGTGAGAGAAAAAGACAGGATTAAATATTAAGACCATAGATGAGTAATTGTGGGGCCATTGATGCGCCTTTCAGGCCTTGAAAACCGTTGCATATCAGCTGCAAGCTGCATTTTGATTTGAAATTGATGCATAAGTGACTAAAGAAATAGTTACACAAAGTCAAGAAAGGCAGAAGATAAGTTGAAGGTCTCCTACTTTAGAAGAAGCAGATGATTGCCACCGCTGGATTTCTCGTAGCCTACTCATTTCAAGGTCCAGAACTTGGTAGGTTTCAAGATATAAGTCAGCTTGACTGTGCTTCATCGAATCGGGAAGCTGAACAGCACAGCTTCATTTTATTAGCCACAGCAGAAAGGAACTTAAACTATTTAAATCTATTATCACGACTGTTCACATGCCTGAGGTAGGGCTTTCACACAACTGCGATATGTGTAGATAACTGATGCCATCTCTTTCCCTTCCTGAATAAGTGCGTTCTGCCAAAAATTGGTACAAGATATAACTTTTTGAATTCAGCTTACATGCTCTGATTCAATTTATAAATTTCCGTTCCTCATGTCAATGAAAATGGCCTGATAGTGACAAAGCTTGGGCCAGAGTCGAACAAACTATAGAATGGGAGTAAAGGCTCGTAAAAGCAGGATATTATTGGATCGTGCAGGAGAATGTCAACAACTAACCAGCTGATTGAGAGCTTTTGTGTCCTCGGAGAGAGACAATCTGTATGCAGAAACATCACTGTATTCTGCAAAGGAAATGCCAACCCAATACAAACCAGAGCCTATGATTATGAATTGTCACTTGAAACTAGCACAGAGCCAAATAACTTCAATTACAAAAAATTTTCTGCATCATTCAGTCTTTCCATTTCTTGAACCAACCAATTTATCCAATTTCCAGCAACGATGTTGCTCCAGACATCATAAAGTAGGGAAATTACATGAATTTACCCATAGAAACGTAAGAAAAATATGGGATCATTTGCATACCAATGGGGCTAGAGGTTGCACCAGCTTCAGATGAAACCCAGACAGCCGTCCCCTGAATCTCGGGTTGCTCATCCTTCTCATCATCAAGTCAACATCGACCGCATTCAGCAG
This sequence comes from Sonneratia caseolaris, assembly GCA_900006705.1. Lineage (NCBI taxonomy): Eukaryota > Viridiplantae > Streptophyta > Magnoliopsida > Myrtales > Lythraceae > Sonneratia > Sonneratia caseolaris. The sequence continues at coordinate 371,411 of CXYZ01012187.1, forward strand.
TTCATCCGCAAACAAATAGCTAAAAGGGCGGAAGAAGGAGCTGACAATTACCTCAAGAGAGAATGTTGACAGAGCCGCAATGGCCTCCTCAACAGGAACCGCCATTGATCACCCACCGAGCTCACTCTCCTCAATCTCCGAGAAGACCCAAGATCCAGGAGCAAGTACGAGGTGAAAGTGCGGCAGAATTCAGGCGTCGGGCACCAAAGTAGCTGGGGTTATGCAAGTTTGTTTCATAGAGTTAGCAGACGATCTGTCGTTGTTGTTCTGGATGTTGAAAGTTGCCTCTTCTGTTCCTTCTTTGGGGGCTCTGAGCTGAAATCGTGAGCGAGTCTAACTCGGTGCTGCAAGTCCGAATAAGAAATGACTGGGCAGCACTGCAATTACCAGCTTGGACATGTAACTTTGACTTTATCACACTCTTGTCCGTTTGAGAGACAAAGAACCCCCCCTAAACTTTAGACCTGCAGCAAAGAGACCCTTGCATTGCCCCCTTTTTTCTCCTACTAGCCAATAATACAAAGGGGCCTTTAATCCATTCTGGCCAAAAACAAAAAAAGTACATGATATTTTTCCGGTCCCTCAACTTATATGTGCTATATAATTCAGTCCCTAAATGTTTTCTCTCCCTAATCAATCCCCCAAGCTGGCTAATGTTTCTCTTCTTACCAGCCCTTCCATAGATTTTCCGTTAGTGGAAACCTACGTCGGTTACTTAGAAGTGGAGCAAACGATTGGGTAAAGGCAATGAGAGCAAATTCGTTGAAATTGAAAATACTTAGTGATGAACATACACTCTCCCTTCTTTGCTTCGGTTTCAAGTACTTGCTTCAAAATGGAATTATTTCTCGAAAAATAAAAGATTATCTTTATCATTCGCTTCGAAACCAAGCACGACGACATGATGTCCTTCTCCAATGAGAAAACCCATTCGCTCCTGTGTTCAGCGCGGAGAAGAAATGACCCGGTTGAGAGCTCGACCAGGGACTGTGAATGCATCAATCTCCATGGTCGAGGTGCTGCTGTATGATCATCGTGGAGAAGACTGAAACAAAGCAACAGGGAAGAAGCTACGGTTCAATATCATGACCCTTAAGTCGAGAACACAGTGCTGCAACTGAAGGAACTCATACTGCTTCAACAGCTACATTTAGGATGAATATAAGAGTAGAGTTTCTGTTGCAGTAGAAAGTTTCTAAACCCATAAGAGCACGTGGCTGTGCAACAGGCCTTGAGAAGAAGAGGACCGACTCGTGCTGATTAGCCCCCATCGGTGAGAAATTAAAGACAAAACAAGGATAGTAGAAGAGACCAGGAGCAAAAAGGGGACATATCCGAAGCCAGCATGGGATAAGATGAAAACTGAGATGCTTTGTTCAAATGTAGCATCTTAACTCCTGTACAATAAAATCATCTTATCCCGTGCCTGGTTGCAAATGCTGATTTACGCGGCAAGGAATTGTACAAGAGATATTCATGCTCGGTCGTTGATTAGAAGGGGGAGAGCTCCTCGACATATGGCTTGGATCTTGATGGCTCGTTCTGGCTTACTTCGATGTCAGCAGCTTGGATCGAACAGTCAACAAGATTGGTACCCAACTGACCTTGTGGTTTTGGCCTTATTGTTAGCTGAACCTTTGAGCATTTGGAAATTGAATTATTACGTTTTTATTATCGTACATATAATGGTACGTACATAATAGTCACATGCTTCGATATTCTTTTAATTTTGGTACATCCTTAAAAGTTAAAAATTGTAATACGCGTAATTAGGATTTATATTGCACTGGCAGAATCGCAGTCGATCAATTTCAGAAGAAGAAAAAAAAAAAACACATCATATTTGGTGAGAGAGCTTGGAATCCAGGGCTATGATGGTGCTGAGGTTCATCGGGTCCATGTACTCCTTGGAGCCCTTCAACATCTCCTGTACGATTATCCTGTTCGCCTTCTCGGATGGATGGAAAGGGTCCCAGAACGCATACTGATCTCTATTCGGGCACAGATTCGAAGCCACAGTACACAGTCCTAGACCATTATACGGTCCTTGTCCACAACAAGCCACCTTGGACGTAACAAAACCTTCAGAAAGAAATTCAGTTTTCGATCAACCTATGAACTTTACCGTAGGAAATTCAATTTTGTTTTTCCAAATATTTGTAAGTCAAGTTTACCGAATGCTCGAGGGTTGAGGATGAAGTTGTTGTTCATCAGCTGAGTGTTGGCAGCGATGAAGACATCCGAGCGGTACTTGCTGTTGAGTTGCCTCAGCATCTGGAGGAGTTGCGGGTTGAAGAGCTCTGCCGCATGCTGAAGTTCTGCAGAGCACTGGCCGTTCCTGCCGCCTCGCATGGCCAGCTCCGCAGGGACACAGCCCAGCGGCCCTGTGCCTGTTACGAGTACCCTCCTTGCTCCGAGACTATACAACTTCTGCAGATGTTATCCAGGAACATTCGTAAATCATGGTTTGTTTACTTGCTAAAATGCAGTAATTGCCTGCATGTTATGAACTAATCGAGTTCGATTACCATCAGGAGCTTTTGATACTCAGAGATGAGGAACTTGACGTAATCCGGGAGAGAAAACTGGCGAGACCGGGCAGAGAATGGCACCAAGTAGTAGTTGTTCACGAAGTCATTGCCACCCACAGTGATCAATACAAGCGCCTGGTTCACCAACCTCTTGGTTCGTCCCGGTCCGATCAGAGCGCTCACACGTCTTTGATACTCCTGGAAGTACTCGAACTGCCTGTACATCCTTATGATGTTCACCTGCACCGGTATTGGTTAGCATCGACCGCATCGGTCCCATTCTCCACAAAGATTTCATTTCTTGAACTAACTAGAAGTTTCTGGCGGGAAGTGATCTTACAAACTGAACTCCAGTGTCGTTGAGAATGCCAATGCCGGCGGATGCGAAGTTGGCACCCACAAGCAGCCTTTGCCCTCTAAGCTCTGGGCTCAGATATGGCAACGTTGGCTCCGCGCCCAGACTCTGACCTGAACCCATGTAACTCAAGTCAGGAACCAACTCAAAAACTGTGCGCTATCCATCACTATACATGTTTCATACGGAAAATAATGAGCATCGAATGGACCCAACTGATGAAGTCGGGGATGTTGAAGCCATTGGAGAACCGGCCAGTAGGCCGGTGAGTGGGATAGTCAATCCCGTAGGGAGGCATGTCGGCACGAGCAGTCGTGGCCAGATAGTTGTTGTTCCCATTGTCGACCAGCGAGTCTCCGAACACGAAGAAGGCTCGGGCTGCATCAACAGGACGAAACCCTATATCTCCCATTGACATGGCCAGAAAAAGAGCCACCACCAACATTGCTGGTGTGAGCAAGGAGCTAGCCATTGGATGTCAAGACAGGGACCTTAGCACTAAATTCTGTAAGTTTGGGATGCGGTATTTGGCACCGAAAGGGATGGAATTTATACGCCAAAAAAATAGACATGAAAAGAAATATTGCCAGAACAAAAGGCAGATATTACAGTTGCCACAAAATAGGCCATCAATGACAATAAATGCAATCTCTCATTTATTATAAAAAATAATAATGCAATTTCTTCACATTATTCAGCGGCCGGACTAAAAATGAAATAAAATCATAAAACTAGGTTAGATTTCACATTAATGGCCCCTTCAAAAACAGAGAATACAGTGCCATTATCACCGAGTTGTGATCCATCTTTATATATTCTCTTCATATTCATACCTCTGTGTATGTGTATCTGTTTTTTTTTTCCACTTTTTTAAAGTTTTTGTGTCCCCGTTCGTAGTAGAAGAGGGTGAGTCCGAGCCGATGGTGGCTGGCTCCTGTGACTGATGTAAATGAGTATCCAGTCATCGAGTCACGGGCTAGGAAACAATGCATGGCATTCACTAACCATTATACGACCAAGTTCAACCGAAATATTCATAATTCATGTATAATGCCTACCTAGTCTTAGTAGCTTGCATTGCCTCTTTCTATCTCTCTCTTTGTATATATCGATAGTGTTCAGTCTCGTAGTAATCGATTAATTATTGAACGATATATTTCGAATATTGTACCTAACAAATTGTATATTATTAGTGTACCAGCAAATTTATTATATTTTGACTGTTAAGCTCATTCGGGTTGAGGGAATCGTCTATCATTATGGCAGCAATCCATAAGAGAGAGAAAATATGGATCGAGACTTTAACTCCGCACAACATATATAGCTCTCGGGGAGGTGTGCTGGCACGACATCATGGCATACGGTTCAACTAACAGCCTTCTTCTTCACGGTGCTCCATTGAATTCGGCCATAGCTTTTCTCCATTCATCTAACTTTCAGGCTATTAATAATTAATTCCGCTGGGTCGATACAGCTAACAGACCACAATTCACAGAGTAGCCTCATCAATACGAAGGCCACAGACCCCGAAAAGCAACTATTTCTTTCCGGGTGAATGAATTCGCGTTGTGTTTTAATTGATCACAGCTCGGACCTCGATCATACTTGAATTATATCATTCCTATTAAAGAAAAAAAAAGGTCATCATGTATGAGCTCGACCCTCGTCCAAAATCTGACTTCTTCTTCAATATATCTACTTCTCCTAGCATAACATTAGCTCGTAGTGTGAAATGGAACACGAGAATAGGGGAATAAATGAATATGAAAAATTTTACGGTGAGAATCGAACTTATATCGTCAAGCCAAGAGCAGTCCCACTACACACAAAAACCAATTTCGTAGGCATAACGTAGTTTTATACATCAATTTACGGGAGACATGTAAACAGTGGAAGTCAGATTCAATTATCGTCCACTTGCGGTCAATAGTTTAGTTGGAAATGTAATAGATCTATAATCAAAGGGGTTTTACTTTTAATAGCCAAGTCGATCCGGTCCGAACTAGATATTAAATTTCTGCAGTGGAATACTGCATGCTATTCTGGAGCTTGGGGTCAAGCTATTATTGCCTATTTAAGTAATGAGACTTGAATAGAGAGGGTATGCGAACTCCAAGCAAACACGTGCAATTCTCCGATGGGCCTGATTAAGAAAGCCCGTCAACTGGAGGAGCGGGCACTGATAAAGGCCACGGCCCAGTTAATGCCAGGTGACAAGAGCCCAACTGGCCACTCAGAAAGATAATACGTGGCATCCTGATACGGTATCGTTTTGTATATGTAAGGTTTAGGGGAGCAAGGTAACATCCCCAGAGCCTCTTGACTGCGGTGGGTATGGGGACAACTCAATTTCACGTTAAACTTGAAGAATCACCAAACATAAGTTACATAATGATGTTCATGACCGAGGGAGACAACACAATCTTCTCTCTATAGATAGGAAAAAAAAAAAAAGCTTGAAATATATGATGAACACCATATCATGCCATACAGACATCACGATCCGTGAACTGAACAATTCATTGGTGGATAATTGGATACTGTGATATAGTAAGATTATGACTGCAGATCAATTGAATCCTTGGATCAGGTCCTGGAGTCCAATTCCATGATGGTGCTAAGGTTCATTGGGTGCATGTACTTGGAGTCGCCGGTCACGATCTGCTGAACAATGATGCGGTTGGCCCTCTCGGAGGGGTGGAAAGGGTCCCAGAAGGCGTAGATGTCCCTGTTCGGGCACAGGTTCGAGAGAACGGTGCAGAGTCCTATCCCGTTGTACGGCCCTTGACCGCAGCATGCCACCTTGGACGTAGCAAAACCTAACCAACACCAGCAACAACATAGCATTAGTGGAATTTAAGGTTTTCGCCATGTGTAGAAGATTGGCAGGTTTAAGAGGTATTTCAGATGGAGATTTATGCAAATCGACTGTTGGCTCAGCACATATCGTGCCCATCAGGGAGAACCGAACTAAGCCATAGTTATGATTTGGGCTATCATAAAGTTTCTCTATCGTTTTCTCTGTCATGACAGGGAGTTTAATTGTCCGTAGACCAAGCCACTGCTGCGCAGAGATTCAGTAGCAGCAGGAGATAAAGTGATATACTTCTCCTCGAGAAATACGAAGACCAGACCATCGTAAATGTATACTGCTGTTATAGCATTTGGAGATTGACAGGGAAGCAGGGCCCCACTGCGTTTAATTGCGGTCACCAGTCACGTCCCGGTTACCAAAAAGTGAGCTTTACCAGGCACATCATTTTCTGTATGGGGGATGTACCTGAAGTTAGCTGGCATTGATGAATCGGTCAACTATGATTAGTAGATTGTTACCATAAGCTTGAGGGTTATTGATGAAATCCAGGTTCATCTGCATCGCATTGGCTGCTACAAAGACATCAGAGCCAATATCGCTGTTGAGGCTGTTGATCATGTCGACAAGCTGCGGATTGAAGAGGCCAGCCGCACGCTGCAGCTCCACGGCGCATTCCCCGTTCAGGCTCCGCTGGGCCAGCTCGGCTGGCACGCAACCCATCGGTCCAGTACCCGTAACCAGAACCCTCCTTGCGCCCAGCTCGTACAGCCTCTGCAATTTAGTATGTTGACCAGTGTTGATTGATCCAGAAGTTAGCTATGAAGTTGGTTAGTTACACAGAGAGTACAAGAAGCAAAGTAGAGCTTACGGCTAGGATCTTGCGGTACTCAGAGATGAGATAGACGACGTAGTCCGGGAGGGAAAACTGGCGGGACCGAGCCGAGAATGGGACCAAATAATAGTTGTTGACGAAGTCGTTGCCGCCAAGAGTGATGAGGACCAGGGCCTGGTTAACGAGCCGCTGAGTCTGCTCTTCTCCGACGAGAGCACTCAGGCGCTGCTGGTATTGCTGGAAGTACTCGAGTTGCTTACTGATTCTAATAATGTTTATCTGCGAAGAGATCAGTTCATAAGATTAGTCACGAAAGCCGCAACACTGCGATTCCTCGTGCGTATGTGGCAGGAAAGAATGAAGATCACGAAACTTACGAACTGAACCCCGGTGTCATTGAGAATGCCGATGCCGGCAGAGGCAAAGTTGGCACCGATGAGGAGCCTCTCGCCAGTGAGTTCAGGGCTCAAGTAAGGCAATGTGGGCTCCGACCCGATTCGCTCACCTGAGAATTCGATCAGAAAAGGCAGAAAAACATATTAGGGGGAGACAAGACACCACCCATCCAAGTTAATGATTTGTTTTGTATGATGGTACTTATAAGGTCCGGGATGTTGAGCCCGTTGGAGAACCGGCCGGTGGGGCGGTGGGTTGGGTAGTCTATCCCATAAGGCGGAGAATCTGCACGAGCGGTGGTGGCCAGGTAGTTGTTGTTTCCGTTGTCGACCAGGGAATCCCCAAACACGAAGAAAGCCCGAGCGGCCTCTGTTGGGGCTAGAGCTCCTAGGACGATCAGAATTAGGCTGAAGACAAGGCAAGACATTGCATGAAACCGAACCGTGGCAGCGCGCTGCAATTCGGGGGCTTTAGTTCAAATGTCTCCCCTTCCTTTTTGAGTGCTAGAGAAGAAGATATCAGGTGGAGGGACTTTACAGGGTGACAGGGCAGAGCTCGCAGAGGGGAGTTTAAGTAGGAGATCGCAAATCATTGGATCGAGCATGGTTCGCCACATTAATGGCTCTGCGCTACTACCGTTGACAGATAATAGTGGACCACTGTGTACCCATTCTTCTTCTTATCATTTTGTTTTTNCCACTGTGTACCCATTCTTCTTCTTATCATTTTTTTTTTCGGGGGGGTAGATGTACTGTGGCTTAATATCTAAAAGGGCATTGTCCCCAACTAATCTAAGTTTAAGTGAGAAGTAACCACCTTCCCATTAATTATAATTTTTTTCATTTATATAAATTAATTATGAAACCTTATTTACGAAATAAAGATAAAATTACCTGAATTGATATCAACTTAGCAATCAANAAACTCTCGTGCCCCTTTATTTTATACCCATAAATCTCTTGTGTAATTAAAAAAAAAAAAAAGATAACCACGTGATTGTTACATTCCTCATTAGTAAAAGCAGTAGAGAGCACCTTTAAGAAGAGTTGGAATGTGATTTATAAATATGATTTGATTGAAGTAGTTCAACTCCTCTTTTTGTTAAGCAAGATCTCCTACGCGCATTTTATAAATGGACATAATATATGTTGAGAAAAATGTTAAAGGATCCGTGTTGAAAGGTTGGAATTTGATTTCATTCTCCTCCTTCTCTATTTTCTCGAGCAATTGTGTTAAATTCGTTATGAGCCCATAATGGATCGGGCTCATTCTCACTTAATAACTCAATCTGATAGGTGGTGGTATCAAACTTTCTTATAAGTTCATAGCGTTTTTTTTTTAATTTAATCAGATTGTATATCTCAACATCCGCCCTCACGTAGCAACGTGGTCTACTTTGCCATGTGCCATTAAACACCCACCTTTAATAATTGTCTACGAACTTGGTACTCTTCTTCCGGTCTCAGGCAAGAGGGACAACTGGCCACGAATTTGGCGATTTTCTTTCACACTCGGACTTATATTGATTGACCACAAGCCAGGCTTTTGGACTTGGGTCGGGCGAGATGCGAGTCCACTGGCTCTGATACCATGTTAAATTTGTTGTGAGCTCATAATAGATCGGGCTCGTTTCCACTTAAAAGCTCAAACTGATAGGTGACGGTAACCAACCTTCTTATAAGCCCACAACATTTTCTTCATTTAATCGATGTGAGATCGTATATCTCAACATCTGCCCTCACGTAGCAACTTGGTTTACTTTGCCACGTGCTATTAAATATTCGCCCTCAACAACTATCTACAAGCTGGGCACTCTCCTTCCGGTTTTGGACGAGGGGGACAACTAGCCATAAATTAGGCAATTTTCTTTCGTACTCGAGTTTATATCAACTGACCACGAAGCCAAGTTTCTGGACTTGGGTCGGGCAAGGTGCAAGCCACTGATTCTGATACTATATTAAATTTGTTGTGAGCCTATAATAGATAAGGTCCGTTTCCACTTAAAAATTCAGGTTGATAAGTGACGGTACCCAACTTTCTTATAAGCTCATAACGTTTCCTTTATTTAATCGATATGAGATCGTATATCTGAACAATCTAGTATCTCTCTTCTAAACTTTGGGCATTTGACAGTTGTTTCTCTTGTTGTACATTAACTCGCTTGATCGGGACTTCTCATCCGTTGTGTCAACGAGAGTAGGAATGCGCGCATGTGACAGAGAACACGTGAGGAAGTTGAATTGTAAACTCGTCCTAAATGAGATGGATCGACGAGCGGTAATTTCATTCGCACGCGAGCTTGTCGATGTGTATTCTAGAATTCATTCGCGACGCACGGTAGTCGTTAGTACGTAAGGGCGACGAGGCACAAACCATGCAATAACCCGATAAGCTCCGACAAGGTGGTGGTAGAGATTAAATTGTTTGTCCCCATGAATATCGAAGGCCTAGTGATCTTGATCGAGACTGGGCCAGTAGCACGGAATCTGCAGTCAAATAATCAACAGTTGCTGTTAAAACCGAGAAAAAACCTATACGCTCCCACTTCACATCTTGATAGAAGGTATATATATATTAATAAAACTTTTATTATACTATTAATAATAGAATTATAGTAAAAATTTTATATGTTTGTCATATATATTTGAATTATATATATATCTCAAAACAACCCATTTAGTCTTATATATTTAAATTTATAATATACTTGAATTCTAATTTTAACGATTTACTGACGTGAAATTTAACGGTGTCACGTGACATGACAAGTCACTATAGTTTCGCCATGTCATCGTACTATATTAGTTGAATTTTATTATATCGGCAACTTATCGCCTTATCATTATATCATATAAGCAGAGAACGATCATAGATTTTTGTTATAATTCATTGTTAAATTATTGTATTATGTCAATTTATTAGTAATATTATACTATTAATGTTATTTATTAAATATACAGTTTGACCTATTAAACTCATGTGTTAACCGGTTTCAATCTGATTCGATTTTAAAAACTATTTATTATAGGATAGGGACGCCTGAAGATTTTCTAAACAAAGAAAGATAGCGGTGAAGAAAAAGGAAAGGACCAAACACGATGTCTTTGGGAAGCTGAGTGTCATTAATGTAATCATTCACAAAAGAGAGACATCTGCTGCTGTTTTGTTGACTGTGATAGCTGGGGGGAAGCATAAGCTGTTGAAACAATGTGCCCTGCTGCTTGTTGAGGATCTACATTGGTGGTGATGGACTGATCGATATATGCTTACATCTTGATCAATTAGCTAATTACACACACACACACACACACACACACACATATATATATATATATGGTGTGCATGTGTTGGGGGTATTTATATAAATGCGATCTGACTCGCGGATGCTTGATTAGCACACAGTAATGCATGTCATCCATCAGCTCATTTTTCCCTTTTTCTCAGAGATCAGCTGCCATTACGTCGAGCCGCGGCACATGAATGGGCGATCTGATAATGCGCTTCCTCGACGTTGAATGAGATTAGAGGTTTAATTTGTCGGCTCGTTCCCAAGCATGCATGAACTGCTGGGACAAGCTAAATTACATCGTATCCAATCTTTTGATGTATCATTCGGACCTAGGATTTAGTTGCTAAGTTGTCGTGCCAAAATTGTTGCACTTACATACTCTAGCTATGTGAGGACATCCATATGCAAGCTTTACAATTTAACTCAGATCGGCTCTTTAACCTCTCCTGCTACTTATTCAAACCTATTCCTGATTTACCTATTAAAAGATAATTGAGTTGAAGTTTGAGTAACCCTAAAAAACCCTAGTTTGCGATGTTACGTTACATGCCACGCTTATGCATTCGAAGTTAAAAGGAATTTTCTCTGCCACACAATACAATTGGAATGGAGGACATCAGATAGATTCGGCCCCTTTCTCTCCATCTCCTTGCCATAGATCTTCTCTAGCTGTGAATCGGTGCTCCAGGAGTCACTGCGCCACAAATGAAACTTATCGTATTACATGGAAGAGATAGACTTGGGTACAATATATTAGCGTGGGATAATTTAGAATAGATTTTTTTTTTTGCATAAAAAGTAAGTATAGTATTCATTCTAAAATTATAAATATTTAATTTTATATGTAATTATTACTCTAAAACTTTTCCTACTAATTTATTTTTATTCTTCACTTATTTCTTTTTAATTCAATCAATTGTGCTCCTTATTTCAATTTACCCTTGCTCACTTGTCTACGTCTTGTGTGTCCTACATACATACATATATATATATATAAGTGAGTAGGAGAAAACTAAAGGGGGGATGAATTGAAGGCTATGTCACCCACAATAAATATTGTAGGGCAATCTTTAACTACTACTATGGAGGACGATTGATTGATCCAATTCCATCTACCAGATATTTATCCTATTTCTCGGTCATGAATCCCAACACCACCACCCGCACGGTTTAATCTCGCTTAGATCATCGAACTAACCTCCTCGGATCATCAAATGGGTTCATGTAGAGCATGCACAACATTGTCACGACAATGTGAACTCGGACAAAACATCATGTGAATCCCGCACTTTCTTATCAATATGAGATGACTACCTCCTTTTCTTCTCAATGTAGCATCTCTTTTTTGATATGAAGTCCTTGAGTTGGCACAAACACCAAATTCATAAATGGGAAAATTGAGTTTTGAATATTTGAAATTATGAGATATAAGATCGATTAGTATATAAATATCAGTAACAAAAATCCTTAAGATAGGTTTTTACCCAGACAAAGAGTTAGTTTGGTGAAATTACGATAACTTCCCAACCTATGGACCGAGATCAATCCCCACCTGGATGTTTGGGTTGGTCAAGTTACGAGAATGCTTCCAATGGGATTTCAAGATCCCTTTTTATGATCAAAGGGTTTTCAAGCTCCTTTTGCATTTGCAGATGAAGTCCATTCACCGAGATCCCCTAGTCTTGATTTGGAACGAGGCTCCATATGTTCCTTTACAGGACTCTTCCTTCTTCTTCTTCTTCTTCTTCTTCCTCTTCTTCTCTATAGACCTATGAACAGTGGACAGATATGAAGAGAACGAGATAAAAGGTGATGTGGGTTTGGGAGATTAATGGAGCCAACTACTCTTACAACCCATCACCTATTCATCTTCGCCTCCCCCACACAGAACTAAAAATAAGAAAGGGCGAGGGGACAGACATACGTGTAACAATGGAGCAAACATTTTATTCATTGCCCCGATTTATGTTGCTCAACGCAACGCAGACGAACCAGTCAATAAAAGCAAAGCAACATTTTCAGGCTATTAAATTACTCTGCTGTACAGTGCGGGCCAATAAATGAAATCAATGCTCCTTCCCTCCCTCACCTCACCTCAGCTCAGCTCAGCCAGCTCCTGTTTATGGAGTTCAATAATGGCGCGATCATATAATATCTTTCCTCTTCTTCTTTTTTTGTTTGTTTGTTTTTGCAAAGGTGCGATTAATAATTTCACTGACACTGAGACACCAGTCTATGGACAAACATTAAATTCGGTTTGCCTCTTCTCTGTCATTCCTCATCTTTCGTACGTACTGGTTGCCAGAGATATATAAGGCTAACAGATTAGGGTTTCATCAAGAAGGATCGGCTGCCCCAAACTGCTGAGCATCCGTCCCAACAAGTAACCTCGAGCTGCGCGACTATTTCTCATCCGTGGTCGGGCAGGAGATGATGCTTTCTTTTTTGCGCTACAGCTCAATGATTACCAGTCTCATGCTCGGTTTGATAAGGTATTGGTCCTACACTTAAAAATTAATTATATATATATATGTATTAAAATTTTCAACCGATAGATTTGTGTTCTGCTAGCATCACTACAAGTGAGAAGAACTGTTGGTGGCATACTAAATCAGGAAATCAGCTAGCCAAAAAAAAAAACAAACAAATGCAGGTTGAGTGTCCAAATCCGTCTGGCACTTCGTCTTTCGGCAATTCCGTAGCTATCCAATTCACTGGTCAATTCGTGATCTCCTCGATAGACTCAACCACGACCGCTGACTCCTTAAGGCCCGGGTAATTATCACGAAACAGTGCACCTAACTGTCCATGAGATTACCAGCAAATCGACAAGTCCAATTCCAAACGGACAATGAGAAACGTATCTCGTTTTAATCTTATCTAGCATTAGCTCAGCACTCTAATGGAGCTAATTGGTGACACTGGTCATGCCATTGGGCCTCACGATGAGCCTCAAGAATTCCGAAAGGCCCAAACTCTCAGGCCCACGGGTGGGCCGAAGAGAATTTTAGTGGGCGACAAACGTAAATAGCCCATTCTTTGAGGATATCCGAGCAAGAACATCACTAGCACCAACACAAACAGATTAGATTGACCCGATGGAACACTATCCACACACTCTGGATATTGTGCCGATGTGGCACCACATCATTGGCCCAGGCACCCATCCCCAAGCATCCGGCCAATTGGAACAATCCTGCCCCCAGCAGAAAGAAAAAGATTTCGTCCGCTTCTCAGACTCCTCAGAGTTTTGTGAACCATTAAGAATTGACCTAAGAATTTGTAGCACAGAGAGCTCCAAATTCTAATGGCTTCCTTGAACATGGCCTCAGTAGCTTCAAGCTTTCTGGTGAGTTCAAGCATAGGGACCTCGGCCAGCAGTTCATCCTCCAGGAGCATCGTCTTCTTCCCTCGGGAGGGCAACACACGGTCGGGGAGGCTTGTGGTTCGGGCTGCCGAGGAGGGAGCTCCACCACCTGCCGCCACCACGACCGCTGAGGGTGAGAAGCCCAAGGCCGCCCCCAAGCCCCCTCCGATCGGGCCCAAGAGGGGTACCAAGGTAGGTACTCGGTCTCATTTATATTTTGAACAGGGATTCTACATCTATTGCGGCATATCGGATCTTACATTTCATGACTCGAAATATTCCGCATCGGTTGACCTGTTAAATTGGAGGAGATGGGGATAAAGATTCTTGTGTTTGAGCTTTGACATGGGAATCTGATGTTGTGTGCATAGGTCAAGATCCTCAGGAAAGAGTCCTACTGGTACAAGGATGTCGGATCTGTGGTGACAGTCGATCAGGTAAATGCCCTTCTCCCTCATGCTTTGTGATATTACATTACCGGCCGAGCCAAGCGCAACAATACGAGCATAAGGTTTGATATTCATCTACTCGAATTGATCATACCCACCAAGCTCTGATTTCTTTGTACTCACACACAACGCGATTTAATTCGATGGAGTAGGACCCGAAGACAAGGTACCCAGTCGTGGTGAGATTCAACAAGGTGAACTACGCCAATGTGTCCACCAACAACTACGCTCTGGACGAGGTCGAGGAGCTTAAGTGAGAGCTGGATGTAATTCAATTGGCTGTACCCCTTAATGACGAAGGATACTTTCCTCTCCCCGTGTGTAATCTCTTCTCCGATCAATTCCTTCTCTTCTGTTCATTGCGGTTGTCCGATATTTTTGTCGAGTTATCATCTTCCGTCTTCTCAGATTTGTTTCAGCTCGAAACTGTACATATGCATGATACGATTACTGTATGTCTCAAAAGTGAGGAGCATAAGATGTCTTTAAATACGGGAAATGGTACATTTAACTATCGAAAAAATGCATATGCCATATCAAACAGTTGAAGATCTCAACTGGGCTGATGTCAAATGTCTCATGGTGACTCTTCTCCCCTTTTAGGTCGAATTACAACATTTTACCGAGACTGTTTGATAACTAGAATAAGTGGAGATTAATTGGGTTCGATCCATGAGCCAGTAAGGATGCTGGACTTTAGAGGAGGAGTGTTACATAGACATGATTCAATTAAAGTAATTCAAAATCTGCTCCTCTTAAAGGAAGAATCATAGAAAGGAGAAAAGGCAACAGCTTATTTTTCTCGGGGAAGGCAAAAATTATGGAATCTCCGGCCGCAATTCTTCCTGCTCGTTTGGGTGGGGCGTTGGCACTTGGCAAACAGCCGAAATCTTACCTTCCACCTGTAATCACCAGAATTTCTATGCAAAAGCAGATGGGATCATCCTCCTGCTGCAGCGTATTTCAAGACGTCAACCCAACATCTCTATGCAAAATATGTTTGTAATCGGAAAAAAAATTGATTTCAACGCAGTAACTCAAAGATTATGAAATCCCAAGCCGCAGTTCTTGCCGTTCAGTAGTTGGGTGGTTAACACTTGGCAGAAAGTCCCAGTCTTACTTTCCATCTGTAACCACCACAATCTCTAAGCAAAACTGCGAAAACATGTTAAAGTCTCGAGGAGATTGCGGTTACCTTGAGTGCAGGCTCTGATGACACAGACAGCTGTTCCGTTTTGCCGGGCTCCCCTGCCACCGTGTCAGCCTGTTGGGGCCGCCACCTTCTCACACGTGTCAACACCCAATCACTCCCACCACTTTCTTAAAATATCCCCTCTCACCACCTCGGGGCCACGAAGTGCCACTCTTTCCTCCTCCGTCGTCGTCATCGTCTTCTACTTCTTCTTTAAGACCAACTGAAACTGAACTCACAGAGAGTCTCACAGAGGAGAGCAAATGGAGCCCAAGAAGAGCATTAAGGAGAGCTCGGGCGTGAAAGGGGCTGTGGGGAAGTCTAGGAAGGGGCGCATGAGGGGGAAGGGTGGACCCGAGAACGCGGCTTGCAAGTATCGAGGTGTGAGGCAGCGGACGTGGGGCAAATGGGTCGCCGAGATCCGTGAGCCCAACCGCGGTGCCCGCCTTTGGCTTGGCACCTTCAACACCTCCAAGGAGGCGGCTGCTGCCTATGACGAGGCCGCTCACAGGCTCTATGGCCCCTCTGCCCGCCTCAATCTCCCGCCAAACCACCAGCAATCCACAGCGTCGACAACGAACCCTCCTCTCGATCCCTCCCCCGAGGGCACGGTGGCCGAATCCCCCTACCCCAGTGCGGGGGCGGCTGTGCCAGAAACCCCTACTCCTCCCGCTGGCAGTTGGTGGGAGAGCTGCTTGGTTGTCTCGGATCTGCAGGTCGAGGATGGGAAAGACAGCTTCTATGGCGGAAACTACAGCTCATGGAGGTTTCCTGCGATGAGCGACATTGGGTTCCTGATGGACGAGGCGGTGCTGGACAGAGGAGAAGCCCCCAGGGATAATGAATATGATTACTGGGAGGGGTTGCAGGTTCCAGGGAACTCATATGCTTGAGCAGAAGGGACAAGCTGAAGCCCCCCAAAAAATAACACTAAGGTCTTCTGTTGTTTCTGAGTGAAGCTGGTTTTGAGAAGAAGAGGAGGAGCCGAAACGGATGTAGCAGAGGTAGTTTGTGTATACACAGAGTTCTGTTCTGTAGGAGGAATTGGCTTGGGGTTGATGTTCTGGGATAGAAGATAATATGCCAGATCCGGTTTTAACACGAGCGTGTTTTGTTCATGGAAATCAGTCGAATCCAGTAGATGAAGTTGATTCGACTTCTGGGATCCAGTTTAGGAGAAATCCAATTCTGGCTAGTTTGCTATCTATCTACGTACAAGGGCAGGGTGGGGCTTATTACGTTAAACGCCTTGCTTGGGTCGGAATGTGAAGAAATGAAAAGAATAGGGGCTTATCTGTAACTCTTTTCTGTCTAGTACATGAGATACTTGAAGCATATGCATATTCTCACAGTTAAAAGATCGAAAATGACCGCTAAAATATGACCATCCGAGAACAAGAAGAGACCGTACGATCGCGAGAACCATCACGAAACCACACCCTCTCAGCCGGACGCGAGTGTCCTGGTTGCCTGAACAAATTTCACAATCACTTCTGCCTCGTTCAAATTCTGCTGCATCAAAGTATACAATACAAGCATGTGAGGCTCATCCGCAGGAGAAGTGCAAGTGCAGATCTATGATAAGTTTGAGTCATGGATACCAGATCCAGTGAGAAGTGGCGCTGCACGGCACTGAGCATCTCCTCCCTCGGAGTGTCAGAATCCACGCTCATCTGCAATATCCCAATTATACGGCCAGCGTACATGAGAAATTCAGGTCTGATGATTCTAGTCAAATAGCCATAGGATGACAGAGAGGAGATAATTTGGATGGCGTATATACCAAGGTATAGTGTTTGCAGTATCGTCGGAGAGTGTCCGTTCCGAGTTTCGCCAAGTCGACCCCCTGAAACCCGGAAATCAAATCATTCAACGCTAGACTGATGCCGACTTGAAAGATTTCTTACACTTCTTATCTGTTCTAAGTTTAAGGGCAATGCTGAATAAAATGCAGGTGGCATGCAATCCGAATTGTGTCATTACCAGTTGCGGAGCTCTTCTTATCGACTGAGCACCTTGGTGCATTCCACGATTCACGGGCTTGGATGACGCCTTGATGCAGGACACCGTCCTACTGTGGCGGACACGGAGCTTTCCGATTTTTGGCAAGTTATTAATAGCACGGGCTGTTCATCAGGGAAGTTAGACAGCAACCATCTCAGACAGGTTAGCACAGGCACTGAGCTCCAAATTGCAACCCCACCATGTACAAGGCCTGTAAAATATTATGTTCTTACGTGAAGGTTACTTACAAGAATCTTGATCCTTGTCTCCAGTGTCAGACTCATTACCAGAGTCGAAATCGAGTTCGTGGTCTTCTTCTTTCTCTCCCAGCATGTTCATCTGCGGCTCAACTTCGACCCCATTCTTCCTGAGGCACTTGCACGAGTCCATGGAGTTTTTTTCCTGGTCGATGATGAGTCCATAATAGACTGTTAGCTAAGGGAAGCAAGGCTCCGTTTGTGGAACTGACTTTGAATGAACATGAGTGAAAAAACAAATTCTCAAATAAGCTTTTCTTGTTCAAAAATCAGACCTACGTAATGACCAAAATTACATCTTATGACATTATTTTAGATTCTGTATGCACACCATCTTAGATTATAAGGGCACTCTCATTCTTTCTCCTTGAAAGGGCCATAAGACCTGCATGCCTTAGAGAAACTCTTAAGTTCATTTCTTTATATGAAATTCAAGAAACCCAATAATCTCTGCTAGCAAAATAGGTAAATTCTCCTAATTATAACTCTTTTTCCCAATTTTCTTCCGCTCCAACCTAAGCTTTTTCTGAACGTGAAAAGTTGTCAGATTACATCAATCAGGTCAAAAACTCCAGTTGAGGTCCATGTTCAGTCTAAATGAAGTAAATGGAGTCAACTTCGCCCCCTTTTGGTCAAAAGATCTATGACGTTAATACCAGCTGGTTAGAGCTCTTTTGAAGCATTGACATATCAACGTTTAATCCATCAATTTAAACCAGCACTCGGATTCGAGAATTCAAATCAAATGCAGGTAGGTTGTACTTTGTATTCACTTAAGAATTATTCGTTTTATTTATCAATACGGCTAACCTGAATGGTGATCATAAAAAGTTTAAGGACTAGACTTGTCAATGCCAAATTTGACCAATGAAAGCTGCAATTTACCGATCAAGGTGGGTCAGATTACCACAGATGCAAGCAGAACAGAGAAAATTAGGCACAGAGAGAAAGGTAGGGTGAGAGATGCACAAAGTGAGAACCTCTAAGATGGTGAAGCCCTTCAGAAGTCGTTCTCGGTTTGACTTAAATCAGATAGCTTCTCGTCCTGTTCATAATTGATGCTTTCTACCCACTGGTGCTCTTTTTCACTGTGATGTGAGTTGGGTTTGTGGGTGGTGAAGAAGACAATCCTCATTTTTCTTCTTCATTTTCTTTAAAATTTCCTTATTGTTTAAAGTAGATTTTATTTGGGTAAATTTGGTAAATAAAATTTCAATTACCGTTTCACTCCAGTGAATTTCATCATGAACATGCCATATTTAAGAAATGTGATGCTCATTCTGACGTCATTCTGTTACATTCGATGTCAATGGTTGATTTCATTCCTTTTCCAACGGATTTCATACTATCAAACATGACCTAAAACTAGAACTCAAATGAATGTGAATGTTTTGCAGACAGATTCCGCGTCCCATCAGCATTTCGAAGCTGCGAAGGATCCGCAACAATAGATTCCATGGCCTGTGCTGAGGAGCTAAGGGGAGGAAGCCCTTTTCTCCCTTTATGGTGGGGATCCATATCCCATGATTTTGGTGAGCTTTTGTCTGATGACTGTATACAAAAATGTGATAAAATCCGTGTTTATATGTCTGTCTGCACATGATGTGCATTTCTGTCGGGTTCCCCCCTTTCCTCTGTTCACTAAAAGCTTGGCATTTGTATGGACTCAGTTGGGTTCCGATTTTTCACAAATGCTAGATGAAGACACACATTCATTCTCCTTTTTTCCCCTGAAATTATTGGCCTTGAGGACCCATTGATGTCCTCTCTAGAACCTCTAGTTAGCAGGACAATTCTCTTTAGCTCTGAACGAACTTGAAATTCACAGGAAACTAAACGTAAGCTCTTCAATTCAGAAACTCTTTTAGCTTTCTTTCTTGTATGTAGAAGCATATTTATAAGTGATCCATCTTTTCCCCATTAAAAATTCTGATTTTTGAGGAGCTACACAAACGTTTGTGATCTATAATCCATCATGAAGAATAGTAACTTGAGCTGGTAAGCAATGATGATGCCCAGGGAATATATATTTTTTTTTTCCAATTACAATGGAAGTCAAAGAACAAAGAAGCGGATATGAGAGGAAAAGAGGAACTAAGAGAGAAGAGTTCCATTAACAAGAGACATGAAATTCCCTTCTTTGCTCGATCATTATTTTAGGACCCGAGTGTACATATACAACTTCGTCTCTCTCCCAAGGCAATGGCCAAATGTCGATAGCCATGAGAAGACCACTCTGTCACTTTCACCTTCTTCTCCTCCTCCCCATCTTCCCCCCTCTGTAGTTATAGAGTTATGAAGATGCAGGAGAAAAAGAAGAAGCAGACAGCGAGATGGTGCTTGCTTTTTATGCAGGCAGAAATATTTTATAGTAGTGCTATGGCGACAGCCATTTATCACATGTTGAAGGGTGGTGCTACTGGCACCTTCTTGGCAAGTCAGTGCTTGTCTCCATACCCTCTCAGCATTTGTTCTCTCACTGTAGTAGTCAGTTACGGCTTCTCCCTCTTTTTTTCTCTTTCTCCTTTGAACCTTGAAATTCAGGTAAATTCTATGAACTTTGCGTATTCAGTTTCATGTGCAATGTTTTAGTTTCCCATTATTTTCCATTGGCCAAGGCAGCAGACAATTTAAGATCTGTAGAAAGCAAGAAACTAGAGATTATGCTTGTCGAAGATTGAATGTAGATGTGTCAAACATGGCTTAATTCGGTTTAAGCATAATGTTTCAACTTTAAACTTCACTTCCTAAGAAGCAGAAAACACCGAAAGTCAAGAATTAGAACTTTTTTTCTGTCAGTAAGAATTGGAACATTTGTTCATGATTGCATATGTTGTTAATCCAACGACATTCATTGATTGCCTAGGGCTTCCGATCTTGGCAAAGTGAAAGGAAGAAAGGGAAATTTACATAACTCAGGAAAAAAAATAAAGGGCAGCACAAATTTGCAGTCTAAATGTAGATGCTGCTCTTGCTTCTCTACAGGAGGCCGATCATCGGTGAAATACTAAAGACCGGCTTCTCCTTTCCAGCGTTTTGCCCATCGTTGTGGTTATCATAGCACACACTCTTCCTCCGAGGTTTGGCCTCTCCAAGCATTATCAACACGTCACTCATAGAGGGTCGATCTTTGGGCAGCTTAGCGGTGCAAAGGAGTGCAATTCTGAGCACCATGAGCATCTCTTCTTGGACGGGCTTGCACTGGCCAGTGATGCTCGGGTCTAGAGCTTCGCTAACAGCCTTGTTGTCTCTGATCTTCGTTCTAACCCATTCAACTATGTCTATCGCCTCCCCAAATCCCGGATCCAATGGCATCTTCCCTGTCAGGAGCTCAAGAAGCACGACACCATAGCTGTATATGTCACTCTTCTCGTCTACCTTTAACGTGTATCCATATTCTGTTTCAGGACAAAAAAATGTATAACAAATGTTACCATTCAGACATCTCTATCTTCTCATCATTTCCTTCAACTTTGGGCAAAGGAAAAACAGAACAGGAATAACAAGGACTACTAACCTGGTGCTATGTATCCATAAGATCCAGCAACCATCGAGACGGTCTCGTTCTTATGTATCATCATCCTCGCAAGGCCAAAATCTGCTATTCTTGCCTCGAGATTAGCATCAAGCAGGATATTATTTGACTTGATGTCACGGTGAATGACTGGCGGGTAACAACCATTGTGGAGATAGTTCAACCCTTGTGCAACCCCAATGGCTACATTATATCTCGAGACCCAGTCCACGAGCAACTTCGCTGCTTGTTTCCCATGCAGGGCAGTACCAAGGTTCCCATTTGGCATGTACTCGTAAACCATCATCACATCACTTTCGTTGTGGACATAGCCCAAGAGCCTGACGATATTTCGGTGCCTTAGCCTCCCTAGGAGGTTAACTTCCCTCAGCAGGTCTTCCCCGTTCTCTATGTCTGATCCTGATCTCCACAGCTTCTTAACTGCCACAACCACATGAGGCCGGTAGATCTCGGCCTTATACACTATTCCAGTGCCGCCCATTCCTATGATGTTTGACTCATTGATGCAGCCTAGAATGTCTCCACTCGTGAAGCCCACCCTCTGGAATGCCACGAGACGCCAAGGCCATTCGTCATGGCCCTTCTTAAACCATCTACTGTAGAAGTAATTGGTATCATACAAGTACCATTTCCGGTAGATGAATTTCCCGACAAAGAAAGCAAGGCCCAGACATAGGATCACTGCCGTCCCGACCGCAAAACCTACTATTATGTGGTAGACGTGCATACCCTTCTGCTGCCTTGACCCGCTAAAAATCTTCTGCGAGCAAGGAGGAAGCGTTCCTCCACAGAGTCCAGGATTGCCCACTAGATCTTTAGGGTTAATGTTCATCAAGAATGCAGTTGAAGGGACCGGACCTACAAGATTGTTATATGCCAGGTTGAGACTTTCCAAGGCTGGTGAGTTCCCCAAATTTTCAGGGATTCTACCGGTCAGGGAATTGTTTGACAGGTTAAGAATTGCTAGAGTTGGCATCATAGCAAGGGATCTCGGGATTTCTCCATTGAGATGGTTGTCTTTGAGGTCTAGCTTCACCAACTTCCTACATGAAGCTATGCTACTGGGAATATTTCCTGAGAGACCGTTGCTTGAGAGGTCGAGCACGGATAGGGACGGGCAGTCCTGAAACTGGTCCGGGATTTTTCCATCCAGCTTGTTGTTCGAGGCAATGAAGGTCTGAAGGCTGGGGATTGAGAAGATCCCGGTAGGGACGGAGGATTCAAGTCTATTATGTGAGAGGTCTATGAAGGAAAGTGAAGTAGAAAGGGAGAAATCTTGCGGAATCCGACCTGAAATATTGTTAGAGGCCAACTCGAGCCACTGGAGACTTGGGAGGGTCCCAAAACCACTGGGAATCGGGCCAGAGATAAGGTTGTGCTGCACTCGTACCCGAACTAACGAATTACACCTTGAGAGCCCAACCGGGATCAGGCCTGAGAAGGAGTTGCTGAAGAGAATGAGCTTGGTGAGGTTTCCTGAGCTGCACAAGCCTGCTGGGATTTGGCCGGATAGGGAATTTGAGGAGACATCGAGCCACTGAAGAGGCGATTTATTCCCGAGGTTCGGAGGCAGGGGTCCGGTCAAGGAGTTCTTCCATAGTGCAAGTACCTGCAAATTGGGTAGCTCCGCAAGTTGAGTTGGAACAGAGCCAAAAAGCCGGTTGCACATCAAGTTGAGAAGCTCCAGGTTCTGCAGATCCCCAGTACTCTCAGGAATCTCTCCCGAGATCTGATTGTCTGAGAGGTCGAGGAACACGAGAGAGGACATGTTCCCGATCTCCGGAGGGATAATACCTGAGAAGTTGTTTTTGTACAAATAGACTGTTGTGAGCTTCTGAAGCTTTCCAAGCTCAGCGGGGATTTGACCGCTCAGGGTCCCCTCCGCCAAGTCAAGGTATTGAAGATTCGATAGGTTCCCAAACTCTGAAGGAATCTCCCCCTCAAACTTATTGTACCCGAGAATGATGGTCTCGAGAGAAGAAAGTGCCCCAAGCTCTCTCGGAATCCTCCCAGTGAGATTATTCCCTGAGAGGCCGAGAAACCTCAGGCTCTGCAAGTTCTTGAAAGAAGCCGGGACTGATCCCTCAAAATAGTTCCCCCTCAAGTCGAGGCTTTCCAGAATAGTTGCATTTCCAAGGTCCTCGGGAATGGTGCCTTCGAAATTGTTGCTTGACGCATTAACTTCTCTCAGCTCAGGAGCCTGGCCGAGGCCGACGGGAAACGGCCCAATGAAGTTGTTCATGCTCACGTCAATGCTCCTGAGGGAGGTGAGATTCAGGAGATACCGCGGGAGAGAGGAGTTGAACAAGTTCCCGCTAAAATTTATCGAGGAGAGGCTACTCAAGTCTTGAATGTGCTCAGAGATTCTGCCACCGAGGTTCATGTAGGACAGATCGAGCTTCTCCACGAACCCGCTCGGGCTGCAACCCACGCCTCTCCAGTTGCAGTGGACGAGACTGCTTCCTTCCGAGCTGTTCGGTGCCCTCCAGTCATTGAGGCTGTTTGAGGGATCTACAAGGGCAAATTTTATTGACAGCAGGGCTGAGAGTTCATTGTTCACTTGAGCTCCCTCAGCAGAAACAAGTGAGAGCCCCATGGAACAGTAGAAGAAGAGGAGGACGAGGAGGAGGAGGAGATGAGTATCCATTTCCTTTCCCCCCCTATTCCCTCTGGCCTCCTACGATTCCTCAAGAGAGATTTCTTCACTTCCCCTTCTTTGATCTGTTCCGTTCCTTCTAATGCATTGGCATTTTGGGTTTGTGGAGGAGCAAATGGTCGAGAATCGAGTGCTAATATATGTATGCTTTGATAATGCAAAAGTAGGGGTTAAATTAGAAATTGAGGAACCAATTAAATAGACAACTTGCCAAGCATTTTATTCTTTCGGTTGAAATAGAGACCAGGGAGCTTAAAATATATAGAAGAAGAAAGAGAAAATTACAAAGTACAATAAATTTCATTAACAAAAATTCAATCATTTTAACTATAAATTGAAAGCAATATTGGTACACTAATAATTTTTTTTAAAATAAGCATTAGTTTGTATGAGGAGTAGTATATTGGGGAATTCGTGGGTTCTTGGGATCTCCAACAGCTAAGAGTGTGAAGATTGTGGCTGTGAATCTTGGAGTTATTGGGATCCCTTTCAGACAACGGAACATGCGGTGGGAGGGGTGGAAAGAGAATATTGTTTCATGACACACATTCATGTTTCCTTCCCATCTCATAATTGAATTCAGGGAGTCAACTTGGGGAAATAATTACTTAATAATTGACCCTTTGCATGCTCATGGGCAAATTTCCTGGCCAATCCTTTTTGTTTCCCCAGGCCACTTTTCAATCAAAAAGGGTAATTAAGGGTAAAAGGGCTTGCTGTGATATATCATTAATCTAAGAATTTAACACAAGATTATACTAAAAAAATATAAATTTACTGTCTTCTAAAATTAAATTCTATATGTCTTATTAAAAAAAAATCTCCATGCCATATAGGAATTGCCGCCTCGAGTTCAATAACCCACAACTAAAAGGGTCATTTCACACTTCAAATCCTACCCACAACTAGTCATTCTTGGAAGGAGAAAAAAATGTGAATTATCTTACAAACTAGAAAATTTTAATTTATTCTTTGTCAAACACCATCTTTAAGCTTCCTTGTTCGACAGGTTCTCGAGAGTTGGAATAGAACTATCAGGACTACTCGAATCCACCGGTTGCTCAGTCATAGTTTAGATGGTTTGATCACCAACCCATTTCAGGCATACCCCAAGTGTTATTAATTGGGCAAGCAAGAATCAATCCATGTTACAAAGGTGGATGGAACCATTGCCAGTGGAACAGACGTCTTGGAACTTTCCTCCGTCAGAGGCAATGTGGGTCCTATAATGGAGAGAGAGCTGATCATAAGCAATTTGGCTAATCAGGGAGTGGGGGAAGAAAAGAAGAGACAATCATTGTCCTTTCCTTCTCAATGAAAAGCTAGGACCAAGTGCTGCCAATGTACTGGGCTTCACATGCACATACGTGGCTCTTCCCCAATTATCCTTCTATTTTTCAAATAAAATAAATTTAATCCCCCCAAAAAAAACTATATAGTAATATGGTGGTTGGAGATGAAGATGAAGGAGATGGAGATGGAGATGGTTCATAGTAATGTGCTTTATGAGAACAATAACATGAATGTGGGGATGAAAGAAAAGCTGGCCCCATGTGAAAGAATAAAGAGAGAGAAGCCACTGCTGTCGTGAGGAAGCTGCCTTCTCTGGTGCCCTTTCTGTGCTGTGCAAAGGCAAAATGTAGTTTATTTGGATAAAAAAAAAGAGTTTAATAACTTTTATCTCTCTAATCAATAAGATTTTTTACAAATCTTTATTTTTATTTTAATTCATTTTAAACTTATAAATTTTTCATACAACTGTTGAAAAAATTGAAGTTTACTTACTAGTAAGACTCTGGGGATTCTGATTGTTCCATTTGTGAAGTCACACTCGAGTACTATCATTAACTGAACAAGCCATTCAGCCTAAACCAGAAGAGTTGTGGTTCCAAGCCGGACGGTCACCCAAATTCCAAGACACGGTCTGCTACCGATTACAGCCATGGGGCACGAGTGGAAAGAGCTGGAAAGTGACCAAGAACAAGCGGACCAGAAGCTTATGGTAAGTTTGGTCATCTTATGTCGATAATGTAAGCAGTTTGAATTGAACTGCTACGAAGGTAAATTGTGGATCCACTTCCACCGATCAATAAGGTCTTCGAGTACCAACGCATAAGAGGTATATAAATATGGCCAAGTTGAGGGGAGACGGCATGAGGGGAGCAGGCTTGGGTGCCCCCACATGGCTTTATGCCAAAGCCACCGCCACCTTCATCCAATCATTGCACGATGGATGTGATTGATGGGAGTGCTCGTGGCCTTCATATGATCATCGATCGATTGATTGATTGATTACATGCCATTTCTATGCACATGTATGTATGTACCCCCTCCTCTTGTTTGGCAGCCACTTACTCGTGTCCTTCATTTATAAAATTCCTCCCCTTTTGGGGTCTTACAATCCATTAAACATAACTTGTTGAGACCCACTGGTAATTTAGTTAGGGCTTGGGCAACATTATGTTAAAAATTGGGTCATTGGACTCAATTTGAACATGAATTAATTAGTCGGGACTTATTAAAGTTATCAATATCAAACAATGGCTTATCTACAATCTTCTTTTTCCCCCTTCCATATATATATATATATATATATATATATATACACACACAGATGTACGACCAGTTGAAATTTTAAGCCTCCTCAAGACCAAAGGCCCAAGGCCATCAATCATTATTCCCAAGTGAACTCGATAGCATCAGGGAAAGGATATCACACTTCGAGCTAACCATTTGGGTATCGACTGGGGCTCGATCGTCTGTTTAAGCCCAATAGCTCAAACTCAATTCTTGGGCCTCGATGGGTCCTATGGGGACGAACATTGATGGCCACTGAAAGTACAATGAGACTGCTCATTGATATCTGTTGTCCAAGGACTTCTATGACGTGCAGTACAGTGATCTATGGCCTGACAGTTGGTGTCTTGGTCAATTTTCTTAAGTTTGTGTTAGCGATTGAAAGGGTCCAGATATCGCATTTCAACTGGGAAGCGGAAGCTGCCCGCTGAAAGAAATGCGGGGGCGAAACCCACGCCACCCCCCAAGCCGACGTCGAGTTCATAAGCAGCTAGAACTGTAGAAAACAACGGATGGCATGCATTGAATTCGGGACATAAGCTAGTTAAGTTGGGTGATTGATGGAAAAATAGGGTGCGAGGTCGTTCACCGAAATACTTCTGGGTGCAAGTGATTCGTTAACGTAGACAAGAGAAGCTAAGTATTACCCGTGAATTGGGTCGTTCGATCATATACTAGATCGAAAGATCTGCCTTTAGCTAAACAAGTTTATACACTGCATGAATGACAACTCTACGGTGGCATATAGAAACTGACACGACCATCACCCCTGCTGAGAATCATAGGCAAGGCGAGTTCTGCTCCCGATATCAGAAACCCGAATTTCTATGTCTTAAAACCAGGGGATCGCAACTTACAAGAACTGAATCGTACGAGAATCTCCATGAGAGTGAGACCTTCATTCTTGTAGTTCATAGATCCTTGTTCAGTGGCATCGGATGTTCGATCACCCTGATAGATCATGCAGAGAGCATCTAGCTCAACTATCATTAGCTTCCCATATCTTGGCAGATGCTCGATTGTGACTTTCTACGCTTTCAGAAGGAATGCTAAAAAGAATGACTCCATGGCTTAATGTTTAACGATTCGAATGGGAACTCACGGATGGCACTGCTGCAACATTAGCTTCGTTCATCTCCGACCCAGTTATTCTTCTCTTTGGGTCCAGTTGGTCCTTCCTCTCCGTAGAGCTCCGTTGGAAACAGATCAAAGATGTTTTCAACCGAAAACCTCACAAAGTAGGGCAGTAGGCTGATGACCTTATCGAGCTCAGACCGAGCATTGTACATTATCGTCGGCCCCCACTCCCTCATGTACTGCAACCAACAGGGCTCTGCGATGAGCCCATCTCCGAGATACTCTGCAGAAACAATCCTATACTTCTTGCTGGAGTCCACAAAGAACTGGCTCTTATCTGCATCGTTCCTGATTCCAATCCCGAGCCTCGAGGGGCCCTGAAGATACAACCCTGCATGGGCGAAACTCGCATGGCCGCTCTTGGATGAGTACACAATCGGCCTATTTCCATCGATAAACTCAAGATCAGATGCGCGGACCCACTCGCCACCACTGTGCTGTGAGAAATACACACCCCAGAGCTCGCCAGTGAAATTGCAGACTCGAATTGTGAAGTGCTCCCAGTCGCCCACGTGTTCCCCGATCCTCGCCATGGGGATGCTCATCAGCCCGACTTTAAGGGTCACAGGCCCATTGAAGGGGCAAAAGACCCACATCACAATATCTGTGAATGTTCCACCTAGTGCCGGCTTCACGTGCACATAGAGCTCAGCTGACTCGATATTTCCTCTCTTAAGGAAACTACTCGACTCCTCATCCTCAGGGAGATCGATCCAAAACTTCCCGTCATTAGATCCACCGCAGGGCAAGCACGATCCTTCAGAGTCTATCGGCTGGTCGCTTGACTTCCCGTCCTGGCAAAGAAGCGCCCCGTTCTTGAAAAACCACTGAACCGAGGAGGGAAGATAGGCCTCATCAGGGTGGAAGAAGACAGTAGGCCCGTAATGCCCGATCAATGCATGAATCTGATCGAGGTTCGGCATTGCATCAATAAAATCCTCACAGTTCTTCAGGCAAGCTATATCGAGTGGACTGCTCAAGTCCGAGAGGAAGCTGCAGGTGAAGGTCCCAACAGAGACACCCCTTTCCCAGATCCCTCTCTTGCAGGGTCTCGTGTTCCATATTTCGAATGGGGATCCTAAGTTCCTCGAATCCCCCGAACATATAAGACCGCAAGGCTCACAAGGCTCAGTCAGATCCTCACGGACGCAATAAACTGCATCGAGATCCGGCTCCTCAGGCTCAGTACTGACAATAATTCCCATCGGTCTGTAACCAGAAGGAGCATTAGGCAGCCATAAATATCCAGGGCCATATTCTGGACCAGCATCCCCAGCCCAAATTCGGGTATAACTGACTGGCTTCCTCAGAGATGGAATGCCCAATCCTGAGGTATCATGAGCCACAAGAACGTATCCTATCAGTGGTTTTTCATTCGATTGGCAATAATAGCCCAAGCAGTGGAAACCATCCGGTATTCCCACTGGCCTATAGAATGTAATCCCTGGTTTCCCATGAGCTTGGCTGAAGCTCCAGCAGCTCTCAAACTTTGTTATTTTTAATACCTCAATCTCACCTAATCGTATCGTTCCCGTTGCAAAACCCCGGCCTGCAAATGAAGACGTGTTAGAAGCTCGGAGTTGACTGAGAAGGATTCTGCATCATGGTTGAATTATTTGTTGATTATTCAAACCATGAGAAGATCAACCATCAAGAAATTCAAACTTTGAGGATATCAACCATCAAGCGATTCCAAGAATTATGAGTACAGATCATCTTTTATCAGCTAGAGTTCACAAAGAGAGAGGGCTTGGTGCGGTGCCCTTGACCCAAGATCAGTAGATCATGGTTCAATTCTTATCCGTGTGACTCCCATCCCTTTACTCCTCTCTTATAACGAACAAATCGATGATTTCTTCAACCTAACACCAGTAAATTTACCGTATTTTCTCCGAATTCAGTATTAGCGTGAAAGGGAGCATTTTGATCGTTTCTACTTTTAAGAGTTTTTGGTTTTAATAATTGATCAGAAGATTTGGGCAGAGATATAGACTAAAAAGGGAATATTCTTTCATTGGATACCAACTGTAATAGCAAACCAGATGAAGCGAGAGTAAATTAAACATTAAACGCCCAATTCACTGTTCCTTCGCCCCCTTTTCCCTATGGAATCGATGGTCGAATTCAACAAACAAAACCCAGAAACTGGATTTCACAGAGATCAAAGTAATCTCATGGTAAGCCGTACCTTGAGGCCATTCTGGAAGCGCTGAAGGCAGGGAGAAGGGCTTTCTGTATAGCTCGCACTGGTCAAACTCGGTGACTCGGTTCCAGAAGAAACATTCACACCCGAACATCTCCATACATTCAGAGAAAACCCAGACAGAATTCGAGTCGAAGCCGATAGTTTGAGAGAAACAGGATACTAAAATCCAGTTCAGATGGAAAACAGAGCACAGAGAGAGAGAGAGTCCCACTCTCTCGTGAGTTTTTTGAGAAGGGAAGAAGACGCTCTGCTTATGTTGAAAGCTCAATTATTGTTGGAGACAAGAAAGGGTGAACAGAGACGTTGCTTTTTAAGAGATAGACGTAGCTCTCACTCCATTCAACACCCACAAAAGGCAGAGACATGCTGCTATCAGAATGAAAGAACAAATTTTTACTTCCAATTTTTTTCCGCCTTCACAAGAAAACTGGAGAAGAAGATCAATGCTTAGAGAGTAAGAGGTGGTGTCCTGTCCTGGGAGGAAGAAGACGAGCTATGAACAGAAACAAAGTGGAGCCTCGGAAATTCATTGACAGACAGATGAAGGCTCTCACAGACAGGGAAAAACCCAGGAGATCTTTCGCAGCTGAGATGAAAGAAAAGTCCATAAGGACAAATATATTCCTTTTTCCCCCCCAATTTTCTGCCGAGAAAAAGGTAATTAGCAATTAACGGAAAAAAAAGGTAGGTGTGATTGGAATCTATACCGTCAATACCATTGTAATATGACATATGAACTGATCATGGTTGGTTCATCGGTAGGTGAATAATACACCATCCATATTTAAAAATTAATAATAAATTATTACTATAGGATAATTCGATATGATATAATATAGAATTACATTAATTCGGATTGAGTTATGATAAACTTATTTCATGTGATTCGTTAATATACGATTAATTTTATTTAATTAAATATATTTAAATGCATATTAAATACGTTAATCTATTTCATTTATTTAATTATTTACATTGTTAATTTAATTTATTATATAAAATGCATTATAATTTATCTGCTATGTTTTATTGTAATAATAACCGTATAATAAATATTTTGATCATATTTTTATTATTATATTATTAAATTATTAATTATATATATAATTGACACACAGCTAATAATTTAAATGCTAAGTAAAATGGATTGACAGCCTCTTAGTCTTTTCAATTTGGTGTGTTTATCACGATACTGGAGGGGAAAAGGGTTTATTTATTTATTTTAATTGAGAAGGGAAAAAAAAGGTGGGCAAAGAAATTGTAGCTTCCCCCTTGTCGTGGTCTGGGATCTGGCGGACCTTTCCCACCGCTCACCGGTCCACATTGGCCGGCCATATCATAAGCCTAATGCCTATTCCCCGACATCCCCCTGCATCATGCAACCTCAATTAACAGAAATCGAAATTAAAAATTAAAAAAAAATCCCCTCTAGTTCCAAATTGAGTACGAGAACTGCACATTGCTGCATCACTTCCCCTTTTCTCCCCCGGATGTGTCTGTTTGTAATTGAAGGGAAATTTGGATACCGACGTTGACCTGAAAAGCTTGCGTGAATGCAGTAAGCCCTGTTTCGCGTATTTCAGCAACTCTGTAGCGGATCGTGGAGTCAGAGATGGATTCCCTCTTATCAGTTGTATAAGAATCAGCTAAAATTAGTTAGAACATGGCCGGCATAATTGTTCGGTAAATCTAAGCAGAATTCAGTAGCCGAGGGCTGCCCCCCCAACCAACAAACTTTGAAAGAGCCATACTAATCCGCCGTAGAAGATAGATAGGTTTTAGAACCGACAATCCAACAAAATCATATGGGGAGCAGCATCACACCATTGGTAATAGCTCACAGGTGATGAGCATTCTGTAGCTTCTCTCTCTTTCATATCACCACCGGTAATTCAAAGTCTTTTACCATATTTTAACCGGTTTAAATTCGATAGGAGTTGACATATTAAGAAATAAAAATCTTAGGATTGCGTATTTTTTCTGATTTTAGTACATACTTTTGAGATATTGTTTTTAAAGAAAAAAAGACTATTGGATCATCTGAACCCATGTATAGTGCACGATCTTTTGATTGATTGGTATAGCTGCCAATTTGTCGGTTTTGGTGGGTCAATTTTTGTTGGTTGAGATGAGATTTTTCTTTTTAAGAGAGCACCAATGCGCGTATACCGTCAGGCAATTCATGCGGATCACTTGACTTTTCATGCGAGACGCAAAATGGACCGCCGCCCACGTATCTCCCCAGTTAGCGCATATGACTGATTGATTGCACTCCCCTTTTTAGATGAAGTATGTGAGATGATCTCCACTTTCAAATTTACATGCGAGGGGGCACAGATGATGTGGATCCGAGAAAGAAGCGGCGGGGCCGGAATCTGCTCATAATGCCACCACGATGGGCACTGTTTGCCTTCACTACCACGATGCCTTCTTCCTTTTACCGTATAATGCCTCGGCGTGAAAGTCAATACATGGGTAGAACGATTAATCAATGAGACAAAATAAGATCGATGAAGTGGGCTCACTATATTCGAGATGTAGTCCGGCATCCGCACTATTCTCAATCGAGCTCGGGTTGCTTCGAGACTGTGAGAGTCTTTGACTAATCCTGACATAGCCGCCCAGATCAACCCTCCGGTGCTAAAGTAAGTATAAGAATCGAATATAAGGAAGAAGACAGGAGGAGGGGATGGTCCCGAAGGGAGAGAGCTCGTGCGTGAGCATGGGGAGGACGAATTGCCCCATCCTCTTTACATGTAGGCGTATATATGTTTTTTTTTTTTATAAACCGCCGATATACAATTGAACTTTATCCCGCTTACTAATCTGGATCGGTTCACGTCGGCCCATTTAAAGGGTTAAGAGTTCCCCGCAGTAGGTGAAACTCGAACTCAAATCCTCCTATTAGGATGATGAGTGTCATGTAGGCGTATATATGTGGAGTTTAGGTCGGGCAACCCTCGATAAGTAAACCAGCTTGGTTCAGGCCGGGAGGCAGGTTGTGCTAGAGGGAAGGCGTATAAGTGTTGTCCATACCAAAGATAATTTAGCAAAAAAAAGAGAGGATATATTCAATCAAAATTTAGGAGCGAGGAAGTCGACAACTTCCTCGACAAGGAATAATGGTGTTTTGTCAACTCACCCGATGTCTCCAAAGTGTTCCACATTCATTCGATCAATGGGCTGGTACCAATTACTTCTTCTTATGTAGCATGTTTTTGGGCCCAATTTCATCAGACTTCTCACACCATAGTCTCTTGTATCAACCATAGGAGCAATGTTTTTTATTTTTATTTTATTTTTTCATGCGGTATAGTGAAAGTAAAGGATCAACATAATCAAACGGTTGATAATCATTTTAAATTTGACCAAATAGGTAAATTAAAAAATTTTGGACATATGCATCTCAACAAAAGCGTACTTTTTTTTTTTTTGCTTTGATGATGATGATGATGGAGATGACAATAGTAATTAATAAAAACAATATTATTTTAGTATTATTATTATTTATTAATTTAGTCTAGGGAAGGATCGAGCATGCGACCCTTTGGATAATTAAGATTTAAAAAATAAATAAAAATAAAAAAGGGCCAAATAAGGAAAGGAAGGGGCATCTTGACAAGTGGACCCCGCAAAAAGCAAGAGGTTCTGAACCCTTCAAACAATGATCTACTTGTGACCTCCGTCGCGATCATCGGCTGGCCGTCCACTCAATCTCCTAGACTCCCCCTCAAATCATGGCCGTACGATGGAACCACTTGACGGGCCGGGTCGCCCAACTACAACGAAATCTACGGTCGTGGCCGGTAGAGCTCCTGCGTTCCGCAGGTGCATGTACATAGGATTGCTCCACCATTGAAAAGACAAACATAAGCTATTACGTCTCTCCCTTGCACCGTCCATTCCCCCCTCGAAATTACCCACCAAGCTAGCCGGCCACTTCCTCCTATTTATTATTATTGTATAAGATGATTAAGGTAGTTTAATATATATATATATTTTTTATATAAAATTTTCTTTGAAATAAATAAAGGTAATTTATATTTATAAAAATTTTACTCATTATATTTTATTTGAATTCATTGTTGTTGAATTTGAATTCTTTTAATGGGCGGTTGACATATTTTACAATTTTTTTATTAATCAATCTATCATTTTATGTAAATTGACCAGTTTTGATTTGCAAAGTAGAAGTCAAGGGACAAAAAATAGTTTTTTTTAAGGGAAGAAAAAAAATAACGGCCTAGTGTCGATCAGAATCTCCGTCTCCCTCCATCTTGTTCTCTGTGCACAGCTATGGCTTTTCCGTTCGGACTCCCTGCGTCCGTTTCAGTGCCAGGGGCTCCTGTGTCATCCCTTCTCGGCTCGCAGTACGAACCCCTCTCCCATGCTCTCGATTGCTTCTTCTTTGATTCTCCCTGTTCTGTTCTCTGCACGAGCTTGCATGTATCATGTTTTTCTGCCATACCCAGCTGGAGATTTCGTCCAATTTTTAGAGGGTTTTTGCACGTGTTATATCAACGCGTGAATGAATTTGTGAACTCATGGTACTGCCCTGTTTGTTCCCTGTCTGTTCTGTGTACCCTCCGTCCATCTGCTTGTCACTCTATTTCCTGGCGGTGATTTGAAATTTACGTGCTTCCCGCGTTCGTGTTTCTTCCTCTGCATTGGTGGTTATTTGGATTGAACGAGGATGCAGAAATGGTAGGGGTGAGTTGGTTAGCGGGCAAAGTAAAGGGAAAGTTATTGAAGTTTAGGTGGTAAAATCTTTTAGGGGTATGAAAAGGTTTGTGTGGAAATTCGTAATAGAAATTGGATCCGACATTAGAGGAAAATTTGTTAATTTGAATTTTGGTTCAATTTCGGGCCTGCTTGCTGAGGATGAGAGTGAAAAAAATTGGCTGAACTGAAACCGAGATATGTTCCTCGAAATTAGGGGGTGTACCCAGAGAAGCAAGAAACGAGTTCTCTAAGAGGTTAATGGGTTGGTGCTGAGAGAAGTGAAATCCAAGTGGTTAGATAATATTTTGTTGAGAAGCTTTTATTGTTATAGTAGGTGGATTGGATCATTAACCAACGCTCAGTTCATCGAAATGGAAGTATGGACAATAAATTTCATGTGCCATACATATCTCGTCTTTCCATAAATTTGTTCATTTCTAGGTTACTATTCTCAGACTCTTGACAATCAACAGGCCGTTAAGTTTCATGTGCCATCTTAGTGATGTTGGGATGCTGAACTGAGTAGTTAAACTCTCATCTCGTCTTTCCATAATTTGGTCCTTTCATTGATAATTACTCTTTTCAGATTTCAACAGTCAAGAAGATAATGAATCCCCTTTACCCACAGACAACTCGGATGTTCTCTGAGAACCGCATCATCAGGAACATCTTCCCATCTAGTTCAGGATTCCCGACTGATATTGATTATCCTCCCGCTTATACTGATATGTATCATCCAAGAAATTCTCCTTTCATTCCTCGTCCATCTTTGGATGCACCTTCAATGTGTGGATCCCAGTCTTCGCACCTATGTTTGACTGATTGCTCTGGGCAAAGCAGAGGAGGCCCTTGGGATGCTGACTCCCTCCAGGAGTTTCTTGAATTTTCTGAAAATGCCTCTGTCCAGCATACTCATGCGGAGGGTAGTGGCTGTGTCATGGCACCTAAGGACCAGCCAAATAGAACTAATTGGCTGGAAGAGCATGTGATATCTGTCGAGGATGCGATGGATTCTGATTGGAGCAAAATTCTGTCGAACGTGGACAGGATGAATCCAAAACCAAAGGTTTACTTCTTTTTTTGTCATTGCTCACTGTGAAGTCTTGGTTGCCTTGATTTCTAGGTGTTTATCTGCTGTTTCTGCTTTATGTAACTGTTTCAGGCTTAGCTTGCCGGTGGAAAAGTGTATTTCCAAAACACTTCCACATAAAAATAAGATTCGGCATATTTTGGTTGCTTAACAGTTTCACTCGTTTGATAGGCTACTGTGGAGCAACAGCTCCCTGTTCCTCAACTCCAGCCTTCGAATTCGGGGGAGTATTGTGCAGGATCCATCCAACAGTCCCCTGCAGGCTCAGGCAAATCTCGAATGCGATGGACACCAGAACTTCACGAGTCATTTATTGAGGCTGTCAACAGGCTCGGGGGTAGTGAACGTGCGTGTGATCGTGATAACCCTATTTAAAAAGCAGGATCTCATGAGAACCTCATCCACCAACCCCGACAAGGCCTCTGATTATCTGTTGCTTTGTGATGTTGACTTCCAGGGGCTACGCCAAAAGGTGTTCTAAATCTCATGAAAGTTGATGGACTTACGATCTATCATGTGAAAAGCCACCTGCAGGTATGTTTTTGTTTCTAACCTTACTTTTGTTTTGACATTTATATTGTGATTTTCTTTATCTTTTATCTTTTATTCATGTAATTATTGTAATACTCTTATGGTTTCCAGAAATATAGATCTGCTCGTTACAAGCCAGAGCCAACGGAAGGGGAAGGTGATACTCCTTTTCTGTCATTTTCGGGGAAAGTCGAGTTCCTGCTGTTCGCAGATTATGAATGTCAAAACTGGAATATGTTGTTCCCATCGATAAGTTTCTTTTCTTAGAAGGTATATCGTAATGTTCTGTTTTCAGGATCGTTGGAGAAGACATCTGGTGCAATCAAGGATATGAAATGTCTGGACATGAAGATGTTAGTCTTTTACTTGTCCTAGATCTTAAAATAAATGCTGTGCTTCGTATAGATTCTATTCCTAGAAGTATCGATAGTCTCGTGATGCTTTGCCCAATGCATACTTTTGTAACAATGTTGGTACTGACTAGTTGTCTCTTGGTTGTGTTCACAGGGGCATGAACATCACTGAAGCACTGCGCCTGCAAGTGGAAGTTCAAAAGCAACTCCATGAACAGCTTGAGGTGACCATGATGGAATCCAAGCTAATAAAAAATTGAGACACAGCATAAAATCTTCATTGGATGACAATGACCCACAGGTTCCATTTTCTCGCGCAGTAATAATACAGGGTTTCTTGTTGCAGAATCAGAGGAAACTTCAGCTGCAGATCGAGAAGCAAGGAGAGTATCTACAAAAGCTGATAGAGAAACAGGGAGGGCTCAGGGAGGACAGCAACACAAAGGCCACTTCATCTACGGTTTCAAGCACTGGTGGACACAACACCATGGATAGAAAAACAGAAGTCTCGGGAGTAGATGGTGCGGAAAAAGGACTGAACATGAGGGGTGATGCATCTTCGCTCGACGACAGTAGCCAGGACTTAAATGAGCGGAAAAAATGTTTCAAAAGCTATAACAGTAGGAGATGAGGATTGGGTCGATGAAGATCCAGGCACCTCATCCATGAAGTGAGCGAGAGGAGACAAGTGAGGGGTGAAGCTCGAGATTTTGCTGCTCAACCGATCTATGCAAAAGGTCGAGACATATTGTGNCGAGCGAGAGGAGACAAGTGAGGGGTGAAGTTCGAGATTTTGCTGCTCGACCGATCTATGCAAAAGGTCGAGACATATTGTGGTGATGGGTACCTGTGACTTGGAGCTCTGATGAGTTAATAAATTATGACTCGTATATTGTGTTAACTGTTCAAAGAATAAGAGGCACCAAATTCCCCATAATGAGGGCCTGCCTTTGCTTGTGTGAGTTCGTGGACTTGACGTGTTCGTCCTCACAGTGATCAGTGGTAAAAGGCTTGTCGGGTCATATGCAGTGATCACATACTTTGCATAGTTACCATCTCCACCAGGAGACCAACTCTGAGATCCATGTGTTCTAGGGGAAAAGTCGTGGTCTATATGACATATTATGTAATAATTTGATAAAGTCAGCAGCGTTATTTTTTACATGTCATATAATGTACGTGAAAGGAACCTATAAATAATTAAAAGGAAATATACGTGTAAAAAAGTTGGAAGTATAAATAATTTTCATATTTATTATACAACTAAATGTATTATATAATAATTAATAAGAGGGTTTGTGACCTACATTGAATTATTTTTTATTTTTTATTTTTTTAAGAATGTAAAATATATATGAAAGTCATTGTTTTATAGTTCTTATGTATTATTTTTCTAAATAATGTTAATAAATTATAAAAGCGGAAATCCAATCTGAATTGGAAAAGGGCTGGGTTAAATTAGCCGTGGTCCGTGAGCGGGGGTGGGCATCAGTGAGAAACAGTAGAGAGGGGAAAGCCGGAGAGGAGGAGGAGGAAGACGGAGGATGTTGTTTCAGGTGGGAGGGCAAGGGACGCGCCCCACCTTCTTCGAGATGGCGGCTGCCCAGCAGCTTCCCGCCAGTCTTCGTGCTGCTCTTACCTACTCGTTCGGTGTAAGCCCTTCCCATGCCCCCCGTTGTACTTTTACCCTATCATAGCTTGAGCCTCTCCTCTCCTATCGATCCTATCGAACTCCGCGAATTCCATCTTTTTTTCTTCACGGTATAATCTCCATCAAAACCGTTTAGAAGATTAGTTCCAGCACCGAAGCCTCTCCATCCCTGCACCTAGTGTAGCTTCCGGGTGTTGCTCTGTTATGGTTTAGTTGAAGAGGGAACCTTCTTGGGGAATCCCTAATTTCTTAATTACTTGATAGAAACGGTTTATCCTGATCTTGCACATGTGACTAGTTATTTGCATAGTCAGTTCAGGCCTCAGTCTGAACAATTTTAGTAGTTGCAACTCTTCTTGGAGCCCTTTCTGCTAATTCCATCCTCCCCCCTTTGAAGGTCTTGCTTTATGACGTGAATTGCTTGATTTGTTGTAATGTTGGTGGGTGTTTTGCTCGGTCGTTGATGGCTTCTGGGTCATGGATCCTCCACAGGTGTTGGCTTTAAGAAGACCTTTCTTCCATAAAGTTTTGGATTATGAAGATGAGTTCTTTGCACTACTTATGCTGGTTCTTGAGACTCACAGCTTACGGACTTCAGGTTCCGCTGTCTCAATGCCCAAATCTCTTGAGAAGTTCATGCCAATTTTACACCTTTTTCTATTGAAATCATATTTTTCATTTGCCGAGTGCAATTTTCAGGGTACTCTTCTTAGTAGCAGTTAGACTGAGTACATGTGAACGTAAATTCTATAGTAGAGCTCTTTTTTTACATGCTTATTATCTGTATCTGCTCCATGCATGCATTAAGGAGTGACCAAGCTGTTGACTAGGATTAACACTGTTCTATTGGTGATAGCATTTTGACATGTTTCATCTTTCCAATGCAATACATTTCCATTGTATAACCTTTTGGTAACCTAAAGAAAAATGCTGTAAACTGCTGTCAGGAGTCTTTTATGTTATCTAATTCTATACCCAGCTTAAATTAGTGTTGTTATGCAATGTGCATTGTGTAAATACCATCCATTTCTTTCCATTCAGATGCTTCATTCGCTGAATCTCTATATGGCTTGCGGAGAAGAGCAGTGACGATAAGAGCAAAGAAGAATGATGCCCGTCTGGACTCAGGTGATGGGATTCATCACTCTGGGTTGGAAAAGCACCAAAACGTTCTCTCAGTTGTTTTCTTGGTACAGCTTCTACTTCTTTCAGTAAATGGAAAAGGTTGTTCTAATTATTTATTTTGTTGATGCTTGTTCAACCTTGCACATATTGGCATATATAAAATATCCATTTTTCTTTAAATTCAAGACTCTAAGTTTATTTGGTATTTGTCACCTATCTTTGTGTC
Source organism: Sonneratia caseolaris (assembly GCA_900006705.1). Taxonomy (NCBI): domain Eukaryota; kingdom Viridiplantae; phylum Streptophyta; class Magnoliopsida; order Myrtales; family Lythraceae; genus Sonneratia; species Sonneratia caseolaris. Next base: position 410,707 of record CXYZ01012187.1, read on the forward strand.
CCATGTGCTCTAGTGTTTCTCGCAATTGTTGTCATGATATCTTCCATTTCTATCAATTCAAGAATCTACATGTATTTGGCATTTCTCACCTTCTATGCCTCCCTCATGCTCTATCATTCCTTCCCATTGCCATCAGTGTGTCCAACAATGCCTCTGATGTATGCAGTCCTTTGGTATGTGTGTCTAAGTAGCTTGGCCTGGCTATGGTTACATGACATGTGAAATTTGTGCATACATTTAGGTTGTGCTGCCATACTTCAAGTTGAAATTGCATTCAATCTACAATAAAGAAAGGGAAGCGAGACTTCAAGCAAGTTTGTGGGGTAATGAAGATGGTAGATTTGATAATTTAGAGTATTTTGATCGAGTGGAGGATTCTATTGTTTCAAGTAGCACATCAGATGCTGATCTAACTACCAGAACACGCTTGAAGAAAAAGATCCAGAAAATTGTGGGGGCTTGCTTCCCATGGATTCATGCCAGTACCGAAGGTTTGCTCTTGCCTTGTGTAATATTGCAAGTGATAAAAATGTTCTCTCTATAATTTAGTAATTGGGTTTATTTGTTTTCTTTTAAAAGGTTTCACTCTCATCACATTTTAAAACTATCTATTACAAGGGCTCAAAGAGTTTGAAATTTTATTCTAGACTATATATATTTCTGTTTTACATAGATGATATTCGAGAACATTTCGGAAAATTTAGCCAGTTCAACCACTTATTTGATGCAGGGTTGTCATTTGCATATCAACTGCTATATCTATTGGATGCCACTGGCTTCTATTCTTTGGGACTACATGCACTGAAGATACAGGTTTGCCGAGCCACTGGACAAGAACTGGTATGGTCAAATGTTAAGCACTACATGCATGATTCAAATCTTCTGTTGAACTCACACATGAGTGGACTGTTGATATATGACTCCTTGCCTGGATGTGGTTTCTATCACCTTAAGATTTTAGGGGAATAGTCAAATGCAACTTCACATCTTGAACTGAAAAGTGAACGCTGCCTAGGTATTAGTTCTCACTTCAATTTTCTTGCATCTTTTTCATGTAAATGTAGATGGACAGTTCTTCAAGGATTTCAAAGATCAGGAGCCAAGAACGAGAGAGACTCCATGGTCCTCCATGGTTGAAGGTTTGTCCTTCCATTATTTGGACAGAATGCTGTCTATTTTGTTCACTCTTGTTTTATCTCCCCACATCTTTTAACTTCACTGATCTGTAGACAAATGTCAAATATCACCAGTCTTCTCTAAGCAATATCTTGATACTGCAAGATCATTAAGACCAAAAAGGAAAATGCGAGAAAGTGGCATGGTGTAGTGCGGTATGCGCCCTCGCCTGGTGCCAAATTATCTGGGGTTTGATTCTCTTTAATGGAGACGATAGGCCCATATGTGTCCTCTATGACCAACACAAAAGAAAAATTGTTGAGGTCAATTAGGATTTTAGCAATCTTTGTGAAAAATGAGATGCAGATGAGATACAGTGAAATAACTTTTGTTTTCTGATCAAATCAGTTCATCAAAATTGATGGACATTCTAACAAAAGCAGGAACTGCTCCGTTGTGTGTTGTCAATAAGTTCCTCCTCTTTTAAGTACACTTACCGTAGAATCTGCATCTTATGACACTAACCTAGAGGCATTGCAAGGATGTTTGATGTTGATTCATGTGTCTCTTCCTGCAAAACTTTACAGGTGATAAGTGAAATTTTATGTAGTTGTATCTAATTTACAGTACAATTTGTTTCATCATGCAGGCAATGCAAGGTGCATTACTCTCCTGTGCCTATACAATGCTTGACTATGCTCAGACTGGATTGATTGCAGCTGTATTCTTTTTCAAAGTGAGTGCCATCAGCTCCTCCATTCACAAGTTTTGCCTCTTGTAATCCAAAAATGACATGGAAGATGTATTCTCTAGTTTTCATTTTCCTGCATCATGTTAATCAAAACTAGCACATTGGCATTAGCTGCACAAAAATTCCTCATTTTTTTTGGGGTGCCATGCGACTCTATGTTGACTCAATACAACTGTTCTGATTATTTGATTTTATTAGATGATGGAATGGTGGTACCAATCTGCTGAAGAGAGAATGTCCGCTCCTACTGTGTATCCTCCACCTCCACCCCCTCCACCCCCAAAGGTATTTGATTGGCAGAATTTTCTTTTATTTCCAGACCATTATTTCTTGCTAACAAGTATTTGGACCAGAGCTGTCATAAAGAATGCTCTTCATTCAATGAGCATTTCGGTGGACAGCACGCAATTTTCATTCATCACTGTAAATTTTGAACATGCTTTGTGATCTCGTCTGAATCTCTTTTCTCTTAAATTATCATAGGTTGCCAAAGAAGGGATTCCACTGTCAGCTGACAGGACAATATGCCCTCTTTGCTCTCAGAAGCGAGCAAATCCATCTGTTGTCACTGTCTCAGGATTTGTCTTCTGCTATGCTTGCATATTTAAGTATGTTTCCCAGGTGAGATATTCGCACTTTTATATCTTTAAGCAATTGAATTTTCTCTACATTTCCATTAGTTTGTTGTTCATCCAGTGGAGCATACGCAATTTCAGAGATCAACCTGAACTTTAAATCTACTCTCTTCTGCTCTTTTCGGAGGTTCAAGTAGTTTATTCTCACTATCGTATGCTGTGCTTACAGTACAAACGTTGCCCGGTTACCTTAATGCCTGCAAATGTAGACCACATAAGGAGGCTGTTCCATGACTTGTAAGGGGCATCCATGACCAACAGTATAGTCAGATCAAAGCTGATGCAATAGGTATTAAACTCGCTTCTGCAATAATTTTGCAACTTATTTCATGGAATTCCCTTCTAGCCGAAGTTTATTGTACTCTTGTTGTATGCAGACTATTTTTTTCCCTCCTGGAAGCTGTGTACGGTAATTCTTCCTCGAGTAGAATCAGCTGCGGCCTTTTCCCTCTCACCATAATATTGCTCTTGCTTTCATCAGCCTGAAGTTATAATTTGGCCACATTAAGAGCCTCTTACTATCGTGTACAGTGGGGTTGTTAGCATGCATATAGTTTGAGAAAGTTGTTTTAGACGGTAGAAATTTGAGTAATCTTAACGATATTGGAAGTAAGACCGAGAGTGGAAGGAACTCTTTGATGGACCCTAAAGACACAGAAGCTGGTGAGGGTACACTTATTGAATGGCAGCTACGGCTGTGGATCGATTATTGAGATGGGTTGACAAAGACACCAGAGTCCACAAGAAAGCTTGTGAAAAGCATCAAATATGAAGTCATATCCTTGAAATTTACTTTTCAACACGCCATTGGTGACTTGTAGTATTAATAGCTCGTTTTTGTATATATAATTAATTGCTCTATAACTTTTATAATAATAATAATAATTTAATAAGAAATTATTGTTATTATTATTATTATTATTAATGAGATTATGATGATGGTGGAAATAGAAATGATACTTATATACATAGCTGTCATATTCTGTGTCTTTATACCATGTGCTTTCTTATCTTATTTGTTAGGTGTCTGAATGTCATCGTCTATCTAATGATTGCTATGTTGCGCCATGTGAAGCCCAATTCATCACAACTTCCAACCAAGTATTATTATTATTATTACACATATTCCTTCATCTAGAACGGCACACCAGTAGAGCAGAAGTCATACAGTCCTCCTAGCCGACCCTTACTAGATTACGGGCAGCTTGAAGGATTCTGCCTGATAAGGAAGCTGGGTTTGGGTGAGTGGAGCTGGAGAACGTACACACTGTTCATATACAATAATAGTAGGATGGATGACTCCGCCCCAGGTCCTCTCTAGAGAAGTCCAGGTCTCCGCGAGTCAAACGATCCTACGGTGGGGATTGCCCGTATCCTGCAGTAGTACTTCTCGGTAAGACGTGGAATCATAGCAGCATACTTCGTTGTCCTGACTGACGGATCGATTATCGATTCCATTGATTATGTTCGTGAGTTGCTTCTAACGGACCCCCAGCACTGCTGGCTGATAAGTTCCTTCGCTCGAGAGACGAACTGTGGGTGGTCTATCCACCGTGTCACAGTTTGTAGTCTGTAAGCTGCAGTATCAGTATAAGCAAACCTCATCAAGCTAAACCTTCTCTTCGACTTCCAAGCACGGATTAACCTTATCTTGACCCCAGGGAAAGGCTTGATCTTTGCGTCTTCTGCAATCAAAGTAGCCAAACGATTTCATGGCGTATTGCAGAGTGGTCTCTCGAACACTCCCGGCGGCCCCCACTCTCTCCACCTCTCTTTGTTGGGACTTGGGGACCAGGCTTTATGGGTACTTGGGTGGGTGAAGATTCATCCCTGTTTTCACTAACACACATGTCCGATAATAATTACTCAATCAGCTTGCTCCCCTTTTACTAAGTTTATTAATTAATCTCACCGAGCTGGACAAATTTTTCTCTCTTCAATCTTGTAATTGGCTCAAGCTTAGGAATAGTTCATTAGTTTATAAATATCACGTAATAAGAAAAGAATATGTACTGATTAATTTGCACTCTGCACCGAAGAAAATCAGAGGGATGATGAGATTATTCAAAAAGAGACCACTCAATTTGGCAATTATCAGGAAATTTCCTCCCAAAACTACACCGAAACAGTCCAAAATCCTAAATAATTGCAGCAGCCGGCTGACTGTGCCATCTGCATCCTCCTCCTCCTCCTCCTCCTCCCTCTCTCTCTCCTTGTAACAAGTTTATAAACACCCGCAGATCTATGGACTCCGGCAAATCCACATGCAATCACATGCATAAAATGGTCTCATCGTGAATTCATGAACTATCTCCGTCATGCAAATACGGATTTTATCAATTTAAGTTAACCCTTTTGATATAGTGTGCCATCCCTTTGAAACGAAGGCTCCTCTATTTCTTCGAAGAAACCAGCTGTAGAGAGAGAGAGAGAGAGAGAGAGAGAGAGAGAGAGGGGGAGGGAGGGAGGTGGGGTCCCAGAGCAAGTAGGAGGAATAGAATCCTTGAACCTGCCCCCAGAAGATCCCAAACTTGTGCAGTTATACTTTTCATTACTGCTGTCACAGATCATAACTAGATATGCACCCGAAGTGCAAATGTTCTGGTGGGCCCACAGAGCAAGATCAGGACTCGAGTCGATCATAACCCAAATTGAAGGACTAGGGTTGATGAACCATAGCACTATTGTACTCCACGGTTTGATCCACATAATCCAGAGTCGTATTCCACCCTTAATAGGTGATAATGGACTAATTTAGGCAACTATACATGGGGAGCAGTGATAGTTATCCCTTTAAATTCAAAACAACTTTCACCTCCTATATACGATGTTACCATTTATTTGTTTTATGCTCACTATTATTTTAAGTATAAATTATTGTGCTATGATGATGATGATGATGGGTAACATTTCGCCTTATAGTGCAAGTCCCAGTCGAGAACTGCCCCAAGAAATCCTTACCCAGAAAAAAAAATTGAAAAGAAAAATAGAGAGAGAATCCCCCCATAACAGACATAAAAATATCAGCCGCAGGCTGGAAAGATAGAAGTCTCTTCTCAGTTACCCAAAAAGAAAAAATTGATTTTGCCTCTTTTTTGAGGATCTCCATGGCATCATCTGCAGTTTCTCCTCATCTCTGACAGCTTCTGCTTCGTTCTGGTTCTGCTTTTAGGGTCCACCGACTTGGCCCCTGGTTGATCTTTCACTCTTCTCTTCGCTGCATACTCGCCTCATCATTCTCTTTTGTTTCTGAGAAAGGTCGTACTCTTTCAGGAGATACAGAGGAGGGATCATTCTCATCTTTGGGTGTGTTCTGCAGGTCTTGCCTTTTTTTTCCTGTTGTATTTTATTTATTTTCCTCCTCCTCCTCCATCCTCTCTCTCTGTCTCTGCCTGTCTTCTCCCTCTAAAGGGATTCTTATCTTGAAGCTTTTCTGGGCATCTGTCACTCTTCATGCTAGCATGTGGCCTCCTGACCCCAGGTTTAAGCTCAAAATTCTCTCTTTCCAGCAAAACCCTTTAAAGCATTTTTTCTTTGGTTAATTTAATTATATGATTAATATTTAGAAGAAACTGTTTCTGGCACATACTTTCCATTTATCTGATTATGATGTTTTTCAGCAACCATTCATATGGTGTCCTCTTTTTGGTTCTGCTGACGGAAACGTGATGGAGAATTTCATTAATTTTTTGCAGTTGGGAGGAAGATGAAGGCGGTGCGCAACTTAAATGAGTGCATCTGTACTCTTTCACTGCTGGGTTGAAGCTGGCAGTCTTTGAATTTTCATTCCTCTGTTCGTGTGGTGCTGAGACCATAATTTCTTGTTCTCTGATCATCATCACCAGAGAAAGAAAAAATAAAGGAAAGGAAAGAAGAAATCCCACTTGTGGGTTTTCTTGCTTTCATGTGATTGTAGATAGATAGTAGTTGGTAGGTGAGCGTGGAAATGAAAGCTTCTGAGTGAGTTTCTAAGAATCTGTTTTCTGAGAAACCTTCGAAAACAGAATAAAAAAAAACAACAAAAGAAGAGGAAAACATGGAGGAACCGCCATCAAATCAGAAGACAATAGAGAGAGTTGTTTCGCAGAAAGCCCTGCAGATGGGCAGCTCCTTCTCATGCCAGATTTGTGTTGTGGGCTTTCTTTGTGGAGTCTGCATCGCCTCTCTCTTCATTGCCGCTCTGACTTCGTTCGGAACCTTCGAGTTTGGGGGGATTTCGCTGTCCATGGGGATCAGCCGGCGGAATTCAAGCTCGAACATCATCCGTGAGTAGAATTTCCCTCCTCCTCATGTGCTTCTACTTCCTCCATAAGTCAGAGGCAAATCAGTTGCTGAAAATTAATGGATTGATTATAGAAATTGTACCTATCATTTATACTGTACAAACGTTAGTCCTCTCAATACTTTTTTTTTTGGTTGAATTTTCGAAAATTGTATGGAAATTAAATGGAAAAAAATATTATAGGAATGCTCATGATGAAAGTGGTCAAGGGGTGCTTGTGAAGTAAAGCTAACATTAGCTTTGCCTTTACTTGTTTCTTAAACTTTGAGTTTGACTATTTATTTACGTAATTTTATGCAATAACAAGGACACAAAATGAGAGTGAAGGAATTAAATTATAATTTCAGCTACGAAAGGCAAAAGAGAAACTACCAAAGAAAAGAGTTACAGTAATGTTTTGACTTTAAAAAAAAAAAGGGGTTTCCATGAAACTCGTCGAGCATAGTTCGATTCTAGCGGTAGAGTTTCTTTCAGTAATTAAGTTGATGCAGATGAGTGTCGAAGTGACTGATCATCCTGCCCCCTTTGGCGGGTAGAAGTCTTTACAGGTCCGGACACGAACATTAAGCTGAAGGAAAGAGAGGGGGCACGGGATTACTACAATGGTGGGGAAGATCAGGGTGAAGACAGAGTTGCTCTGCTTTACTCTGCCTGGAGCTCTATGCTTGGAGAGCCGTCAGACGCTGGGGACAAGTTCTTGCGCAGCACCGGATTAGGCCAGTCCATGCTTCCAAATGCCCCTCATTTGGAGAACTGCAAGTTGAGCTCGGAACTGAATAAACGTCTTGATAATCGTGCCGGGAACGAGACCTTCCCTTCTTGGACGAGCTGGAAGGGAGCACTAGACACTCACCCGGCTTCAACGAATGATGAGCAGATCAAGAGTTTTCGGCACCAGGAAGCATCCAAAGGTTCTTATCCTCCATGGGTACGCAGTCCGGAATCATTGTAGACAGAGGTTTTGAAAGTTTTCCGTTTTCCATTTCCTTCCATCCTTGTGTTTGTTTCTCGTAAAGCATGTGGGTCTTTTTTTTTTGGCAGATTATGGGGTCGGACGAGGAGAACTACCCTCTTACGAGAAGAGTTCAACGGGACTTGTGGATCCATCAGCATCCCCTGAACTGCAGTGACCCTAGCGTGAGGTTTCTTGTGGCAGATTGGGAAACGCTTCCGGGATTCGGCATTGGGGCTCAGTTTGCAGGGATGTGCGGTCTTCTTGCAATTGCTATCAGAGAAAAGCGGGTTCTTGTTACGAATTACTATAATCGGGCGGATCATGAAGGCTGTAAAGGTAAATATGTGTCTGCAGTTTTAGCACCGAACATTGTAAGATAAATCGCATTTATAACCTCAGTGCCTTGAATGAGTCAAATCTATTGAATTTCAGGGTTGTCACGGTCTAGCTGGTCCTGCTACTTCTTCCCAGAAACATCTCAAGAGTGCCGAGCCCGTGCATTCGAGCTTATGAGAAGTGAAGTGGCATGGGCCGAGGGCACTGTCACTGGAAAACAAAATTATACTTCGAAGGAAATATGGGCCGGCCGCACACCCAGGCAGTGGGGGAATCCATGGAGTTACTTGCAGCCTACAACAGAAATAAACGGCAGTCTGATTACTTACCATCGCAAAATGGATCGAAGATGGTGGAGAGCACAGGTAGAAATCGAGTGGAACTTCACAATTCCTTTCAAGTCTTTTCTTCTGTCTCTCAAGTTAATTGATGAATACGCACATTGAAGATATCAGACGACTGGACAATTTTTTGCGCCCCCGCAGGCCTTACGATATTTGATGAGATTCCAAACCGAGTACACATGCAGTCTAATGAATGAAGCCCGACACGCAGCTTTCGGAAAGGAAGCGGCAAAGCATGTCCTGTCAAGTCTAGGGAGAGAGTGGCCCCAGGTTCGGCACACAGACTATGTTTCTGTTTTGCATAAAACCAACCTAGTTGTTTAGCATAACTAGTTTACGTCGCGGTGGCTCACGATGTGTGATTATCGTACTCTAGAAGGCTCGAGAAAATGGGAAATCGGACATTGAAGAGTTCGTGTGGTCCAGTCACAAGCCATGGATACCNGAGGCTCGAGAAAACGGGAAATCGGACATTGAAGGGTTCGTGTGGTCCAGTCACAAGCCATGGATACCTCGACCTCTGCTGAGCATTCACGTGAGGATGGGGGACAAGGCGTGCGAGATGAAAGTTGTCGAATTCGAAGAATACATGCGCCTGGCGGATCGGATTAGAAGACGCTTCCCTCACCTCAACAGCGTATGGCTTTCCACCGAAATGCAGGTAAGCTTCCCCTCTCTCAGTTATTTAAGAGGCTCCTCACTGTTGGAGATGGAATTGTCTACCCGAGTGAGCGTTGCTGCTGGAATTCAGGAAGTGATCGACAAGTCGAAGTTATACCCGCGATGGAAGTTCTACTACACCAACGTGACACGCCAGGTCGGGAGCATGCTGATGGCGAGCTACGAGGCGAGTCTTGGCAGAGAGACAAGTACGAACTACCCGCTCGTGAACTTCTTGATGGCTTCTGACGCCGACTTCTTCGTTGGGGCACTCGGCTCCACCTGGTGCTTCCTCATCGACGGGATGAGGAACACTGGTGGGAAGGTGACGTCGGGGTACCTGAGCGTCAACAAGGACCGGTTTTGGTAAGACACACATATGTCCAGACGGGTGAGTTGGAGTGAGCCAGGGCTTGGGGTCTATTATAGCCTCTCCTGTTGGAAGAGCCCGAGGATAGGATCTTGTATAGTTGTCGCTCGCATCCATCCATTCTTCGGGGTGTTTTGGTGGCCTCGTCGGAGCCACCTTGCCTAGCATTGCTGGGTTCGAGATTCAGATCTATGTACATAGAAAGACACACGGTGTGGACCTGTCAGTATCTCTTCTCAACCTGCGGATGTTTGTTCCCACATAAGAGCCGTGTCGATTGCGATGTTCCATTGTTGGGTTGGTTGGTTGGTTGGTGTTCAATGGTTAATTCTTTGTTCCATTCTTTTTTGGTCGGGAGGAATAAATTTTGTACATTTTTACACTCGTGAGTTGGTTGCTGAGATTTGACACTCTTATCTCTTCATATAAATTCTTGAATTTGAGTCTTAGAAGTAGGGAAAATCCGAGTGGATTTTATAGGGTCATTAGCCTTTCGGATGATGCCGACCCAGGGAAACACTTCAAGTGGGCCTTATCAGAAGCCCATTAAAACATCAGCTTTATGAGGCCCAAGGTATTATTGGGCTGGATCTGGCAGAATCATGGGCCCACAGGGTATGGGCCCAACCAAGTCTCGGCCTTCCGGCACACACTCTCTCCCTATAAAAGCCTCCCCTCAAGTAAGACTGGAAGGTTGGCGAGAGAGGAAACCCTAGGGAGTACCGCAGCCGAGACAATGGTGAGTGTCGGAGAGTTGCCGCTGCCTAAGGCAGGCGAAAAATGAAGGAAACTTTACTGATTGGAAGCTCATTGGAGATGAAGCTTCCTCTCGGTGGCCCGGCCCGACGAAGCTTCATGCGTTCTCTCTTCTACTGACGCGTGCTCTTGGTACTTGTGCTGATATGTTGCTGTTGTTATGCATTCGATTTGGTTTTGCAGCCTTTCAAGCGTTACGTGGAGATTGGAAGGGTGGCTTTGGTGAATTACGGGAAAGAGTATGGGAGACTTGTTGTAATCGTCGATGTTATCGATCAGAATCGGGTTTGTTCTCTCGTGCCATTCTTGTCCCGTGGCTCATAACTTTTCTGGTTATCATATAGTAGTCCCTCCTCTATGTCTTGTGTACTATCACCTTAACTTGCTGATCAGACTTCACTTTTCCCTTATTTGGGCGTAAATTGGAATTAGACTGTTGAATAGTAGGCACTTTGGCTGGTTGATTCTGCCACGAAGGCAGAGATTTCATGACAAACCTGTCATTATGGAAGTGAATAATGTAATCTGTTTTGGTTTTGCCTGGATCCTTTGTAGAAGATGCTTCTTTGCTAGGAGCCTGGGATGAAAATGAGCTCGATATTGGACATAAAACTATAGTTGACTCAGAGACATTCATGAACAGAATAGCTGCCATTGTGATGCTTGCTGTGTTCTCATGTCAGAACCATCATGTTCTGAATTCGATGTGAACTAGAATAAAAGACCAACATGTGTGTATGCTTTTGTTGCTAGGCTCTGGTGGATGCCCCTGACATTGCTAGAACCCAAATGAACTTCAAGCGGCTCTCCCTAACTGATATCAAGATTGATATAAACAGGGTTCCAAAAAAGAGCACCTTGATCAAAGCAATGGAAGATGCTGGTAAGGCTGTACATCAATAACACTAGATGTTGGATTTATAAACTTTTTCATCATTATTGCGTCTCCTGACTTATTACCTGATATTTCATTCGAAGATGTCAAAAACAAGTGGGAGAAGAGCTCGTGGGGAAGAAAGCTTATTGTGCAAAAGAGAAGAGCCTCACTCAATGATTTTGATAGGTTTAAATTAATGCTCGCGAAGATTAAGGTACTTTGTTTCTTTCTTTTAATATTTGCTTGTAGTTAACAATGGTTTAGAATACATCCTTAACATAAAATGCTGAAGAAGTACCTGGTAGTAGTAGAATGATTGTTGTTCATAGCAAATGTACTTTAGCTGTGCTTGTAGTTCACGTAAAGTTTATATCCTTGACCTTCTAGTGTCTCATTAGTGAGATGCATTCTCCTCAGTTAGCTAGTTAGAATTCCTATCTAGGATTTGAGAGATTATACCTTTTGTATGCTTGTGGGCAATTTGCACGATTTAATGCTTATAACTTTTGTTGCCATTTGGTTTCTGGTGTTTTGATGGAGGGATTCGTTAACTTTGTTGGCACGTTGGAGTCCTTATAATGCAATTGAAGTTCTATTCCTTTGGTTGACTATGGAACACTTCAAAAAAATCTTGTAGGCCTATTGTCAATTATGATTGAGAATTTAGGGTAGGGAACTAGTGGGTCCCACTATTATGGTCATATATTCTCAATTCGGATGTTACTCATAGAATGACAATAATATTTTTAAATAACGTGTGGCTGTTTATGCACTATACATTGGCCTGGTAGCGTCTCCGTTACTTTATGAAAAATTTTTCTTTGTATAAAAGTTCTTGTGCGCCTTTCAGTGATATTTCTACAATTCTCATGGTCTTATGTGGCTAAGAGAATGAAGCTTTTCTTTGGCTGAGATTGGTTGATCTTTGCCCTTATTATTCTCATAGCGCAAAAAAATTCTCATTAATTGTTGCTGATCTGTTGGAGTAACACAGCATGTAAATTTTCTCCTGCAGAGGGCTGGAGTAGTCAGACAAGAGCTTGCCACTTTGAACAAGCAGGCTGCGGCTTGAAGTTGTGGAGAATATCTCAAGCTTTATATCTTTATTGCTCTATCTATCTATATGATCATATCAAGGGTTGGCGATTTTCAAGTTCAATTTTGATGTGGATTCGGTGTGTGCCAAGTTGTTTTTCATGTTTGTTCACGTCCAGATTCTATGTTGCTGGGGTTTGCCTGGTGAATTGCCTGCCTAAAGGATTGAGCATAGGAGCTTGGATCATCTTCTAGTGGATTGAACTTGGACATGGATAGTCGGTTTATGAATGAGTCAGTGACCCCTGAGTTTATTAGACATGATGTCTTATAGGACTAGTCCGGACATGATTCAAACGCACTAGGATTTTCTGGAGCACGTGAAATGCAGAAGTTTAGACATTGAAAGATTATATCCGAGTGCGTAAGAACTTGGATGGTGCGTTGGTTAAACTGATGAAGGTGCAATAGGCTGGGGAGAGCTAGTCCGTAAGCTGGATTGGTTTACGATGAACTCATGTAGACGT
>CXYZ01012187.1:424058-464028 GCA_900006705.1 Sonneratia caseolaris
TACTTGATCCTAAAAGAAAATCTGATCGGGAGCCACCAATAACAACTTGATTATGAGCAAGAGCATAACTTTGCAACAAGGAAGAGAGAAAAAAAAGACGTCCCACGCATTACTTCCACATGAAGTGCCTCCGTTGGCAACTCTCGACTGTCTCAGGCTCGTCGTTGCAGAAACTCCTACTGAGATATCACGGGGCAAGCCACTGATTTTCTCCATAACAGGGCCAATAGATATATCACAGTTCGTTCTCGAGTTCCCTCTTCCACTGGGTTGCCTCCTCAGGAAATGATCCCATCTCTCTTAAAATCCTGCCACGCAATAAGGGAAAGACATTGAAAACATATTTGTTGTTTACACGGCCGGCTATTCAAGTTGTGCGGGACAATCAGATCGGCCTTCTTTTACATTTTTTTTCTTCTCAGTATCCTGACCAGCCATTTCAAATTCAATCCTCAACCTAACCCAAGAAGGATTGGCCACCAAAAAAGGGAAAAAAAAACACCATCAACCCTTATACGGCTGTATTCTTACTAAACAACGTATTATTTGGACTATCTAAACAGTTGAGCAACAAAGTGAAGCGCCTATAAGGTTACTTAGGCAACAGAGAAAATTTCCAAGTCCCACGTAGAGTCCAGCATTTTACAAATAGCAGAAACACCAACTTACCGTAATGTTCTTAGAATGGAGCCTCGAGTGACTCATCCCATACTTCTGCACTACCATTAGAAGCATCTTCAACATCTTCTTCCATCAAAAGCCTTGTGTACTCCCTATGTGCAAAGCGATCCCACTCGGTAAGAGTTGGATTCTCACGCTCCTGAACCAAACCAGACACCATCAGAATACCCCTAAGAAGAATGCTGTGAATTAATGTCAACTTTCCCCCAGTAACAAAAGTCAAAGCCTACCTGGCGAATGAGAAATGGATCACGGGTCTCAAAAGCCATGAACTTGTTGAGGTTGAATAGAATATTAAAAACACTTCCAGAGAGCATAGAACCTTTCAGGTCGTCCAGAGTGATATAACTCTCATTCTGCAGGGAAAAGAAAAAAAGGAATAAGAACATCAAAATTGTAATGCAAGGTAGAGTTACCAAGTCATTGAAGGGGTAACTCATCAGAAGGAAAAAATGGACATGTTACATCAAAGAAATTGAAGACTGAAGAGAAACATGATCTCCAAGGCTTTTTTATGGAACTGTGCTGCAGATATATATCTACACGGAACCAATTATTACTATACAGTCAGCATAATCAATTCGAACTGTAGGAACTCATAGTTTGTCTGCAACTATTAGATGCACTAACTGAAAACTAAAGGCCGTTTCACTTTTGGGTTGGCCTAAGTAAACCTAAATGTACTATGAGAGACCTCTGGAAGAATATCTAAATCTGTCCCTGATGCATCTGCTATGTGAATGGGAGTTTGAGAAATTAAGCAGGAAAATTTAAAATGGACAAACCTCAGGTCCAATCATGTCAATCTGGCACAATATATCCTCAAAGAGTACAGGCTCCTGAGTCATACACTCCATAAGGGTGCAACTGCTCCACATAGAAGTACCGCAGTTCATTCCTTGTCAAAACTCTGTTCTCATCCAAATCTGTACACTTGAACCTAACAAAGGCAAAATCACACATTATGTATGTTATGAAATAACAATCATAATTAGCTGGATGCAAGCATCATTGACTGGAACAAGTGCAGGTGAAGTGGCAGTGATCATAATAAGAATATGAAATGCCTAGAATGGTAAAGTACCAATATTCAAGGCTAGGCTCAGATGATTTATCCTACTCAGGCAGAATGAAATAAACAAAATCTTCACATCCCATTTTCCCCTCAACTTTGCTGGTAAATTTTCTAGCAACCAGAAATGATATGAAAACAATTTGAACCCGCGTGTCAAATTTCTTGAAAAGAAAGATTTAGTGCAAGAAACTGCAGATGGATAAGTAAAAATAAACCCTGTAGTCAAATAGCTGGTACTTTCATAGTACACCCATAAGAGTTCATTCGAACCTGAGAAAAAATATGATCGACAATTCGATATGTAAGTGCATGGTTTCCGTATCTGATAAGGTTCTCCTTGTCTATGAAAAAATCATGATCTGTGTCCAGCTCCCAAAATTTGCAGTATATAACATAGAAATGTTCATATGAAAAATACCTGCACACGCATAAATTTGCTTCAGTGTAGGATACCTCTAAAAAAATAAAAGTATAGAAAAGAGAAATCTAGGGAGTTTTGACTATTAAGTCACTAAAAATACATACATAAGGAAAATATTTCTTTACATGAACAACTGTGACAGTAGCACTACTTATGAAAGCCATTTAGGCATGCCAAGCAAGAAAATAAAATGAACAGAACTAATTAGAAGGAAGAAGATCATCATTCATTAGAGAGGTATTGGCCGTAAGTTTTCACCTCAGAACCTTATTAATGTCCTCTTCTTCATCTGCATGTTGCATTGCCTCTATCAAATTCCCTCTCTTAAGCTCCCTGAGGGTAAGATGGCCATTTCCAGATCTATTTATGTAGTAAAAGCTTCTGTATATCACGGTTTCAGCTGGTGCATACCAACAGATGTTCTAGTTAGAAGAAGAAATAACCCCAAATGCATGCTGTAAAATAAGGGAACGTAGCATATAAAAATCCACCAAAATTACAATTCCTGTATAACTTTTATTAAGACCTATAAAATGAACCTTTCATAATTCAATGAGCAACAATAGCTTCTTAGGAAGGGTCTAACATTTACCAATGTTTATTGTCAAGGAGCAGAAAACCCAGTGTTTTCACATCATAAAAAACTTAAGTAAATTAGCTTATTGAGGAGTAGAGCATAGACAAATCATTATTTGACAAGAAAGAAGAGGAAAAGCTGAGAGAATACCACGGAGGTACCAAAAATGATAAATGATATCTTTTGACTGGCCGTAAAATGCTACTCGATGTATTATGACCACTGGCTGATCGAGATTCTTGTTCATACCAAGTCATTCTCAAAAGTAAGTTCATTATAAGATTCCAAAAATAAAATGGGTTGTTCATCCATCAAAAGAAAACATAGTGAATAATTTATTTAGAAACAAAACAAAAGAAAAACTCTTCCTTTGGAAACTTGTAACAATACAAATGCGGATGAGGTAGCGTCACTGACCATATCTCTCCTGAAATTCAGGTGTGCTCTGCAAGAATTCCAATCCTGGATGAGAAGCCAAAAGTTCTCGCAGTACAGGTTTGAAATCTTCCTGTTCTACAACAAAACAATACATGCCTATTGAATACAAGGAATTTAGGAGGTGGCACATACTATGTTTTGGAAAGAAGAAAACAAGGAATATGAAAATGAAAGAGAAACAAAAAATCGATAGAGAGAGAGAGAGAGAGAGAGAGAGAGAGAGAGAGAACCTGGGTGAGGTACTTGAGATCGGGCTGTTTTAAAATTTTGAAGACCTGTGTTGCTATATCCACCGTCAACATGTTACCATTGATCCAATAATCAATAAATGCATCCCTAAGAAGAAATCAATAGCCAATTAAGTCAAACCAATGTGAATTTATTAATATTCAAAGGAATTAAATAGGAAATGAGACTCTGAATCATACAACTAAAATGAAGTATATGATAACCCAACACTTATCAAATTTGAAGTAGGGGGGAAAGGGAAACAGAGTCGAGAAGAAAGAGGAGCAGGAAACATTCAGCACCATATTAGGCAACTAAAGAAGCCAAACTTAAAAATAATTCTTCAACTAGAGGGCGAATAAATGCATTTCACCTAAAAAAGCATACAGAAGGAATATTTATCTCACAGTTCCAAATATTAAGAATGGGCAATGGTGTCAGTATCCAGAAGGAAAGGAAATGAAGGCATCAATGCCCTAAACAGGCACTTAAGTGGGAATACAGTAATACCTGGTAATGTAGCCAGTGCCACCGACGTCAATCTTTCTGAAAAGAAACGTTGAGGAGAATGATGGAAGCTTGCAAATTTCTCTTGCGACTAACTTGAATTCTACGAAACCAATGCTTATATAAAGAGACAGAAATGAAGATTTAACACGATCAAACAATTTGACAAGTTTTGTCTCACCATTTATGTGCAATCCTTCTGAGTTCCCATAAAAAAATTGATTGATTCCAAACATACAATGTTCCTTCCTTTCTTAAGGTGGTGGGCGACCATTTTGGAAGTAAAACTACCATAGTTTAAGGTGCAAATAAAAAGAAACAAAGGAATTCATCATCAGCATGAATTTAGAAGAGTGGTTTCTCAATGCTCATGAAATATCACAAATGACACCGGGATTTCCCCAACCTGCGGAATCACTTCTTTGACTTGCTCTCTGACTACTTTCAAGGGGGAGCCTAAGTTAGAAGGTCCAACTCTCTGCTTACTCAGGCAAGGGGAACCAGATGAACTCCCGGGAGAAAGTGGAGGTGCACTCCCAGCTGGAAACATTGAAGGTAATGAAGTGCCTGCAGTAGCATCTGGACTGGAAGAACTTCCGGCAACATTTAGAGGAACACCAGCCTTTGCATCATTCAGCAATGATGTTACCTTTAAATTCATGAATTAGACAAGCCTGTAAGATGTGCTTTATTCCATCAAATGCTACCATAAGATTAATGCCGAGGGAACTCAAAGGATAGAATAAGGGGGTAAAGACGATTTTTTTTGCTTTCATTAATCTTGGCAAGCAGCTATATTTCTTCCCAGAGGTATGAGAAAGTTACATTTCACATATAAAAGCAAACAGTAATTTTCTTTTCTAGGGATTAATCAATCCTTTTCAATTTGGAACAAACACATGTAAGGAGCCTGAGCAAGCGCAACTTAAATTGACCCCTTGTGGTAGATCATAATTGGACAACTGGAAATGCATATTCCCAGAGTCCGGTTGAGGACANTGAGCAAGCGCAACTTAAATTGACCCCTTGTGTTAGATCATAATTGGACAACTGGAAATGCCTATTCCCAGAGTCCGGTTGAGGAAAGTAGGAAAGATTTTCTTCATCTACAGCTGTTATGAATTATTTCTCAATCATTATAAAGAAGACCTCGCCACTTAGCTGTGTCACTGACAAGTTTTTCTTTTCTATCACGTGAGACTGCTTTGCTTGTTCGTATGACTTAAAACCTTTAGGTGTCATTAGATAACCAGCACGGAAGGGGGAAAAAAAAACTACGAGATGTGGAAGAGTGTTAAATCAGCAACGACTAATTTGAGACCAATAACCGCTCAAACAACCAAATGAACAATTCTGCAAACCGGAAGATTCTTGCATATTCTTTTTCTTCAATGATAATTCAAAGTTACTGCGGAGCAAACACAGGAACTAGGAAATCGAATCGAACACTCTGGCCAGTTAAAGTGAAATATCGACTACGAGGCAGAAACTCGATCGGATAATACAGAGTTACATGAAGGTAGGTGTAAGAGGTCGTCAGAAAATTAACTACGGGGATGGAGAAGCACCAGGCGATTGGTTTCAGGAAGAGAAAGCCGCTGCTCGAAGATCTTGCCAACAAACTCGAAGTTCGACTTCAATGCAAACGTAGACACATCAATGAGCTACAGGAACTCGGTCTCCAGGGAGGCCGTTTCGGCGAGGCCGTCATCCAAATCCATCGGATTCCATCCGTATCCACGCGGAGAAACAGAAGCCGAGACATAACGAGCAATGCGCGAATCCTCGAACTCACCTTCAGAGCTCAGGAATCGTTGCAGGAAGCCTCAAACTCCAGCGCCACGATCACCAACGCCGAACCCGAAGCTCCTCGCCCGCACCAAGCAGGATGAACCCTAGGTCTTCACCGGACTGGACGACTGGAGGTCGTCCTGCGTAGGGAGAGCGGGACGGAGAGAGGGGAAGCAATGGAGAAATACAGAGAGAGAGAGAGAGAGAGAGGCGCATAAACTCCTCGTCTCGTAAGATGATTCCGTGGGTAATGGCCGAACGGCAGATAAATGGCGCGATGGCACGTGCCTGTCACGTGCAAACGGATTCAGTTGATGCTACGCTCTGCTATATTTGTCATGTTAATTATATAAGACGGTAAAGTATGACACACACATATATATATTTATGGCATTTGATTATTTCCTCACCATTTCGAGAATTTATGTAAGGAAGTCACTTCATCTGATCAGATTTAGGCTTTTGCTTTTATCAAGATCCAAATGGAAATATAGACCATGGTTCAACATTATATAACTAATTACATTTTGATGACACCACCTACATATATATATATATACATATATGTGTGTGTGTCTGTGTGTATAGTAGTCATTGAGGCTGAAGTACTCATTGAATTAATTATATATATTACTAAGGAAGTTGATATAATTAGTCATACAATGGCGACTGACTTGCGGAATGACCATAATTGTCGATTCAAGCCGCATTATCATGATACACTATTTTAATGGACTCAAAACTTAAAATTAGGGCTATAATCAAATAAATAATTATTTTTAAAAAATAAGTTTAAATGATTCCATATTTTAAAATAAAACTACATCTCAGGTAATTAATTGACTAATATAATATAATATTAATTTAAAATATAATTAATCAAAATTTCCCCTCTCCTCCTAATTTTTTTTATTATAAATACCATTATAAAAATATCATTTTTATACTTTTTAAGACTAATACGGTATCTCTTATAAAAATATCTTAAATAACTCTAAAAACCCCGTCCATTTTGTGCCATGTCCGGCCAATTTTTGGTAGATCTTGTAATGATATATGTTTATTTGAAGTGGAAAGAAAGCATACTTGGAATAGTATGCATAGCCGTTATGTGGGTGGGTGGGTGCGCGCGCGCGCAGTCTTCTTACGTGAAGACTCGATGCAGTGATGTCATCAGTGACGCTGGCCCTCGTAGCGATTTATAGACCACATCTCCGGCTGGAAATCCCAGGTGACAGCAGGAAGCAGGCCCTTGCTCAGAATTAGAATCGGAATGCAGTAACCTGACAGCTTCGAAAGGTCTCGAAGAATGTCTCCATTATTACACAAAAAGAGGTGAATAAATAGAGGGGGAAAAAAGAAACACTCGACGAATAGAGTGCCAAGAATCCAATAGTATTACTAAATGTGTGGCCACGAAATGTAAATGGACCAAAAGACTAAAAGATAATATAATTAAATTAAATTAAACTAAATAATTTGGGAGTATGCACACAAGAAGAGTATCTGCTCCTACTGATGTGGTCACATAAGGAGAGCCCTTTCTTTCACAAACACCAAAAGCTAACTGTCAACTCTTTTAACTCTCTCTCTGGCTCCGTCTTTAAATGTATTTCCATACAACTATGATCAACTAAGATTTAAATGTGCGGGGACACGGGCAAGAGATCAGTGCATGTCAAGAAACCTATCCTGGCTCCGGTACTTGCATTTCCAGAAGCAGTAGAAATGGATGCATTCGGATCACAACAATGCGTAAGCATTTATTGAATCAACATGAGACTATCTCTATATCTCGCTTAAAAGGTAAGTTAAATAACTTGACAGAATCAATTGATAAATGAGCATGCACTGATCTAAACCCACCTCGCCAAACAAGTAATGAAGAGAACAAAGGGAGAGAAAAAAAACAAAAAAAAAAAAAACTATACCACATTCTGGAATCAAAAGCGGACCACAACGGTGCACTGGGAAGAGGGACACTGATAGTTCAAGTTTCAAGCAGGAGAAGCTGACCGACGATATAAGGAACAGCAAGTATATGGTATATCTTACAGCCAAGGGAAAGAATCCATGCGAGCACCTACTGTTCACTCTCAACTCATCATCTCTCCTTCCAATGGACCACACTTTAGTAACGTCAGCCGGAGGCTCAACAAGTTCCTGTTGTTGATCATTTTCATGCATGAAAGTTTCAACCTTCCTGTAGAATAACAAAGACAAGGTCGGTCGATTGTGTCCGCAAAAGCCCTTTCAGTTCAGGTACTGTTCCAAGGTTCACCAGT
Organism: Sonneratia caseolaris; assembly: GCA_900006705.1. Classification (NCBI taxonomy): domain Eukaryota; kingdom Viridiplantae; phylum Streptophyta; class Magnoliopsida; order Myrtales; family Lythraceae; genus Sonneratia; species Sonneratia caseolaris. Next base: position 432,062 of record CXYZ01012187.1, read on the forward strand.
TCATGAGCTGCTTGTCCTGAAGAACTACGTGGCCCTTCCCTCATGCACCTATTGAATGACCAAAGTAATCAGAAAATGCTTTCAGTATTATTACCCATATGCTTAAGCATTAATGCCATAAAGTACTCTGGCCCTTTTACAGACATGCAATCATGAACACATGTAACCAGCACTCAAAGAAATACGAGCCTCAGAGAAAATTCACAACATGATATCCACCATATCCAGCACCAATAAAAAAAATTGAAACTCTTCCAAGCTGAGGGTCATGCCAATAATGAGCCGCTATCATGGCATGGGAAAACATTGGCCATGGTTAGAAATATGCAATGCAAATGCAGAAAGGAAAGCAGTCTATTGGTCCATAGTGGTAGGGAAATATGATTCATGATTTTTTTTTGGATAAATGTTTGTATAAGTAAATAGGATTCATGATATGGACAAGAACCAAATACTATCAACATGCAAAAAGATCTACAGCATCTTAGTCAAGGGAGTTTCAGCACCCCCATTTGCATATGCAATAACACCAGATTGCACAAGCACGTCAGAAGGGTTCTACTCCATCTCCAGTGAAGATATTGAGAAACAATCAATAATGCATTCTAGCATAATTATCTTCAATAAAATCATAGCAACTTACTGGTCAGCTTCAAAACGGAGCTTCAAGTGATTCATCCCAGACTTCTGCACTGCCATTAGAGGCATCCTCAACATCTTCTTCCATTGAAAGCCTAATATACTCTCTGTGTGCAAAACGATCCCACTCAGTGAGAGTTGGATTTTCACGTTCCTGCATCAAGTCAAACCATAAGTTAGTAGAGCAATGGTCAATATCATGATTTGAGTAGTTTAACTAAATTTTCATCTGGGAGGTTAAGGAAGACCAATAGAATACTACCTGGCGAATTAGGAAAGGATCACGGGTCTCAAAAGCCATAAACTTGTTGAGGTTGAAAAGAATATTGAAAACACTTCCAGATAGCTTAGAACCTTTCAAGTCTTTTAGAGTGATATAACTCTCATTCTGCAAGCAAAAACCCAAAGTGTTACAAATTATGAGGTCATCAGCTCCCTGAGAACTTCCAATTCAATAATGCACCAATTTCCATTAAAATTGTTCACAAAATTCTAAACCAATTCATTTTTTACTATCTTTTGTAGGTTCTTTGGTATTGAACATACAGTAAATTTAGGCCAAAAAATGTATTACAAATTATCCAGAACATACAAGGTGAATTGAGGAGCCTCTTTACTTACTTAGATAAGATGGTTCATCCCAAAGCATTAAGATAAAGTGAATAAGAGAGTTGCATTTTTCCCCTTTAATTGGTAAGGGGCAGCAGATAGTGAAGCTAGCAAAGGGTTCTATCCTATGCAACTAGTGGATTTGATTCTCCCTTGAACTTGTAGCCACAAAGATGTGCTTGCACATGTACCTCCCAAAATCCATGGGCTTGTGGGGTGTCCATGGTACTAGGAAGAATTAATTCCTCATTATCAAAAATGTGTGTGTGTGTGTATATATATATCATGCAGGCATATATGTGTAAGCAAGAAACATCTCATAAACATGCTCTTTTAATAGCAAATTCCAATATAACTTAGAAATCAAATTTTCTAAAAATCAATTGAGATGTGCATGAAAAGCGTGAAATCATCTGGGAATCCAAATAATATAAAGTGAACCTCTGGGCTAATCATGTCAATTATCTGGCACAAAATATCTTCAAAGAGCACAGGCTCCTGGGCCATGCATTCCATTCGATGCAATTGCTCCTCATAAAAATATTGCAACTCATTCCGCGTCAAAACTCCATTGCCATCCAAATCAATGCACTTGAACCTATCATCATCCACACGAAACACATCTCTGAAATCAGTCACTGATTAAAGTCAGATAATCTTGTAGTATCCCTTTATGACAATAGGCTATAACAAAATTCCGCTAAGAAAATTAGGACAGTTAAAATACCAGTATTCAAGACTAGGCTCAGATGACTTATCCTCCTCAGACAATACGAAATAAACAAAATCTTCGTATCCCATCTTCCTCTCCACTTTGCTAGTGAACTTCCTAGGAACCTGAGATGGAAAGAAGCCAAATAAATACGAAAAACAAAATGAAATCTTGTAATACCAAAGCAAAAGAATTAAGCACCACAAATATCTATCACAAGAAAATTTTAAATAACTAAACAATATCCAGCATTCAAACCTGAGAGAATATTCTATCAACGATTCTGTAGGTAAGTGCATGGTTCCCATATCTGATCAAGTTTTCCTTGTCTATCAAGAAATCATGATCGGTGTCCAGCTCCCAGAACTTGCAGTAAATAACATAGAAATGCTCATAAGAGAAATACCTGCAAAGGGAAATTCATTAAGTAGAAGTCACAACGAGGAAAATGTTTCACAATTTCTATTTTAGATAGTTTTGAGGAAATTGCTCAGTGCAGACATTTACCTCAGGACTTTATTGATGTCCTCTTCTTCATCTGCATGTTGCATTGCATCAATCAAGTTCCCACATTTCAGTTCCCGCAGTGTAAGGTGTCCGTTGCCAGATCTATTTATGTAGTAAAATATCCTATATATTACGGTTTCAGCTGGAACAAGGCAATAAAGGTATATCAGATAAAACACAAATCTTACTATAGATAAGTTCATATGCATGAAGCTGGCCCAAGCATATTCAAAGTACTTGAAGAGAGCAAGTTTTGACAGAACAACACCTTAAGTAAACCTCAAATCTCTGTAAGCAAAAGCTACTAAAGCCTATTGGCATCATCATAAAATGCCACAACTAAACCCTCAGTATTCAGAACTCGTTTTTTTAATGGAAAAAGATATTCGATAGTGACAATAATTTCATACTGGCTGCTAAGTTCCTAACTTTGATAAAGATTTTAAACTATGGTGTTCAGACATCTAGAGAAAGAAACCAAGTCATAGATGACATATAAACCAAGCAGTGTAATAGAATCCTTTCACAAAAACTGCAACAAATCAAAGACAGTTTTGGAACAAACCATATCTTTCCTGGAATTCAGGTGTGCTATGCAAGAACTCCAGTCCTGGATGAGTAGCCAAAAGTTCTCGAAGCACAGGCTTGAAGTCTTCCTATTATATACAGAAAAGGGAAACAAATTGTAAGTAGCCTTGCAATTTGTCCTTGTAAGTAGTTTCATTTAGTACAAGATCGCTTAACACATTGGTTGCAGTGCTTATGGTAAAAACTAGGAATTTTATGGTCAAAGCACAAGGTGCAAAAAATGCACAGTACCATTTAGGAGTATTACAAGAGATATTGTAGCATATGGAAATTATGCTACAAGAAGGAAACCAATCTGCTATCAAAATTTAAACAATTTGATACAATAGGAGGTACAATTCATAGCAGAAGAAAAGAACGCACAATTTTGAAATAGAAAAGTTATTCAAAATGAATGAAAGGATGAATGACGGCATACCTGAGTAAGGTACTTAACATCAGGCTGTTTTAAAATCCTATACACTTGGCTGGCAGTATCCATTGTCATCATGTTACTATAGACCCAATAATCGAGAAATGTATCCCTAGTAACCAAGAAGCAGAAAATTATTGCCTACAATGAACAAGTGTTTTCTCCATGAACAAAATATATGTGCATATATATGGTCAAAACAGTCTGCACAATGGAAATGATCCACCAGTTGGAAATACAAAAAAAACAAGCCACTTCCTTATCTACTGTTTTTACCACGTGACAAGAGACACAAGCAAGTACTTTGGTATTCAACAACTAGGAGTTAATGCAATGTGAAAGGAAAGAACACCTGGCAACTCACCGATTACCTGGAAGATCTTGTAAACTGATCTTAATGATATAAAGAAGTCATAGTTTTAGGCACATCCACATGCTCATGTTTCTTCTCTTATGGGTGAGCATTTTATTTACAAAGAAGAAGATTTATGATATTAAGTGGTAGAGAAGTGTATACCTTGTCACTACACCAGTCCCATTTACATCAATTTTTCCAAATAGAACCGTTGAGAAAAACGATGGCAGCTTGCAAATTTCTCTTGTTACTAACTTGAATGCTGATAAAACAAGGGAAAAAAAATTACAAATAGGTTCTAAAAAAATCAAACACACTTTGCAGCACAAAGAATGTTAACCTACCAGGGATCTTCAATCCTTCAGGGTGGGCATACAAAAACTGGTTTAGCTTTGTTAAACACTTTTCTTTTAGCTCCTTAGGCGGAGGGCGACCGTTTTGGAAGTAGAACTACAAGAATTGAAACAGAAGCAAAATCATGACCAGAAAATCAAGAAGGAAGAACAGCTTTGCATAAAAATCAATTCAGAAGGCAAAGGATTTTCTTCAAACCTGGGGTATGAATTCTTTCACTGGCTCACTGACCACTTTCAATGGTGAACCTAAATTAGAAGGGCCAGCTCTCTGTCTCATTACACGAGGGGATCCAGATGTACTTCTAGGAGAAAGTGGAGGTGTACTGCCAGCAGGAAACATGGATGGCAAAGAATTGCCTGCAGCAGATGCTGTGCTGGAAGAGCTGCCAGAAACATTCAAAGAAAGGCCTGCCTTTGCATCATTAAGCAATGATTTGACCTGCAAATAAAGAGACAGAATCAAAATTTTTTATTCTCCTTATAGGTGGTGCAAAAATGGGGAGGGTTATGAACTTATCAAAGCAATAAACAGTTGAAAAAAAGTGTAGCCTTTTTTTTTAAAATCAAAACACCAAGCTAAGTACACTGACAAATGAGAATGGAATATACACTACTTTCCAGATATAGTGACCTGCTATGATAATATCTCTACACTTATGGCTAAGAATTGTCATCATAGAGTAGTTTCCTTTATAGGTGCTATAGATCACCTATTCACTTTTCAGTAAGGATTAATCATCTAACAATTCAAGGAATCAAGCGTTATTATTTAGATGTTAAAGATTGTGAATGTAAATGCATGACATCGGATTACAACAGAGATCAATTAATTGGCCTGAGCATCAAAGTAACCAAAAATGGGCCAATACATTAATACCCCAACAACAATTTTCACAACTTTTGGATCAGGAAAACAAACGTTGTCCGGAAGTCATCCCTTACTGCATGCATTCAGCATAATATGTAACATAAACCCCATCACAGGACGCGTCTAAGCACCAGTGGCAATCATTTCTAGCCAATGTACGTGCCATACAAGGAGATGATACAAAATGGTTACTAATTGCAACAAGTTTCCTCCATGGAATCATTTGTGAGCTTCTATCATACAATCCGCAGAACATATTATTGACAGAGCAACGCATATCGCAAACAATTACACATACTAAAATGTCGAATCCTGCTCCAGATGACAGGAAAGTACCAGTCGATCGGTATCGGGAAGTGAGAGCCACTGGTCGAAGATCTTCTCGACAAAACCAACGTTCGACTTCAGGGCGAAAGAGGACACCTCGTTGAGCTGCAACAACTCAGTGTCCAGGGAAGACACGCCCTCGTCAACAACAGTATTCGCCATCTTATCATTCATCGAAGCCGATCAGATTCTCCACCGCTCATCCAGCTATATCGCAGATCAGGGATTCAGCTTCTCAGCCCAAAACGCGACCGCAACCCGCGATACGACGATTATATCCGCCTGGCATGTACAGCAGCGAGCTCGGTAAAGAATGTTAACGAGTGGATCGGGGACGAAGCACTGGAAGTGGAGCGAACCCTAGATCTTCCGTTGAATTGGACGATTAACAGCTTATTCCATGTTGGAGTGATGAGCGGTAGATTGTTAGGCGTAGAAGGAGAGATAAACAGACAGAGAGAGAGAGAGAGAGAGAGAGAGAGTATGAGAGGGGACACTTCACTTTAGATCGGTGAAGATGATGAGAGAAATCCAATTAAAATATCAATTACTTTGCAGGAATTTTATTGCACAGAGAGAGAGAGAGAAGAAAGAGGAGGGAGGGAGGGAGGTAGCAGAGAGAGTGAAACGAAAACCAGATTTTTTTTTAGTAAACAAATAGGATGAAGAAGAACAAGGGTTGCACGTGCCTGTCACGTGTAAATCCTTTTTTGGGGGTGTGGGGTTGATGACATAGTAGAGTTCGAATGGCGTGACGTGAGTGACTACCGAGCACTTGCCAGCCGAGAAAAATAGAGCCATATGAGATTCACTAATTGCATCACAAATTTCAAATTCAAAAGGGCATCAGTGATATTTCTTTTACCCCTAAATCAATTTGAGTGAACATTTTCATACTGATCTCATTCCTAATAAGTCTCACTTTAATTTATATTTGGATAAATAATACGTGAAATAATCGGGATATTATTACCTTAAAATAATTTTTATGACTAGAGCTTAGATTGAAAGTTCCTCCGACATCTAATAATTGTAGTAGCTACTCACGTCAAAATTCGTTAAATAAGATTATAGATGGGTTGTTCTAAAATAGAGTTTTGAACTAAATTTGTGGGGATTACGAATCTAATATTTCTTTTTCCAATCATAAACTCTATGGTACGTATGGAACATTGGAAGGGCGGTGACGGACTACTCTTGTCAAAGTTAAAACTTGATATCTCATGCATTCACCCCCCATTTTCACCGTGCTTTAAATGGAAATCTTAGAGGCTGATGATCGATCCCCAGTCAATAGATTCTATATTTAGTAAGACTTCTATGATATGTTATTACCACTTTTAGTTCCATGAGCTTCTCTGTAATAAATACGAGAGAGAGAGAGAGAGAGAGAGAGAGAGAGAGATTGGAAAAAGAGAGACTCAGGAAGAACGCTCTCCTTGTATTTCCCTTTCTTCTTTTCTTTTTTTTTAAATTCTTGATCTCATGACAGAAGACGTACAAGAATTATCCTCTTCCTTCAACAAGAGAACAGAAGTAACTTTTGCAGACATTAATGTACAACAACAGAACCAACCCACTCGCAGTTGAAGCAAGGTGTCCTCGTAGCTTTAGAGATGTCAGTGGGAGAAATATCAGGAGAAACAGTCCCCCCCTCTCTCTCTCTCTCTCACTTGGACACCAAAGAAGGAAACAAGGGAGAACCTGCTGCAACAATCACTTCCTTTTATCAGAGCTGATAGTTAGAAGCTCGAATCTTCGAAGCTGATTATCCCTGACCCCACGCGAGGAAGAGGGCCGGGAGAGGGAGGAGAACCTTGGCTCCGACTCGGCCTGGATTCTCTGGCTTGTGGAGAGGCGGCCACTGCTCGAGACCAGGCGGCCTATTCTGCTGTCATTCGGATCCCCTGAAGAGCTTGGTCTGCTGCTTGAGACTATTGCCCTCTTCGATGAGCTTCCTTGGAAGGCGGTGGAAGTCCGGCCTCTCTGTGAATCGTGCTGTAAGATGCCACAGAATATGATGCTTAAGAACATAGAATTAATGTAAAGAAAAACCTGTTACCAGGGTTTCCGCAGAGAAATTGCTTCCTAAAAGCCAAATAGAGGACCTTATCACATGCCATCTGAAAGCTTTAGAGACCTTTGGCTAATGGTAGAATTTTCAATGTTTTCATTCCAATTCTCTAAATGCAAATGGAGGACTAAACTGGCAGATTACATTCCAGAGATGTGAGAACTTTTCATGGATGTGAAAGCAACATATTTCATCATAATAGAAAATAGAAACTAGACTATCATTCCAGTAAAACTAAAATGAGGCACTCCAGTAAGCCTGGTTATCTGGATGATTTACTTACCACATCCTTCCATGGGCCATCCTCGGTTGCCTTATGCTTTGAATGATCACCATGCATTCCAACGCCAGATACAGTTCTTCTACCAAATACCTCAGCTGTGCCTGACAACTTATCACGAGTTTCTTGGCCCACTACATGAAACAAGCAGAATGTGTTAAGAGGCCAAAGGAACTAAAAACCCAAAAGGCGTGCAATTTCAGAAAGAAGAATGCCCAAAGATTGGGCAACTTGATCCAGAGAGCAAAGAATATAGCTAAAATTATAAGCAGATAGCAATTCTGTCTTCATTGTTCTCAACCCATCTGAATCCTTTGTTATGAAGATACAGACCTGAAGGCTTTTCCACCTTTTCACCAGCTGGACCAGCTCTCCCAGTAGCCTGAACAAAGAAACGAAAGAACTGAATAAAAGATTATGAAAAAGAAGGTGCATATTAGAGTAAAAAACATTTACTTCACTAACCCGTAACCTAGAGGTGGAACCAATCTGAGGATACTTCAATATGGTCCAGTCAAACACATAGTCAAATTGATATCCTGCACAAAAAGCAAAAGTTAGGGACCAGAGGAAGCCACGCATGCATCACAAACTCAAGAAGATTCATGATAGGAAAATCCAAAAGCTTAGTGTCATTTGTTATTCAATAGAATTTTCACTATAACTAAATTCACACAAAATATATATAATATATATACTGCAAGAGCGTTGATCTCACAGGTCATTCTCCAGGGTAACAGTGACATTTTTCTTTATTTGATGGGGGGGTTGTTTGATGTTTCCAGCACCAGGATAAGAGAAAGCAAAAGGAAAATCTTAATAAAAGAAAATAAAAGAGCCTAAACAAGGTCTTTACCTTCGCGAATGAATAAGTCCCGGAAAAGTCTTTTCAAGTACGAGTAATCTGGCTTGTCTTCAAAGCGCAGTGATCGGCAGTAATGGAAGTACGACACAAACTCTGACGGATATGACTTGCAGAGAACCTGTAACAATTAATCATGAGGAATGTTCCACCATTAATGGAAAGGAGGAAGGTGAAAGAATTGTCTTTTCATGATATAAATCTCAGTGGTATTGAATTTTGCAAAAATTAATGGCCAATAACTGAGAGACTAAAGGCAATGTAGATCATGTTACTTCTATTGGAGTCAGCATCTTCTTCTCGCTGATTTTATCATATTTCTGCTTCTTAGTCCCAGCTTTAAGGCCCTGCCAGGGAAGGCTGAAGCAGGCAAAATGTTAACTAAGATATCATCGCAGTGGTAATAATTCTGAAGACGTTGAGAGAAGGACCAGTATTGTTCTCACCTCCCTCTTAGGAAATATATAAGCACATAGCCAAGGGATTCTAAATCATCTCTTCGGCTTTGCTCTGCATGAAGGAACCCAAATTGTAAATGGATCAGATCCAAAAGTTCATAACAGTATGACTGGCAGATAACCAACTTTACCACATGTCACTTACCAACTCCAAGATGAGTATTAATGCTGGCATACCGTGCCGTCCCAGTAAGATTCTTGTTTTCCCTGTGAGGAAGGACCAATTTTTACATCAAAGAGCGCAGAAAGATGGAAAAAGCAACCATCATTTATCAACTCATTGAAACTTGAGATACATTATCCATTCATTAAAACAGAACTTGTCAGACTTTAAATGCTCAGGGGATAAAGCAGCCTATAGAAGTGCATATAAGTTCGGTATTAACCATTTTCAGACACAGACTTCTGATAATGTATGGATCTCTACCATGGGGTATCAGTTGTGAATGAGAACAAAGCTTCTTACCTATATGGGATGTGTTTGTGAGTTTGCAAATCCCTATACTTCTTTCCAAGCCCATAATCAATGATGTAGACCTGTCAAAAAGACCAGTAGAAGATTCACCAGGTAAGAGATCAACTCTACATGAAATTTTCTCTTAAAAATTTTAAGCAAAGAAATGTCTAAAAATCTGAGATATTAACTATTAGCATACTATAGGCGATCAAATCTCCAGAGCCTTAAATGATGTTATCATTCACGTTCAACTTGGTCGCATGTGAAATTCAGTTTCTTCTGAAGATGCACAACAGATATAACTCAGGGGTAGGGTGTGACCTTGGCATGATGGAAGTCATTATCTCAAACCAGATTGTCCCTGAAACCAATACAAGTTTTTCTATTTGTTTTACTCCCCCGCTGTGATCGAATGAGAATGGATAAGAGGCAGGTGGGACTGATGTGAGGGTAGGTATGGCTATATTTCTGGGAAAATCTATTTGTGACAGGGATAGGGAAAATAAGAAAGGAAACATAATATGACAAAGGCAAACATTGTAACGCAGAATGATGAAATGCTTGAGTAAACAAGTACCTGATTTGCTTTGCGCCCCAATCCCATCAGGAAGTTGTCAGGTTTTATGTCACGGTGGAGGAAGGCCCTTGAATGCATATACTCTACTCTGTTTATCTAAGGGTTTTTTTAAAAAAATAAAAAGAGAGAGAGAAGAGAACTCATTACAATGGATCCTGAAACATGCAAAGGAAGGGTAAGTTGTTTTGATGAAACTGTTCATCAACATACTAACTGATCAGCCAACATCAGCACTGTTTTCAAAGAGAACTTTCTGTTGCAGTAGTTGAACAAGTCTTCGAGACTAGGCCCAAGGAGATCAATGACCATGACATTATATTCACCCTCCACTCCGAACCACTTGAGGTGGGGAATTCCAGCTTCAGTAGAAAAATAATCATATCAGTATTCAACTCCATGAAGCAGTCTCAACTCTCAAGAGTTTATCCTTAGAAAAGCAGGGGAGCTTTAGCTTACTCCCTCCCTGAAGAAGCATGTACAACTTTGACTCATAGTGAAGCTGAGGGTGCTTGGTCTTGACAGATTCCTGCAAAGAATGAAGCATAATGAAAATCTATTCAGCCAAAAAAAAAGCATAATGAAAATCCATAAAGACCATCAAGCATCATTAAACTCAATATTTTTCTATGGCAATCTTTAAAGAGATCAGCACATTTAATTTCAAGAATGTGCCACCTCGAAGGAGGACTTTTGCAGTGAGACCCATTACTGCTACACGATGAAATTGAAAATATCATCAGCACAACAACACTTTATATGGTGTCAAACGTTCAGAATTGGAGCTTTCTGGGAATTATTGCTAACAAAACTGGGTTGCATCAACCACTGAATGTAAAGATCTGAACTAAGAAACAGCTGAAACTTGAAGCAAAATTCAGTCAACAAACACATGAAAGAATTCAAGCCTCTTAGAGAACTTACAAACTTTATAGCAACCTCTTCTCCACTCTGTATATTAACCCCTGAAGTCAGTCAAATCATAAAATCACGTCAGCGTGCACGGTGCCATGTTTACAAAAAGCTGCAATTCCGAGCCAACATGCATGAGTGAAAATGAGCTCTACCAAGGTAGAGTTCCCCAAAAGATCCGCTTCCAATCTTCCGGCCCAACTTGAATTTGCCCCCAACAATGTGATCCATAATGACATGAGATGAGACTCTACTAAAAAAACAATCAATTTGCTCAAAATTCTCTATGGTTTCATTATATCCCACGATTATTTCAAAATAAGATTAAACAAACTCGCAATCAGCGACGACAACAATCTCCGACAGTATCAGGAACTTAGTGACATGATCTCCCGGATAAAAGGAACACGAAATGGGCTGGCAGCCGGGCGTGCAGCACGGGATCGCGGATCTCCCGGATGAGCTCGAATCAGAACCCTAATCCGAGCCGAAACCGAGCTGCATATGCCCAAGTCGGTCGTTGGGGGAGCAATCCGCCGACTGGACAAATAAAGGAAAATTGAGAGAAAGCAGAAGGGAAGAGGATATGGTACAGCGAAATGGAAGGTGAAACCGGCAATAACAGAAAAGGAAACTGTCACACAGACACACAGCAATGGAGGAGAGGAGAGAGAGAGAGAGCGATGAAACGGAAGATCTTTCTTCCCTCTTTGGAGGGGAATATTTCTCCGGTTATTCGGTTGGTTAATTACAGCGATTCCTCCATTATTGCTTCTGCCTCACCTCTCTGCGGAGCTCCTGCTGCCTCTCTCCTCCCTTGATGACGAAACAGAGAGAGAGAGAGAGAGAAATGAGGACTTCCCTCTAGGCCAGGCACGTGCGGGAAGTACCCCCGGATTTGGGGAAAATTATCTCACACCAAATTTAATATCTCTTTTAATTATATTTAAATATAATTTATAATTACGATAGCTTATATTTATGTGCATCAACTCATTTTTGAATGTGACTTCAATAGTTCATTAGTAAATTAATAACATACAGTAAATCAAATTTAAAATTCGAATATTTGAAGAATCGATATTTGAGATCTAATTGACAAATCTCATACTATACAATATATTATCCAATAGATTAATCGGTTGTTACAGCATCAGACACCGCTCATATAAAAAAAACTCATTTTGAATGGTAAGATGATGTGAATTTAGGAGTCTAATAATAAAACTAAAGTCGAGACTAGAGAAGATAGATACATTGAATTACTTGAGCCTGCCGTCCAAGTCACGCCCTTCTCTTGGTGTGAATGGCATCTTCCATTATACACCACATAAATCTCTAAGCTCTCAAGGTCGATTGACCTACCAGAATAAATACTTTTCCAATGATAGATTTTATCCCTACTACACATAGATTTTTTTTCTTTTTACTTGAAATATCGAGAGTATACTCGAAGGAAATAGAGGTCGGGCATTATCGACTTAGGAGCAGAGCTTACCCTGTCCGAGATAAGTTGCCTTGAAGACGGTTCGAGCTGGTGAGTTCTGCTGAGTTTGCATCCGACCCGAGGAATATCCAATAGGAATCGTGCCCCCACACAGGGAGCACGAGGCCTTACCTTAATTGTCATTTCTCTGGCGCGTCCCTCGGACTTCCAACTTTCAAGTTTTCAACAAAATTGGGAAGAAGACAGCACTGAATGATAGCGCCGCTACTGCTCCCACAGAAATATACCGTCCCACTGTTGACAAATTCAACAATCAAACCCAACGTAGACCCTACTCCATTCCATTTCAGTGAAGGGAGAGCGAGGGATTCAGCAATCACCAGACTATACTACTACGTGCAAGAGTCAGAACCCACAAACCGGCAGAGGGTGAGAAAATGCCTTTACCATTTACCAGGTGAGAGAGGATTCGGTGTAACAACATTATTCTAAATCCGATCTGAAAAGCTCTTTTAAGTTTAATTCTTGTGAACCGCGGGGCATCATGATGCTCGTGAATTTCCCGCTCACTCACTGTCTTGGTCAAGGTGGGGGAGGACTATGTCAGCTTTTGAAGGTCCGTGCTTGTATGACCCCGCTCAATGTGATGAAAAGGGTATGTATGTCCTGTGCCCTTTTGTTCTTTCTTCATCGAATCCCCCTTCTAAACTCATGCACATTGTTTTTAACTTGTAAGTAAAATGATTTTGGCACTACTTGAAGAAAACCCGTCACTACATTCCTATTCAGTGATTCTCACACTGTAAGTGGCAGTTTCATTTATGTGCGTATTTAGTAATTCAAAAAATGGCTTAAAATGCAAGTACCATCAATTGGGTCTTCGATGTTGGGAGGACGATGGAGCCAGATCGACAATTGGTGAATCTCAGAATGAAACTGCACCAAACTCCAAAAACACAGTAATCATCAAATTTTCGAGTTAAGAATTGAATCATTTCTCGTCAGAAAAATAACAATCAGGCAATAATCAGCCTATCACCCTGATGAAAGGTAATTGAAACCGTGAACAAACACTACTACTCTCTATAGTTCACAGTGCCCAGTTACTTGGGGGAAAAATACCTGGACATCAAAGATTTGCTGGGGCTAAAACCGGATCCCGATTCTTCATCACATCGAAACCCGATGCAGAAGAATGAAATTTTCTCCATACCCACCTTTTCACCTGCTTCTTTCCTCTCTTCATGCGAAGAACCAGTCATCGATGAAGCCTATAATCTGCAGATGAACTGGACAAGATATTATTTACAAAAGCCTGACCAGTCCGTGGCTTGAGCTTCTCAAAATGAACCCTAAAATCACTGAGGCCGTTTGAGCATCTCCTCAGTGAGGAGTTTGGCCACCACGCTCGGATCAAGGGTCGAGCTACTCTTTGTCAATACGCTATGTAGAGATTGTAACTCTTCCAAGTCTGCCCTCTTCAGCAGGCGTTTCAGTACTGAATTGGCTTCTTCATGCAAGGCATTGTCTTGGGTTTCCCTCAAAGTGCCTTGCAAGTTATTGTCTGTTCTCATGATTTTTTGGGTACTGTCTTGACGTGAAATCTGAACTTGGGGCCGAGAATATGGCCGGGAATCCCAGTAATTTGTGCAGACCCTGTTTCTATCCATTGCTTCTATGGCCTGTATGAAATATCAGTAATAAAAAAGAAAGGAACTTTAATTTCCTTCCAGATCCTTCTCGATATTAAAGAGATGTAAAGAACAAAAAGTTAAAAATATTTCACAGTTTTTACATCCATATAGAACAGAGAGAGTAGGATTCTGACATATGACCTTCTAATTTTGCAAGCATAGCATGAAAAGATAGGAACAAAAAAATGTCCTAAGCCAGAAGGAAAAGCGTCGACCTATTCCAAAAAATAACAATGAAGTTTCTGAATATTCCGAACTAAGCTCTACCTGCACGATTGCCGGCGAAGAGAATCCAAACATTTCAAACCCATCAAGACTCCCAGGAGGCTGGAGAGGGGGAAGATTTGCCTTCCCGATTCTATGCTGCTTCGTGATTTCCTGATTCACTCGATCTCTCACCATTTCCCAGCACTTGGTAGGAGAAATGTGAATAAACAGCTCACTTGGGCAATGATCCAAGGAAACCTGAGAAAGGAGTTAAAGACAGCTAGTTGAAATATATGATCGATCAGCTCCTTAAACACATAATAGGGAAATTATCATTCTTCAAATAATTAGAGTAAACTTCTCAAGGAGAAATGCATATATTAAGTCAAAGAAGGACCATCCCGTTCCCTGAAAAAGCACCCATAATTTTTTTACATGCATTGGTGAAAATATTGGAATTAACTGAGAGTCATGATTCTCAACTACTGTAAACGAGAAGTGTATCTTTGAGCTTGAATCTATTTAGCCGAATTTCAAGAGAAGCTACAGTTGCATCAGGACAACTTCATTCTAAGAAACAAATCAGCTCCCCAGTTTTCAATAAAACCAAAAGGGACTACCCTTGTATACAGTGTTGGACAAAGAGCAGTTCTCACATAGGATTTTTTCGGAAGTAAAAGTAAATGAGATAGAATTTGATATTCTTTTCCATTTACCTTAAACAAAGGCCCATCTTCCCCAGCATCCAAGATTTCCGATACATAGTAACACATATTTGTTGGTTCTAACAGGTTAAAGTATCTGACATGACTTCTGAATCCTGCATCAATTTCAAAAATCGGCACAAATTATTTTCTTTTCTCCATTGTTTCTTTCTTTCCCTTTACTCAAGAAGCGGATGTTTCCAACCATCAAACAAATATCTTTATACTCAAGATGTAAAAGATACCTTTCGGGAAAATGGCCTGACTATTACTCCACAACTTTCCACCAAGTACCACTCCATACTCCAAAGGCTCAACATTACAGTTGATCCTCCTAACTACCTTTGCAATGCGGGGACCCTTCTGACGGAAATATTTTTCCAAATTATTCTGACTGGAAGGCAAGCTTGGCGCAGCATTACTTGTATTGTCTATGACATTTGACATCCCATTCATCTGAAACTTTTCTGGTCTTTCTTTGGCATTTAACTTTTCAAAGCCATGAGGTGGAGCATGCTCAAGCTCAAACTGAGAAGAAGCTACACCAGAACTTGGCAAATTATCCAGTGAAGAAGATTCTTGAATTTTCATAGCTTCTGGAGCATCAGAGCTTATGCAGCCATGAGAAATCAGAGGCGAAATCGATACCAAATTTCCTCTCTCCCCTTTTCCATCAGTCAACATGGAAACATTTTTCCCTCTACCAGGTAACAAATTTGCATTCATTGGAGTTGCAGCTGATTTCATATCATGAATAGCAGCATTTGATATTGTATCTTCTGATGTACAGAATGTGCCTGCACTATCATGAGAACTTACCACTCTCTCTTCAGCAAAAGTGTCCTTTGATGCACCTAGAAGGTGCTTCTCTACCTTCAGATTTTCATCTTCATCATCACTCAACAGAATGACTTCATGCTGTCCTGAAGCAGTCAAAGGCTTCTTTGCTCCATATTGCTCTGATGCAGACTTTTCAGCACAGGACTCTTCACTTCCTGATGAGTGAGAGCTCTGATGGGTGGTGCTAGCTTCAGCAGAACCATGAGGAGCTGAAGCAGTTGAAGTTTTCTTGGAAAGAGTCATCAAAAGTAAATCCTTAATATAAGAGACTGACTGAGGTTTCAGCTCCTTCAGTGCAGTTATTTCAGTGGAATGAGAGACTTGAGCATGGGCTCCTGCGGCTTGATTAGACACAGAAGAACTCAGAGCAAGTCCCAGATCTTGTTTTGCCCATTTGTATATAGCACTTAATTTTCCTTCCAAGGCCTCCATGAGAATATTCAATTCATTAATGTCATAACGGAATAAGAAATATTTGGAGCCCCAAGCACACGGACAGAGTTGCTTTGCATGATCTAAGCAGGCATACTTATTGGGAGAGCAATGACAACCAGCAGCAGAAAGATGCAGATCGAATAAACATATACTGCACTCCCTTTCACAAACAGCATCAAAGTTGCTCTCCATCTTCAGTATCCTTGAATTATTGCAGCAGGATTCCCTCCTATCTCTCTCCATCTCAACACGTCTCTGTAAAATGGTTTGATGTCAACCCCAGTGGAGCAGTATTGAAAATGAAAGTTCATAGATAATATTTATACTTGTATTTTAGCTCTAAGGTGTTAATTTTTTCCCTAGTGGCTTCCCTGGTGACTAAGAATTCTCTCAAATGAAAATTTATTAGCCATCTGTATATAACTTATCGCCAAATTAAGCTTGTTCACATAATTATAAAAAGAGTGAATTATTTTACTCATATTTCATAGATTGTTTTCCTATATGCATTTGAACCTAACAGCATATGGAACGGGAGAAAATAAGCATTCACCTTGAATGTTTTCACTAAGATCCCATCCTTCCCACAAACATCTTTCCATCTTAAGTTATTTGTAGTATTTTTCTTCAGTAAACTAATCTCCCAATGTGCTTTTACTGCTTCTCTTGCAGCACCAAGCAACAACCTGTCATGTGAAACAGAGGTCTTTCTTCCCTGAATGCGGTATAACTCCACAGCTATCTGCCCATGGGGCAACCAATCAACAGGTGCCACGTTTACTGCCTCCGCACAATTAAAGCCACAGTTAAAACCTGAATGATATGCTCGAGGGAAGGTAAGGACGAACTCTCCAGCATTTTGAATACAGCGATAGACAGGGACCCCCTCAGACTTGAGTATTGAAGGGGAAAGCTGTGTGACCTGCACTAGGAAAAGAGGGAATAATTTCAGAATCTGCACCAGGTTGTACAGAATAAGGCATAATGTTCACATCACAAAGAAAAAATGCTCCAAACGCAAAACTTATTTGATCCAGTATCTTGCTTAAATGAAAAAAGGGAAAAGTCCCAGAACCACCAAGAGAAGTGCTTAAGACTAAAGAAGAATGCAACTTATTCCAAGTGGTTGAGACTGGCAGTAAACAATGAAGACACAGGAAAGAAAACACTCACCAGCTTATGAAGCAGGTCAGGTTGTTCTTCAAAAAGGTGAGGTAAACGTTTCTTCATAGCTTTCTCCAACTTAACAGCATCTGTCCCAGGGACTCCATACCATAACTTTGGAGAACCCCAGTGCATGTAGTTTAACGAGTACAAGTGATGATCTTCAACGTGCTGGTCCAATTACATGAAAAACAAAAAATCGCATCAGCAACTACATCCTCAAAAATACAGGAACAGAGAATGTTTTGACCTTGGCTCCACCAAGAAAACCAGAAGGGTGGTATGAACACAACAAGGGCAGAGAAAGTTGAAAGTAGTTACTATTTACCCAGCAAAAGGAGGAGAAGCACATCCCTACGTACAACCAAGGAACCAAGACACCAGATATATCACCAGTTTCATAGGAAAGCACTGAGCCAGGAAGCCTAGGGAAGTTATTTAGGTTCCACCCTGATTTTGTATAACATCCTTCAGAAGTGGAATCAGTTTCCTTTGATGTCTTTGGAAATCCACTGCCAAAAACTCCTGTTTCCAGATCAGCACCATAAAGAACCTGGAACAAAGTGAAGAAACAGCCTATTAGGCAAATTAGGCTGAACAACAAAAAATGAAATGATTACTAATTAATAAAAAGCAATCTCGAACCTCAATTTCCTCTGTAGGTTTCTCCACCATCCGCCAGTACTCGCCTTCAATATCATTCAATGATGGTTCTTCTGAAGGTGGACTATTTCCTAAATCACCACCATTCCTTTTCTGGCTAAAATATAGAGCCTTGAATTCATTTGCATATTTCTCAAATGCATCCAAGGTAAATTGAGGGCCCGGTTCAAAGCCAAAAGTTTCACCCGGATAAACACCGGAACCACCAAGACACAAGTTATTGCTATTTCCATTACCGCACTCCACTCCAGTTCGCATGCATTTTCTTCTTTTTTTCTTCATTTGGCCATGAAAGTGAGACATCTTGGTCACTGAATCTCGGTTTTGGAGTTTGTCAATTCTCTGGACACGTGTGGCAAATTTTGAATTCTCCCATAAATTTTTCTCCTTTAGTGGACAGGGAGGTTTCCAGGATGGTGGAGGAACAATACGACAGATACCATACTGTTCAGCTCTTGGGCGTATACTTGTTATATATTTTAAAGCATCTCCAAATTCCTGAAAAATAAGAGCATTACGCTACTCAGATACTTATGCAAGACCAGATGCATCGCATTTAAATTTTCAAAAAACCCAAAAAACTGGAATTATTTATATCGGAGTAAGGACCTCTTCAGTAGGGTGGAAAACAGGAGCATCTTCAAGGTCAGGCCGCCGAGCATCTTCTGGATGCCATCTTGCAATAACCTGTCAAAAGTTGAACTTGTAAATCATATTGAGTAAAACAATAAGACTCTGTGTGTGTGTGTGTGTGTGTGTGTGTGTGTGTGTGTATAAAGGAGTATTTCAGCAATAATTGCTTAATAGGGTGTAACTCCACTGCATACATGCAGCTTTCAGCCGACCAGTCAAGAAAACAATGTGTGAGAGAGAGGGGGGAGACAATTTACACATTATTAAGGTAGCAACTATTTAGTAGATCATAGGGAAACCACAATAAGCCTCCATAAAAAGGTTGCATCAAATCTAAATGTCAAGTCTTGTAATATGTAACCTTTTGGCAGTTACTACAGTCTGAACATCCACGGACAACCCCCTTAGGAAGCTGGGGCCTCAGACAGAAACTCTGCAAAAAAAAAAATTTATGTCATATGATTCATTGAATTGGTCGAGAAATGAAAATCTGAGAAAAATAGTAACACACACTAATTATATTACAAAGCTTGAAATCCATTGAAGTCTCCCACAAAAATTGCAGAGAATTCGAGAGAGGAGGGGGTGGGATGGGAGGTACAAAAGCACAAGAGAAGAAAGATTCTCAAAACCTTCTCACAATCCGAATCATCATCTGAACTGCAATCATGCTGGTTATACTTGACCCATGATCTACGTCTGAGCGACCTTGTAATGCTTTCGGCATTGGTATTCTCTACTTCCATTTTTATCTGCACAGGGGGTAGCTCAGAAGCAACACTTGGCAATGAGCAACTCATCAAGCTCCCGTCTTGCTTAATATCTTCTTTTACCTCATCTTTTACCCCCTTTGTTGTCAAAGAAGAGGACTCAAAACCAGGTGGGACTGAAGGAAATTCTTCATTCTCTGCTTTAGCAGAGAATCTCATGAGTTCGGTCCCCATCACTCTGTGAACACGTATGAGTTGTCATGATCAAAATATAGCACACAAGAAAGTTGATTTTGAGTCTGAAGCTAGTAAATAGATGGAAACACTATTCTTCAAAAATCCATCTCAAATGTACCGAGAAATATGAAGCCATGATTACCTTATACGCCAAAATGCACCCAAATATAGCCCAAATTTGACACACTATAAAAATTATCCTTCTTGATGGCAAAAGCACAGCTTAGCCTAAAAAAAAGTAAAAAGTAAAGTCTTTCAAATCCTAATCACAAAATAAATTAAAAGACATCAAAGAAAGAAAGCTTTTAACAGATAGTAATCTGATGAGTGGTAATCAGCTTCATGTAAGTCCCTAAAATCCAGTACAACAGTTTCTAATAACCTCCTCCAACACATACATAACACAACATGAAATATAGAAATGACTATATCTAGTATAAATGTCAACAGTCTCAGTACATTTTCTGAATCTTAATTTGGATCCCATCCTCCAGATCCAGGTGTTCCTTCAATCAGTAGAACTATAGCTTATGTGGCAAAAGAGACAGGTCAGTCCACATTTCTAGGCACCGGGCTTTTTTTTCCTATTGTTAACTGCATATGGGTGCTAAAATGATTGAGATTGAACATATAAATCCATTATAGGATCACGGCTGCATGCTTTACATCAATTGTGTGCAAGAGTATTCATATCCCTTGGGGTCCAAAAAAAATCCCAAAAATCAAAGGAGTTAGCGTTTGTCACAAAGGTTGTGAGATCATTCCTGCAATCCCAAAAATATCAATATTTTTGTATGGCAAAGCAACTCAACAAATATCAATATTTACTTCTTTCATTAAATAAAACCCCCAAAATTACAGGATTGTAAACGACAGATAAGCATAAGGTTCAGGTATCACTACTTATGTTAATAAATCATAGATCAACCAAATATTGCAGATCAGTTGAAACAGACCCTAAAGTTAATCATCTTTCTTTCTTTCTTTCTTTCTTTCTTTCTTTGCCCGAAGAGATTAAAAAAAAGTTTTTCCCCTAAAAGAAAATTAATAAACCCAAGGAAAAAACGAAGGCAGTAGCCCTAATCCCAAAAACAGCATCAACAAGAGTGAACATGAAAAACTTAATCTGGAAATCAGCAGATCTAACCCTAGACAGAGAGCAATCCAGATGGGCTGAAAGATAACGAGGAGCCAAACAGATCTTCATCTCACCGCGGCCAACCAGAGTCAACCAATGCCATCGCCCAAAAGAAAAAAAAATTGAAAGATCAAATCAGAGGACCAGCAGATTTGATCAAAGACCAAACCCTAAGATTCGGTGGACTGATTGCATGTCTGGTGATTATATCACCGGGCAAGGGCAATTCCGGTAGGAAAAATTACGGGTCGATCATAAGAACATACACAAAATCATAAGAAAAAAATACCCCCAAATATATAAACAACAAAATTGCTCAGAAATTAAACCCAAATCCGTAGACCTTGATTCCATCAGACAGGTTCTGATGCTGTGGGAGAACTCTTTTTTTTTTTTTTGGAAATTTCAGTACCTGTTGTTCTTGCTCTTGTTCGCATGTGACGTGACCTAGTGAGAATGATAACGTTGTTTTGTGTGTGCGTTTTTTTTTTTTATTTCCCCGCCGATTTTCTGATCATCAGCATGGAAAGTGAGTTACGGAGGTTTTGACTAAAGGCGATCGATATTAAGAGCGAAGGGGCAATTTGGGGAATTTAAGCGGTGAGTGGGGGTGGGGGAGGAATTATCGTCGCTTTTGCTAGCTGTTATTGATTGAATCGGGATCGTGCCGGAACGCGTGGAGGAGAGATGTCACGAGAAATCGGCAAGCCCTTTCCTTCCCTTTTTTTTTTTTTTTTTTACCCCCCACAATAGTGGATCGGTTGAATTTACCGTCGTCGGCGTCGACGGTGCCATCGTCTTCTTCTCCTCCGGTTGCGTGTGGGGGGAGCGGGTGGGGATGGGAACTGTGGGCCGGAATCGGTAGTTGGAAGTCCGAACTACGAAGCTTCTTCGACTTTCCTCCGGGCGCCTTCTACCAGCCTGCCTCATAATAATACCGGAGATATTGCGTGCGAATTAACATTATTATTGGATGTGGATGGTACGCTGTAAAAATAATTGTACTATCATGTAATTCTACCCCCTTATTGAGAAACTATTAGTACTAAATTTATGAGAAGAGTGTCCACTATAATTATTAAAATCGAATTAATTTAAGAATCAGTTAAAGTATAAGTTATGAATAGAACAATATATTTAAGGGATCCNAAAAATCAATATAACATTGATTTTTTTAATGGAAGTGTGATTCTTTTATTTCTTAAATAAGTTTTAATTCACTGGATCTAACTTTGTTTAATTGAATTTGATGATCGAACAGAAAATTCATCAGATTAAATGAATCTTATTAGATTTGAAATGTATTTATATTAATTCAGTAAATCAAACCGAATAACAGTCCGGTTCTCAATCGAAACCATCCGATCAACTGATCTATTCAGATTTTAAAAACTATGGTTACACGATTATAGCCATCATCACAAATGTTGTTGATTGGAGCAGATTGACTGGCACCTCCTGCTCACGTACACAGCCAATAACAAAGGTGAAATGTCACGATGCCATGCATGCTGCATTTTCCATTGAAATTGAATTAATCCTTTTTTCTAGCCGTACGAAATATGTCACGTGCTATTATCATTCACAACTCAGCTATTGCCGTCCACGGCTCGGGCAACAGATGCGGAGAGGGGAAAATTACAAGCGGATTGCAATTTCCAGGTTATTTCCTCGAAAGACTATCGGGCAATCGCGACGGACAAATTCTCTGGTGATCACCACGTGGCATCATCACATGCAATCAGTGATGAGGAAATGAACATAACTGCCCAAAGAGAAATTATCTAATTTCTTACCANAATTCTCTGGTGATCACCACGTGGCATCATCAGATGCAATCAGTGATGAGGAAATGAACATTAACTGCCAAAAGAGAAATTATCTAATTTCTTATTAATTACATAAATTTTATTAGTTTTCCCTAAATATGCATAAAATAAGATCATTTGGAACAAGCAAGTGGAGGGTGAATCTTTCTATTAGGGATCGAACTTAACATTTGGACGTTTGGGCCGAACAAACTCTTAGCCCATGGAGCTCAGTTACTGGGCCAGGTTACCCTAAGTACTCCGGCCCATTAATATTTAACGCTTCAGCCCAAGTTTCGAGGTTGCCCAACCAGTTTCTTCTTTCTTCAAGCAAAGAGAACAGGACATGGCTATTTTCGCACTCCTTTCACTATCCAATGGTACAAAGAACAACCAAAGATGTACCCTCATGTCTCTGCAGGAATAGAACTGCAAAGCTCGACAAAATTTGACAGCCTGATCGGCCAAGTGAAGTCACCCACGCGATTGACAGCTTTCACCGGTAGTAGGATGCCATAATGTAGAGGAAGATAGCACTAGCAACTGTGACCAACGGTTCCTGCACGAACCTCAGAGTTAGAATCAGAAGATGCGGCAGAGTTCTTATCCTTTTTATTGCAAAATTCTGCACGGGTTTTGCTTCTCTCAGAGCATCATCTTCAACAAAGAGTTCCTCAGTATTGCTAGTTAAAACTGGACCCAGGCCTACCCCGAAGTGGGAGGTTATATTTTGTATCAATTCCATGGTTTTGGTAGCAAAGATAACTCTCTTTTTTTCTTTTTATTGGGTGTGTGCGTGTGTAGAAACACCGTGTTTTTGTGTTCTTTGTTAGCTCTGCCATCGAAATAATATTTTCAAACATTGAATTTTTGTTGGCAGTACCTGGTTATTGTAAAGGAAAGCAGGGATATAGCCACCCAGATACTCGATCAAATTCAGGAGACCAGTATAAGCCTGCAACCAAATATTCCCATGGTGACGATATTATTTCTTCTGCTGTAATTTCAACTATGCATAAATGATCTGCTAAGCATGCTTTACTGATAATAACTACAACCCGAGAGAGAGAGAGAGTAGAGATAGAGAGAGAGCATTGTACCAGAGAAACAAAGGCAATGCAACCAAAAACTAAAGCAAGAGACCGAAGTAGTCGTTTTCCCATCCGCATTGCCCGACCTGGGTCTTCACCATCTTCCTGCAGGGAAATCAAACCATGTGGTCAGCAGATTGGCACTGTGAGTGTTCCCAATTATATTCTTTGACCTTAGTAAGCTATGTAGAGCAGGATATTGCTGATGATTGTGTTAAACAATGTGCTCAATTCAGAAAGTATTTCCAAGATATTGTCACAAAGAGAAAAGATAGGAGTCTCATGAGGACTTTCATGGCCACTAACCGTAAAGGTGGGAGATACAGGTGGTTCAAATGCTTTCAACTTCTCAAAGATTCGATAAACAAAAACAAATGTCAAGAATTGCAATGGCTTGTATTCAGCGTTTTGCTTGATCAGAACCCAAGCTGCCTGAGCAAAAAAAGAAGCTAGAAAAGATAAGCAGATACATAGATGGGATTCAAAATCAAACAGTATTTTAATTCCCAATACAAGATTGAAAATAGATGCA
Source organism: Sonneratia caseolaris (assembly GCA_900006705.1). Classification (NCBI taxonomy): domain Eukaryota; kingdom Viridiplantae; phylum Streptophyta; class Magnoliopsida; order Myrtales; family Lythraceae; genus Sonneratia; species Sonneratia caseolaris. The sequence continues at coordinate 456,355 of CXYZ01012187.1, forward strand.
CACATCCATCATAGAGAGCTGAATAATATAATATAGACCTTTTATCCTTATCATAAAAGATTTGGATTCATGACCCAACTCCTCTCCAATTTTATACAAAGAGGTAATTCCAATTTCTCAAGCTGTATGAGGAGAAACCTCATATAATTTGTGATAAGAACTTTCCCCTATATCAAAGATATGGATTCTAAATCAAGCCTGTGCATATCAAGTGCTACAAGATTATTCCTCCATAAAACCAAAAATTCATGCTCATTTAGAACCTATGAACGACAATTTTTAAGTAGTTAGTGTATTTAGAATGAGGAAATCCATCTCAGTTGCTTGCTGATTCGGTATCACATACATTTACCCTCACAGAACCCATCTCCTCTGCTGCTGGCATCACAAACCATCCCTGTCTCCCTCTACTGCAACTTCTTCAGTTTTGAATGTTTGGAAGAATACTAGTTAATTGTGATACCAAACAAGGCAATTAGATTACCATCTGAAGGCCATATATTGGACGCTTTTGTCCATTGTTATCGGTAATTTAATTGGTGGTAGTCTGGATAGCCCGCTGATGTTGTGGTGCAGTGCAACAAATGCAACCTAAGTTCTTCCTAAGGTACCATAAATTCTCAAAGTACTCTCTCTTGGTATACAGCTAATAGGGAGTGATTAATGCCATAAAATAAATTATCAAAATATACAATGAAATGCAATTTAGTTTGTTCTTTCCATCAGAGCACTATAATCAGATGATGCACATAAACATGCCAGTTTTCACAATCAAAAAATTTTATTACTTACAAATACAGCAGATGCAGCCATATTGATGCGCATATCTTGTACGGATGACTTGGAGAACCTAGTCAACAGAATACCCAACAGTTATAGTTAATCATCTCAATATGTATAACATAACTAGAGCAGTAGTAATGCACATTAAGTTAAACAAATATTGCTGATGGGCAGAAACAAGAACCCGCAAAGAAGACAGCATCAGAGCACTAGTTAAATTGGAAGAAGTTATGGTTACTTCCTGATTCCGATAAAATATTCACATAATAAAATTACCAATTCCAATAGCTAGGACTGTAGAAGATTGGAAGCTCCAAAGATCAATACAAGCGACACCATGATTCATGATAAATTATTAACTCAGGTGAAGATGACATATGAAACACTGCACAAATAGAAACCTTGGTCCCCAGGGTACAATTGGCTGCTTATCAGCATATTTGATATCCTTTGACACCTGAAGTTACATGAGTTAACCCGAAATTAGTCCATTAAATAGACCAATCATCTTCTTTTGGAACCCCATGAGTAAACTAAATAAGATGAATCAGTAATACCTTGAATGAACCAAATGTGACACCCTTTTTCCTATTTGTTAACTGTGCCATCATCACCTTGTCATATGCCTTCTCCAGCTGGATACACACACAGACACACACAAAGCAGTAAGCAAGTTTTCTGGATCCCAATCATGATGATGTGTATACATGTGTATGCAGCTTCTCTTAACTACTGATAAAAAACATTGTTCTAATGATATTTCGAGATCGAAAAAGAGGGTACCATAACCTACCAGAGAAACAGTTGATTCATCCCCTCTCCTCTCAGCATCCTTACGCTTTTTTGTGTAGGCGGCCTTAATCATATCAAATCCTTCAATTGGGCTAACTCCCAAAACCTAAGTTCAAGAACAATCAGCACTTAACAGAGCCGAAACAGTTGCAAAACAACAAGAGGCCACATTTGACTTCATTTTATATTCAACCTCATCGGAACGTGTATTACCTCATATGGGTTAAGATCACTGTCTGAACTGGAACTTCCAGCAGCAGATGCTGCAGAGCAGGTAACTATACTTCTTCGCGTCACCATTCTAGAAAATCTGCTAAAGCTCGATTAAGTTCAATTTTTTAGGGAAAAGCAACAGTTCATTCACGTCAGAGGGAATCGACAAGAACCAAGAAACAGGACCCCAAAAAAAAAACAGCACCCAGCGAACAATTTCGAAGACAAGCAGATATACGGTATTTTTTTGGATATTGGGTACCGGAGAATGCCCAGTAGACCAGAATTTTCAAATAAATATGCCGTTTCCAATATCCAGCATCCGAATGAAAACATAGCAAAGCTGAAATTTCACCTGACGAAGCAAGGAGGAGTGAGCAAGCAGCGGGGAGTATGATTCCTGACCGGGAGGTGCAACTTAGGGCAGTGAAGGGCATTGGATATCGACATCGCCATTGAGACGAATCGGATTCAGAAACCCCAAAGGATTATCTTCCGTTCCTTCTTCCACTTCTCCTTATTCCCTTCGAAGGAAAAACAGTAAATCACGTTCATTATTATTTGTTTTTGCCTTAACAACGCANTTCCTTCTTCCACTTCTCCTTATTCCCTTCGAGGTTTAGCGGAGGGAAAAACAGTAAATCACATTCATTATTATTTGTTTTTGCCTAAACAACGGATCGGTTCGCGTGGCCTAATGGATAAGGCGCTCGCCTCCGGAGCGGGAGATTGTGGGTTCGAGTCCCATCGTGAACGCTTTTTTAACCTTCCGGGACAAATGCTTCACTTTTTCGTACATGAAACTTAGATCGTCAATCTCGACCTTTTCCTAAGATAGATATCCGGTGGTACAGACAAACGCTTCACACGAAAAGATAGAACAAAAGTCCATTGTTTACAGCTTCTCATTGATCTCAATGCACACTGGTAGGTAGCTAGCTTCAATCGCGTTTGACGGCCGCTCAGCATAACTTGGATGATTTTATTTTACCCGCCTAGCCGGTCTCCTGCATTCAGGAGGAGGCTGTGCCAGAAGTCCATGTGATCTTCTTTGAAACAGACGTCAGGGTTGCCCTCTTTCGCATCTTCTCCCAAGTTCAGAGACTCCTGTGGATGATGTCGATCGGGCGGCAGATTTCGTGACTGGATCATGCTCTGATCGAACAACTGCTGCTGGTCATGCGAGCCAGCGTAGCTCGCATGGAATTGTATTTGTGAAGATTCATCTCTGCGGATGGATTGTTGGATGCCTTTGCGGAGGTTCTTCCTCGAGCTGGCAGCCGCGGGTGGATGTCGTTCACTTCTTTTCTTCAGGCGAGTGTGCCAGAAATTCTTTATTTCATTGTCCGTTCGTCCCGGCAACCTTGCAGCTATAGCAGACCACCTAGTCATATGCAAAAAAAGCACTCTCCGTCATAATTCTCAAGCCACTGTTTGATCACATTTAAAGGGCATGCAGCTAGTGAGGCAAAAAAAGAAGAGTATATATGTACACCTGTTCCCCAGAACTCCATGGAGCTTGATAATGGTGTCTTCTTCATCCTCAGTGAAGTTCCCTCGCTTAACATCCGGGCACAAGTAGTTCACCCATCGAAGTCTGCAGCTCTTCCCGCACCTTAAAAGCCCTAATTTTCGATGGATCACCAACTATTCCTTCAACAATCCGAGTATTTCATCTCCACAGAGCTTGAACTTGGAGCATGCAAGGCTTAGCTCCGAGCCCGAGCTAATGGAGTAACGCATAACCTGCGTATGCATCTCCACACCAGAGCTATAAGTACGTACCATGTATACTCGTGACTTACCTGCAAGTCTAGGAAGAGCTCTCCAGTTGCCATGGCCATGCTGCTGGATATAAGAAGTGAGGATGAAATCTTCTTCAGGAGTCCACGGCCCCTTCCTCAGCCCCATCTCCTCGCAGCACGGTGTCCTCCCCATGTCTGCTCTCTCAGCGATGACCAGCCTAGAACGAAGGAATTGGTGATGACATCGATCACTGAATCGGTGAACAGATATATAGTGATTTTTGTTTTCCCCATTACCAAAAAAATAAAACAAAATATGAGATTAAAACGTATTCGAAATTTAAGATTTAGTATTTTTAAATTGATAATAATAATATTAATTATATTAATAATTTTGGTAACCATTTAATTATTAGTACGTATTATTGACTCTGAGTGGTTACATATACATACATGTATCTATTACATTATATCTAGATACACGTGTTATATTTCTCTGCCGACGACGACCTCCAGGAAAAAGAGCAGGAAAGAAAGAGGCCATGTCCCTCTACTTTCCGGGCAAGGAGATCCCAATGGCGGTCGATGGTGATTTCCATCTTTGGCCCACCGAGATCCTACAATCCATTTTTGCTTTCTCCCACTGGACATATATCCTAATATTTTGAAATTCAGCAATATCAAAACTAATTTAAATTTGAAATCCGATCAGTATATTAAAAAATCACACTTTAACCAAGATGAATAAGTGTTAAATGATTTGCGATGCAGCAATGCCGATCCCTGTATTAATTGCCCTTTTTTTTTCGAATTCGTTACTTCGGACGAACACTATGGTCAGTTTTCAGCCGGAAATCGATATCCAATTCTCCAAAACAAGCCAGGCAGCGAAAGGCCATATGACGAGAGTTTGAGTTTGGGAAAAACAACCGTGACATATACATAGAATCGATATGAAGTGTTGGCAACAAGGTGCTATACAACGACTGTGTGCACAAGTCTCGTGGCCGAAAAGACTCGATCGGTCTCAAATGCAGATTGCTTTATCGAAAGCACGTTGTGCGCTTTTTGGAGGTTACTCTTTTCGTACATTCCAGTTAAATCAATCCGGCAAAGTTGCTCGAATCCTAATCCTCTTCAATTTCACGATATTTAAATATAAGATATCGATAAATTAGCATATTACTCTATTCTATTGGACTCGGTAGCATCATCTTCCGAGTAAGCATTGATGGATACAGTTCATTGTTCATCAATCAATAGCTAGAGATAGGCCATGGGTGGACCCAGCACTTGGAAATTTCTCTTACATTTTCTTCTTGGATTTAACTAAAGACCAAATGGGCGGCAACTTTTTGTGCCTCATCACATCTCATTTTACTTCCTAATTTTTTTTAAAAAATTGAATATTGTATATGCACGATTGAATCTTGTATATTTATGAGAAAAAAATATTTAAATTTAAAATCCTATTTAAAGAGAAAAATAGAAATTATGGGGGTTGAGCTCTCTGACCTATTTTTACTGGCGTGGGAAGATGGTGTTCCCCCACTTGGTTTCTCGGTTGCTTCTCAAAGGTGTCAGCAAGGCTTTTAACGCAGAACTTTACCCTTTCATTCTCCACCTTTTGTCGAATTGGTCAAAAACGATGTGCATCCCATTTAGCCGCCACTTGTCCCATTTCATCCATTCATACGACTGAAGAATAAAATGGCCAGCTAAAGAGAAGAATTAAAAAAAAAAAAAGGAACCAACTAATATGTGTAAATGTGAGCATTTACCATGCTACGACAGTGGAGTCTCGAGCATCTCCGTGTAAGTCATTCATCTAAGTCTACTTGAGGTTCACAAGGGGAATAAAGAATCGCATTGCCTCCAAAAATAAGGATTCCTGTTAAGCTAAGCATATTTCGATTATCAGAGAAAAAAGAACCCCTGATATAGAAGCAAAATGTAAGGTATGAGAGAGTAAATTGTAATAATAAATTATATAGATGAAAATCGAAGTAATAAATTTTTAATTTTAATATGAAAGTATTATTATATATTAAACTTTCAATTTTATATGAACACTGAAGTAAATTTTTTTATTTATTGATATTTGTTTTCTGTCTAATGTGATACTGAAATCATTGGTTTATGTACAAGGAACCAAATCTATTTTCACATAAAAATCTAAACCAATAAATAATAATTCATAACTTTTTTTTTCTCTCGGAAATCTGCAAATTGATAGGATGAAGGGGTTTTCTTGAAACTTAAAGGAGGAGCTCGTAGTTCTCGGAAAAATGCACGTAAACGACGGACGGGATTGGTTGCACGGCGGCTTACGGTCAATACCCATGATGACATTCGTAGATCTCTTTGACATGGGGCGTGCTGAAGAGCAAGATCTCAATATTGACTTCCCCCGTGTCCAAAGAGAAACTTTACCGGATCCAACTCCTCCTCGCTTTGGATCTTGAAAATACACGTAAATCTCTAGACATCATTCGTCAATACGCATTGATCGGGTTTTTATAAGCCATGAACAACTCGCCGCAACATTCATATAAGCACCGATAGCGATTCTCGATGCCCTGGGAAGGTCTAGAGGAGGAGAAAAGGTATAGCAAATAAAACCTTGCGATGATCGAAGGGAAGACGTCTCGGCCGACTGATGGTTGCTATCATTTCGTTGGTGACCAAGCCTGAAAATTGATCCATTCTCTCCAAACTAGGGTCAAGAGGGGGCTAAATTGGTTGGTGGTCCAGCCAGAGCTAGACCCATTGGGATGCACAATCGAGATTCATTGGGCTAATAGAGATCGAGAGGTCCATCTTGGGCCGCTCTACAAATTTTGCATTATTTGCTCTTCGGAGTGGATTCATATGTCCAGTGGGCTCTCAGCAGTACACGCACTGTTGATCCATTACCTTACTTTCTCCGAGAAGATGTGTCACTGATTTTAATTAGACTAAATCATAATCGAACATGAAATCTACACCCCCACTAAAATTTGGATTTTATCGAGCTATGCCTGCACCAAATCAATAGCATGGTGTAGGGCTGATGTCATCGAACACATGCGACCGAGAAAGGGAAGGGAACTGTTTGTCATCATACTGTGCAACAAAATTATATATATATATATATATATGTATATAATTGAACGCATGTGTCACCTCGTTTAGATATTGAAGTATATAGAACCGACCAGGGCAGGCTAGACCTCCGACGGCATTATAAATTGACAACCAATTTGTCCTCTTTCCTTTTCTTTTTCCCGAGGAATAGCAGCACTTCATCAGGAATTTGGGTTTAGTTCCAGTTAACCCATTTGCCGATATGCTTTATTTACATGAATTGAACTCGAGAGCGTGTGTTACGTTCGGAGTCGACGGACTGGTTCGATTGACTTGGTTTAGATTCTTCTGGTTGATCACTAATCAAATTTCCATTTGTGAGTGAAGTCAAACGCGCAGAAAAAACTGCGGCACGAATTGAATCTTCCAATGGAAATTTTCCGATAGTTATTGAGGATGAGGACTGAACTGAATGAGGCCTGTGCGATTACACCTCTCTGAAATTGACCAAAACCCAATTATAATAATGCAACTTCAGTTGACTCGAGCAACTTGAATTGATGAGAGATGGTGTCCACAAGTATCGTTACATTACATGAAATGTCAACTTTAGGAAAATTATTTTAAATATATATATATATATAATCGATTGTAAAGTTCGGTAAGTACAAGAAGAATTATCGTAAAAAAATCTGTTGTAGAGCTGGGAACATATCCCCATCGGTCACACTTAATCACTGTAGTTGTGATATAAAACTCGTTATAATAGCGAATCTTATGTCACCGATAAGCACACACCCTAAGATTGCGGGTGGATTCTAGAACACCTTAAATCGGAGCAAGTAAGGCATCGTTATTGGGTTGTTCATAGTCTCTGTCGACTAATTAATCACAATAATCGAGCCGATGGGTCATTCATGGCTTGTCTTGTTGGGGGAGCTAGATGGATATGTGACTTCATGCACACTTCGGTGCCTCTCGGTGAATGTCCACGAAATTGGGCCTTTGCATTTCTCCACCCCCATAAACATATACATTTCGATATAATATTAACTTATATCCTAAGTTATTAACG
>CXYZ01012187.1:477889-495483 GCA_900006705.1 Sonneratia caseolaris
CGCCTGAATCATTATTTATAACTGATTCGAACCGTTAAAATCACAATTAGATCTAACGAATTTAAGTTTTTTTAAACTAGTTCAAACCATACTTTTAATATCAGTACTCCGAGCAATCCAGGCAAACCGCTAACTCAATCATCCAAAAAAAATAATTCTTGATGGAACTTTCGTCTCTTCTTTCACTCGCGCTTTTTCTTTTTCTTCTTCTTTTTTTTTGTGCGGGTGATATGAGAAAATGGAGGGAGGGCTCGTGCCGTGAAATTGCCCTAATTTTGTTTGAACTCTCGCAGACTTTGACATATATTGCACGATAAATCCGTCGGATAAAATATTCTCTCAGATACGCAGCCTTCTTACCTACCAACCTTTAGACATGCACGTGATCTTGTCTCTCGAAAATGACAGTTTATAAACAAAAATTAAAATTAAAATTAGAGCGCCTGCTCCTTCCTTTCCATCTCTGCCGCCGAGAAACGTCCTCCCTCCGCCTCCTCCCCACCGTCGCCATACGTCGAAGCTCCTAACTTGCAAATTCTGAACATATAGTGAGGACGTGCGAGACCGACAAAGCTCTGAGCGCGATGAGAGAAGCAGCCCACCGCCCATCAGCTCTTCTGCGCCCAGGGCAGCATATGTAATGTATACTCACAGGCGATTAGGTGCTTACAGGTATACCCATCGCGGTAAGGTTCGCTGCATCTCCCATTGCTCTCGCATACTGTTGCTCTGATCCCCTGCTGCTAGATGGCGTAACGTTCTTTTCTTGCTGCNTCTACTGCTAGATGGCGTAACGTTCTTTTCTTGCTGCGGATGTGCTCTGTTTCTCGGGTGTGAGCTCTGTCTTAACTGGGCCAGACCCTTTTGTCGCGCACCATTGCTTGCATCATATTCATTGATATATAGGCCCCTACGTGGTCGTGGCTGCGGCGTCAGCCTGGGCATGTTCGGACGTCAGGACGTCGCAATAAGGTTGAGCTTGACGATCAACGGTTCGATCAGTAGAACCATCGGACAGCCCCCGGTCACTATAAAGAAATTTTACTCCATCCGAAAGAGTTGACCATAATGTAATTCTACCCTTTTTCTCATTACAATTTTGACAAATTTTAACTGTACAAGATGCCCTTCTTTCACTTGAAATTAAAAAGGGGTTTTTTTTTAAAATATTTCCATTTCAACGGTGACATAATCTACTCTCAATCTCAATGAAGATTATGACACTTATTATTGACCATGTTATTCAATGGAGTTCCCACACTTAAATTCGCCCTTTATCCATAATCCGCCGGCCCGTACTGAGAATGGGGAATTGATACACGCATAATCGCATTACACGCCTGTGAGCATGAATTCCTTGACCTATGATGGAAAAGGGCCGTGCATATGATAGTGCCTCAATAATTATGGAAATATCACCACTTTACATTAAAAAAATCACACTATATAAGAACTAATTTTTAAGTTTAGTTCGATTTTCGATTCACGGTTCCGGTCTGGGTTTGATTTTGATGATGCAAGGGCGTGTGTGAACCAATCAATTTTCTCTTCTCTGTTCTCAGTTTGTTTTTCAAACGAAAACGACCGGCTTGCCCATATTAAAAAAGTGTAACAATATTTGCATTTTGGAGGAAAAACATCGTCTAACAGACCAGCTCAAATTTATGGTCTGTTTTTCATCAGCATGGCAGTGGGATTGGGTTGCGGCCAATCGATCTGACAGAGGTGAAAGAAGAGCATGAGGATAGAGGCAATGACACGGAGCCCTCCGCACCCAGTCACGCACTGCAGTATCCATGACACCGTGATTTCCCAGTGAATGGAGAAGTAAACTGAAAATAAGATTAGGTTCATCAAACTCCCACTACAACTGATAGGGTATCAATATAGGCGATGTTTCAACAAAATCGAGCCGTTCTAGATTTATTTGAACCAAAAGCAGCACAGTTACATAAGTTGGAGGCCATCTCATTACAAGATCTGGAACTTTGACGGAATTTTTGCCGATCAACTCTCTGCTAGCTGACCAGAGTCTTCTATAACAACTGCCTCCCTAGTCCTCCCACTGTCGGATCCAACCTTCTCCATCTCCTTCACCACATTGTGCCCTTCCACAACCTTCCCGAACACAACATGCTTCCCATCCAGCCACGGGGTCTTCTCAGTACAGATGAAGAACTGAGACCCATTTGTGTTGGGCCCTGCATTGGCCATTGATAGCACTCCAGGTCCAGTGTGCTTCATTTTGAAGTTCTCATCTGCAAACTTCGTCCCGTAGATGGACTCACCTCCGGTCCCATTGCCCCGGGTGAAGTCTCCGCCCTGGCACATGAACCGGGGGATGATCCTGTGGAATGTCGAGCCCTTGTAGTGGAGGGGCTTACCAGATTGGCCGATACCCTTCTCTCCTGTGCAAAGGGCTCGGAAGTTTTCGGCCGTCTTAGGGGTCACATCGGCAAAGAGCTCCATGACCACTCTGCCCGCCTTTGACTTTCCAATCAGTATGTCGAAGAAGACTTTTGGGTTTGGCTTCGACATCCTCTCAAGCCTTCTGCATACATAAACGAGACTGCTTTTGATTTACAGATCTACCAGTGTAATCACATCTCTAGCAATTCTTTTTTCACTTCGGACTATTTTCCTACTAAACGTGCTCAGTTTCACTCTCTACAACTTTCCGGATGAGGGAAGCAAATCCTTCTTTCTCAACTAAACAAAAATAAAATTGCATCTATATAAAACGATTCTGTTTTGCACCATATCCATTTTGCTTGTAAAGAAAAAATCGCTGACATTGATCAATATCCTCAATCTGCAAATCCAGCATATGAGTTCTATCTATTGCAATTGGAGCAATACCTCCAGTCACTGATCATGCAGATAAATCAAGCTTCAAAATCAGTCAAAGTTTCTTATTCTCAGCAACCCCAAAATTAAAATTTCAAAAAATTTTCCAATAAAAGTATCACAATAAAGATCGCAATACCGCACAGTGCAATAACGCAACTGCACAAAGTAGAAACTTGTCCAAGGAAAGCTTGACGAGCTGAAATATTTCGAATCCAGGGATGTCCATCATCCCCCGCGAGATCCTCGAGAGAAGGAGATTCATCAAGAGGACTAAAACTAAAGAGGGGAGATTTTATCTTGCACAAGTTTTGAGCTCAAAGGCTTGGATTAAAACCGCCTCAAAGCCTTCGATATGTGCATTTCTCGTCAATGATAGGGGAAAATATTGCAGAGGTTAGGATTCTACAGAGCTGTGAAATGGTGCCAGATCGAAGGAACTAAGGAAAGGAGGACTGGACAAAATGAAATTGAGAAATAGAGAAGCCGAGTCATTTAGTACCTCGATACGAACTGAAGCTTCAATGGCGGAAGCGAGGAAGAGACTGGAGATGGCGTCGTAGGGTTTTAACTGCTAGGCTTAAATAGATGGAGAAGATGGAGACGCGGATGGTTTTAGGGTTTTACCTCTCTGCTTCAAGGGCCACCGTTCTTGTTTTTTGCAAGGATACCCTTGTTCTATCAAATTATTTTTCTTTTCACGCCCGATCATTTTTTTTTTGCAACGTGATCGAAGTCCATAATTTTTTTGCAATAAAGAAAAGTGTTCTTTCTACTATTGTAAAACCTCAACGTTTACAACATTGGGCTCATGAATGCCCCATTAGATCATGGAACAAGAAGTCATAAATTACATCAAAAGGGTACCTAAAAATTATCAACTAGAGAGTATAATTGTAATTCATCCATGAGTGATTTGCTAGGAAGTCTACTACCGCATTAGCTTCTTGATATATGTGGCGTGTGTGAATTCCTTGGAAGCCTTAGCAAATCTTACTACAATCAACAATAAGAGTAATAAGTAAATTAATCTCAGCAATACCCCAAATCAGCTCAAATAAGACCTTAGCATCCAATTCAACAAAAAAGCGGGTAATGCTTGAATCATGAGCTAGTGAGAAGCCATCTTTGAGAGCCCACAGTTCAGTCTCTAGGCTGTTTGCAGTGCCCAAGCATCTACCAAAACCATTCAGCCAAAGTTGATCGGAGTCTCTCAGCACTCCTCCACCTCTAGCTCTCGATTGATTGTCGGATATCGATCCATCCATGTTTAAATTTACCCAACCCGTGGGCGGGCAATCCCACCTAATTTGGATCGGTACTCTCTCAACTCTTTTACTGGGGGCCAAGGAAGCAAAGAATTTAGCTGCTCTTTCGAGCACCCTTCGGAGTAGCTCTTTGCTGGCCTCCAAGCCTTCAAATTGGCCTGTAGTTTTTTGATTCCAAAGATACTAGATTGTCCATGTAAAAACAATACTCCATGGGATATTTGGATGATGCTTCTCATAGGCTGGGACATTAATTCGTAGCCATTGGAGTATTAAAGGAAGCTCTCTTTGAGCTTGGATAGCCCAACCGCGTCTGAAATCTACTGAATTGATAATTATACACAGGCACTTCACAATTTGGAAATTTCTGACTACACCCTTCGTAGTCACAGCACACATTTTCAAAGTGCAGGTTCATCTTCTATTCCTATCAATTCCATTAGCAGTTATGATAAGATTTAAATGAAACCCAAGGTAATAAACTACCGAAATTAAACTTTCTTTACATCGAAGGATGATTGTAGTTGAATGTCTAAGGGCATTCTATTGTATGTGATTGCTATATGGATCTTCAGTTACATCTACAACTAGAAGATATGACCAGAAGAAAATGCAGATGAATCATAAGAGCTTCTTTTAGTAATCATTTCTTGTCTGCTACAAAATCTAAAAAGCCCCGAGTCAAGTACCGATTCCCCTAGGGTCGAGGAGCACTTCGTCTTTCAAACAAAGTTGTTAGTGTCATTCGATCTATTAAGAGAACAGTCTCGAACTGCTGCACCACAGTCCAATTTGGGACAAGCTCTTCTTCCCAGAGAATTGTATGAGCAAATGAGCATGTTCAAGTCTGCAAAGAGAAATTGCTCAAACATAAGATTACAAGGGTGGCTTCTGAAACTTCCCGTGGACCCAAACTCGATGCATGCTCTTCCCCTTCTTGTGGTTTAGTTTAGTGACTTGATACAGCGGTAATCGAGCTCAACCTGCAAAAGTTTGACCCTATCTCCGAAATCTTAATCTCAGAGGAAATTTTGAAGAGGGGGCTTCTACCTTTGAACCAGCCCTAAGCCATGATCCAAACTTCAGAGACTGTTGAGGGCCCGGCGGCTTGCAACTGCAAGCAGTTCTCCTTTTCATGCCCAATTATCCCACAGCAATAGCAGAAACTCGCTAGTTTCTCATAGCAAAAAACTAACCCAGAGTTTATCCAAGTTGGGTTTCTGATAGAAAAAAAGCCGTACAGAGTGGCTTATCAACCTTCATACTGATAGGGACTCCAGGATGACGAATCAAACTGTCATAAAGTATTTCATTTCCAGTCTATATCCATTACCTCCCCTATTGTGCCCGCAGCTGCCCTAATGATTGGAACAGAGAGTGCCATCAAAGGCAAACCCTTGATTTGAACCCAGAAAGATAAAGAATCAAAAGTCATGCTCTCTATGGGCGTATCAATGGAGCATTTCCGGAGACATAAATGAGTACCTTTAATCGCCCAGGCACCCCGTCGGTGTTTCCTGTCTCGTTCCCTGGAATTGTAAAAACACAGAGAAAGAGATCTTTGGCTTGCCGTGCAATCTTCAGTGTCAATCCTTCATTCAAGTTCCAGGGACGGGGCAGACCACGGATTATCGCCTTACAAGGAAGAGACTTTTCCGATGGGCTTGACAAAGAGAGCATTTGACGGCGGATCCGCTTCCAGTTCATTTAGTGGAAGATCAAGTACTTCCAAGTCTTCGTCCACATGCATCTGAAGATTTTATCAGCCCTGTTAGTTCATCTTGACCTGTTGGTTGTTGTGCCATTATGGCTGGATCAGCATCACCTTGGAGGAAGTGGCTACGATGAAGCCATGGAAGTGGAGGCGAGGGATTGAAGGGAGGGAAGCTTCTGGAAAATCGAGAGTCTGTTAGAAGCAATTTTGGGTTTTTAAAGTATAATAATGAGATATAGATTTTATATTGATTAAATAAAAAAATGTTGTAGGTACCGTCATCTATTAATTTGAGTTTTTAAGTGAAAACAGTTCGATCCCTTATAAGTTTACAACGAATTTAATATGATATTAGAGTCAGTGGATTCACACCTCTCAACCCGAGTTGATAAGTATGAATCGTGATCAATTAATATAAGTCTGAGTGCGGAAGAAAATTGCTCGACTTATAGCAAATTATTCCTCTTGTCCCATACAAGTAAAAGAATGTTCTACTTATAAATAATTTTTTTCGATTTCTTATAAATGTACAGTGAATTTAATATCTAAGATAAAAAAATAAAAGAAATATTATAAATGAATTTAATATCTAAAATGCATAAAAATAAAGGAAATACTTCATAGGTGAAGGAGAATTAAGGGCTCCATTAATCGGGAGAGAGAGAGCTCCAACTTGGGATTGGGAGAGATTCAATTCCTTGCAGATGGGCGGCAGGGATGTCGTAGATAAGGGAGAAGGCAGAGCATCTTCAGTTGACCCGTTCGACAAAATAACTGACACAAAAGACAAACCACCGAACTGACTGACGGAGGGACAGCGAGTCTCCAGTGAGCAAACATTCGGTGAATCATACGTAGCCACTCTGGCCGTGTAAAACTCCCTCCCATTATGACGCGTGTAGAGGAGGAGGAGGAGGATGAAAGAAATTTTCAAAGGAAAAAATTATTCCTTTTTATTTCTATCGAGTGACGTCCGTTAGTAACATCGTCTCGGTAACACTGGAACACACGCTTTTCACCTCACCGTGTCTCATCATCTCTCTCTCTCTTCTCCCAGCTGTCATCTCTCATCGCAATCGATCTCGTCCGCCATTGCCAAAGCAATTCCAACCCAGATTTCTGGTACAATAACAGGATTTCTGGGACAGATTATTTACCTCCTTGGACCACATTCGATTCCCCAAGACCCAGATGCGAGTCTGGGTCCTCTGCATCTCCTCCACGGGGCTCCGGCGGCGCGTCTTCTGTATGTCGGATCCATCTTTCCGACTCTTCAGCCAGGAGAAGCGCCAAAATCCCGCATCCTCCAACGACGCCTTCGGTTTGGCCTTCAGTATCATGCCAGTTTGCTGCTGAGATGGAGCGCGCACGGCGGCTGGTTAAGAGTGTAGTGTGTTAATGCGAGGAGGTTGAGGGCACCATGGGGCTGGGCTATTTATGAATGAGAGCAAATGTTGCGTCTTGATGTCGTTTTTCAATGTACTGATCTGTTTGTTATTCAAAAGCGACTAGGTTACCCCATATCATTGGACATTTTCCCTTGTGTTAATAATCTCTTGACCGAAGCTTGAAATGGTTGAAATCCAGCAGCAAGCTTTACTTATCTATTATTGATTGGGTTCAGTTTTTTCCTAATGTACTTGACATCCCATGCACGTAGTGGCTCGTCTATCTCTGGAATCGAAGTGAACACCGAGAAGGATTTGCCAATGGCATCATTTCATACCCTTCAACTGGTAAGTGGAAAACTAGTATAGGAACAAAAAGAAAAAAACCAATAAGAAGTGTAAAAGCGAGCTAACGTACCCTCCCCCTTGACACAAAGGATCGCAAAATTTCACGACTGTCATTTGTGCTCTGCTGCTGAAGAAGACGGAGGCCGAGCAAGAAAACAATATAATAATAAAGAAGAAGAGGAGCAGGAAGACAGATTTTAAACCACTGAGGACGAAGAGAGAGCGAGAGAGAGAATGGGTAAAAGGAAAGTAGAAAAAAATATATATATATTTTTTATTCACACGTACGGGACACGTGCTGGGAGTGGAGCCCCCATCACTTTGGGGGCATTAACATCTCACTCTTGGAACACACGCATGGAGTAGGGACAATAACCATCAACCTAGCCGCGCATCCTATCTCATTCGGAGATCGCTCGAAATTGACAGTTTTATAAATAAGATAAAATATAATTAAAGCGCCTGCTCGTCTACATCTCACCCATTTAAACTTCTTCTTCTTTTTCTTCTTCTTCTTCATCTTCACGTAGCTCTCCCCGTCTCAACACAATCCCCCCCTCCCCACCGCCCAATATCTTTGCCGCCGCCGCGACACGTCCTCCCTCCGCCTCCACCCCACTGTCTCCATAGGTCCAAGCTCCTATGTTGCAAATACTGAACATATAGCAAGGATGTGTGAGACCGACCAAGCTCCGAGCGTGATGAGAGAAGCAGCCCACCACCCATCAGCTCTTCTGCGCCCAGGGCAGCACATCTATACTTACAGGCGATCCGGTGCTTGGATTTATACCCATCACGGTAAAGTTCTCTGTATGCTCCGATTGCTCTCGCATAGTTTTGTTTCGATCCCCTGCTGCTAGATGGCGTAATGTTCTTTGCTTGCTGCGGCTGTGCTCTGTTTCTTGGGTGTGAGCTCTGTCTTAGCTGGGCCAGACCCTTTCTCGGGCACCGTTGCTGCATCAGATTCATTGATATGTCTTGATGTGACCGCGTGGTGGGCTGGGCTGGGGTCTCTGTACGGCTGGTTCCAGGGTGGGCTCCCGGGGTCCTCCTCGCTCATTGATTCACCTTGGGATCCTGCAAGCAAGCCAAGCTAAGCATGGTAGGATTTGGCCCCTCTGTGGTCGGGCAGGCAAGAGTCGCATAGGATGACTAGTCTGCTCCGTGTCCATGTCTCTTAAATATAGGTGGTCTGATCGGAACAATAGCCCTCAATTCGTCATTTGAGTTCCCCAGTTGACTGGCTGACACACCGGCTCAGTTCTCTATACTCTGTATTGATGTTATACAGACCAGCAGATAACTTGCTATGCGATACGATTGATCACTTCGATTACATAGGCTATGCCTTACCACTAACTACACTGGAATTTTTAGCTGATGTGCTTTCTGTTGGATTCGGTCTTGCCGTCATCCGTGACAGGGATATATGAGGGCGATGAAATGGTCATCCACTTAACCCGAACTCATGGCAGACAATCCCGTCCCCTTCACCTCTCGTCATCTTTATCACCTGAGTCCATCCACCATCTCTGCAATACACGCAGCCCTCCTGAAAATGGGATTGGTGGGGTCGTCCGAGTATGTCTAGACTGTTTTTGCAGGGATGGATCGATCGTCAGGCCTGTGCACGTCTACAGATATGGAAAGCAGAGTTGGCCACTCTGGCGTAGCCTTCTCGGCATCAGCGCCACTGCAGCCACCACCAGATCACTGGATCAAATCCTCTGCGCTGCTCAAGACTGCCTATTGGCAGGAGATTTTGGTGAATACGATCTCCTCCATAACAATTGTGAACATTTCGCAACGTTCTGTGTAACTGGAGAGCGCATTAGCGGGCAAGCTGATCGCTGGGCTCATATTCTGGACGTGCTGATCCGGCTCACACAGTACTGGTCCAGACTCCGGACAGTGACGGGAAACAAATAGAGGAGGGCCTGACAACCGGCAGGATGTCCCTAGTCCTCCCACTGTCCGATCCGACCTTTTTCCATCTGCTCCACCGCACTGTACTCTTCCACAACCTTCCTGAACACAACATGCTTCCCGTCCAGCCACACGGTCTTCTCAGTACAGATGAAGAACTGAGACCCATTTGTGTTGGGCCCTGCACTGGCCATATGATAGCACTCCAGGTCCAGTGTGCTTCAATTTGAAGATCTCATCTGCAAACTTTGTCCTGTAGATGGACTCACCTACTGTCCCATTGCCCCCGGGTGAAGTCTCCGCCCTGGCACATGAACTGGGGGATGATCCTGTGGAATGTCGAGCCCTTGTAGTGGAGGGGCTTCCCAGATTGGCCGATACCCTCCTCTCCTGTGCAAAGGGCTCAGAAGTCTTCAGCTGTCTTAGGGGTCACATCGGCAAAGAGCTCCATTACCACTCTGCCCGCCCGCCTTTGACTTTCCAATCAGTATGTCTAAGAAGACTTTTGGGTTTGGCTTCGACATCTTCTCAAGTCTTCTGCCTACATAAACGAGAGTGCTATTGATTGACACATCAATCAGTGCAATCACATCTCTAGCAATTCCTTTCTCTTCGGACTATTTGCTACTAAACGTGCTCAGTTTCACTCTTTTACCACTTTCCGGATAAGGGAAACAAGATCCTTCTTTCTCAACAAGAAAAATAATACATCTATATAAAACGATTCTGTTTTGCACTATATCCGTTTTGCTTGTAAAGAAAAAATCGCTGACATTGATCAATATCCTCAATCTGCGAATCCAGCATATGATTTCTATCTATTGCAATTGGAGCAATACCTCCAGTCGCTGATCATGCAGACAAATCAAGCTTCAAAATCAGTCAAAGATTTCTTCTTCTCAGCAACCCCAACATTAAAATTTCAAAAACTTTTCCAATAAAAGTATCACAATACACATCGCAACACCGCACAATGCAATAACGCAACTGCACAGAGTAGAAACTCGTCCGAGGAAAGCTTGACAAACTGAAATATTTCGAATCCAGGGATGTCCATCAACCCCTGCGAGATCCTCGAGAGAAGGAGATTCATCAAGAGGACTAAAACTAAAGAGGGGAGATTTTATCTTGCACAAGTTTTGAGCTCAAAGGCTTGGATTAAAACCGCCTCAAAGCCTTCGATATGTGCATTTCTCGTCAATGATAGGAGAAAATATTGCAGAGGTCAGGATTCCCACAGAGCTGTGAAATGGTGTCGGATCGAAGGAACTTTGGAAAAGAGGACTGGACAAAATTTGAAAAAGAGAAGCTGAGTCATTTACTACCTCGATACGAACTGAAGCTTCAATGGCTGAAGCGTGGAAGAAACTAGAGATGGAGTCGTAGGGTTTTAGCTGCGAGGCTTACATAGATGGGGAAGATGGAAACGCGGATGGTTCTAGGTTTTACCTTTCTGCTTCAAGGACCACCGTTGTCGTTTTTCGCAAGGACACCCTTGTTCTATCAAATTATTTTTCTTTTCGCACCTGATCGTTTTCTTTTTTTGCAATGTGAGAGAAGTCCTTGGGCTTGAATGGATAATTATACATAGGCACTTCATAATCTGGAAATTTCTGACTACATCCTTCATAGTCATAGCACGCATTTTCAAAGTGCAGGTTCATCTTCTATTCCTATAAATTCCATTGGTGGTTATGATGATATTTAAAATGAAACCCGAGATAAGAAGCTACCGAAATTAAACTTTCTTTACATCTAAGGATCATTGTAGTTGAATGTCTAAGGGCATTCTATTGTATGTGATTGCTATATGGATCTTCTTCAGTTAAATCTACAGCTAGAAAATATGACCAGAAGAAAATGCAGATGAATCACAGGAGCTTCTTTTAGCAATCATTTCTTGTTTGCTACAAAATGAAAGGAAGCCCTGGGTCAAGTACTGAATCCCCCAGAGTCGAGGAGCACTTCATCTTTCAAACAAAAGTGTTAATGTCATGCGATCTACTAAGAGAACAGTCTCGAACTGCACCACAGTCCAATTTGGGATGAGCTCTTCTTCCCAAAAAGTTGTATGAGCAAATGAGCATGCTCAAGAGTCATTCCTCAAACATAAGATTACAAGGGTGGCTTCTGAAACTTCCCGTGGACCCAAACTCGATGCATGCTCTTTCCCTTCTTGCGGTTTAGTGACTTGATACAGCAGTAATCGAGCTCAACCTGCAAAAGTTTGATCATTGAGGATTTAACATTACCATCGATGAATACCTATGAAAATACTGAAAACTTTGCTCTCCGAAACTATTCCAATAGAGTGAGAAAATCAGAAAAGATTACAGCAAACTCCTGGCTCTCTGAAGTTCATTACCTCAATGAATCCTGCTTGGATAAAAAGATCCCTCACTGTCTCCAAACTGAAAAAGTATGAACGGGTTCCATCTGATCGCATATACTCAAGGAACCCCACTCTCTTGCCTGGTTCAAATCGAAGCATAGTCATATCAAATAGCCCTGAGAGTGCAGCCAAAAGACCTCAGTGAGAAAAACTAAACATTTTGTGGTAATGGGAAAAACATGTAACAGCTTATCATTTCAATTTCACCAGTAATATATGCATACCGTAGTCCCTAAAAAGAACAAGTCCACCAGGCTTTAGAACAGAGAAGCACTTGACAAGGGCTGATGGCATCATTTGGAAAGGAATAGCCGATAAAGTGAATATCTGCACAATAAAATCTTCAGCCAGTAAACACAAACATTTACTAGGACTCGCAGCAATAATTACAACAGGCTCCAGCAAAATTTCATGGCAAGGAATAAACTATATCAGCAAAATATCCTGGAAAAGAAAATAGTGACAATTCCTTGCATCAGTGAAAGAAAAATACTTGGACTTGCTGAAACATTTGACTCTCTACTCAACTGCAGCCATCCCACCTTTTTTTTCCCAAAGAGAAACTTGAAAAGGTAATAAGATGTGCGTTAACTGCTCTGATAAGACCAAATTTGCAAGTGAGCAAAATGGAATGATTACCAAAGTGACAAAATCCAATCCACCAAGGCAACAGATACTTTCTTTGGAGGAATGAAGATCTCCTGTCAGTGTTCCAGCAGCATTTTTCACATCTGAAACATAAAAAACTGAAAGTGCATCTTTTTAACATAGCAGAGAGAGAGTTGAAATGAGTGAAGGTGAAAAACCTGAACGGAACGACTGGCCTGGGGAAGTCTTTAGACAAGAACAACAAAATAACCACTCAGGGAAGCCAGTGAGAGAAAGGTCGCATAAGAAAGGATGGAATCTATGCCAGGCTGAGGCCACGTTTGCTGCATCAATCATTTCCTTTGCATATTCAAGTGCCTCAGAGCTACAATCGCATGCATATAGAGTAACATTCTCATTGCCGCTGCAGAAAACAGCACCCAAGAAGGCAGAAAACAAGGATGAATGATGCAACATGAATAAAATGTCACATTATGCAATTCAATGTCCAAAATGACGAAAAACGGCTAGGGGACTATCATGGTTGATCCCAACTCTATCACAATAAGATCTTTTATAGATGACTCAACTTTCATCCAAGCCATCATCCATCACAGAGGTAACTTGACACCAGTTGTTTTCTGAGCAACTAGATAGAAATAATTTCTCAGCTTCTTCACAAACATCTGGTGGAATTCTTCATAATAGTTTATGCGCATTGATCATGAGCTAAGAAGTTGACTGAAGCCAGGCAAAGTATTGTCTCAAACTGTAGTCTCGAGACCATTCAACTATGATAACTCAACTGTTGTGGCAAAAAGAAGAAAAAAAAACCCTCGAGAACATAGATCTGCCAAAAGCAAATGGTGAACTACGGGAAATTACCGGAGTATAGGTAAAGCAGTGCTTCCGTTACCACAGCCCACCTCCAAAATCCGAGAATCTTCGCCGCAAGAAACAAGTTCAGGAAATTCCTTCAGCAAGTATCTCCTCTCCTGTTCCATGATATAGAAGTTTTCAGAAAATCAACCCAAGTAAGGCAGAATATGGCGGTCAGTTAGAGTAACAATCTAAACTTTTGTAACAATTTCCCTATCGCCAGAGTTCAATCCCCGAATTTCACTAATCCAATTTGAGCCGCATTACTTTACATCAAAACTCAGCAGAACTCATCACCATGGCCAATATAAAAGGAGTTTCGCGACAATCCCCTGTTCAAAAGCCATGAAATTTTTCTGCTGCTTGCCAAGGAAGTGCTCGAAGAAGCAGTTTCAGAAAGAGAGGTGGAATAAATGGAACCTTGAAGAACTTGCCAGTGTGGTGACGGCGGTGGAACTTCCTCCATGGATTTGATTCTTCTTCAGGTGGAGAAACCAAGGAAGGAGAAGACGACGGCTCGAAGGGAAGCAGGTGGAACTGTAACGACGGGTCGTTTAAGATCTCCCGCTTGAGCTCTTCCCACTCGAAATCTTTGGAGAAATATTCCTCTGCTTCCATTGACTCGCAGAAGAAAATTTTCCCGAGGGAATGGTTTTGCTTCGAAGAAGAAAACCCTTTTTCTAGTTTTCTGTTTTCCGTTTTCATTTTCACGGATGAGTTTCCCATTCAAAGATCTATGAGGACACGAGGAAAATTCAACCTTTTCTTGAACACGTATAACACATTCGACTCGAGAATCAATTAAACGGTAATTTCCATGGCATTTTCAGTATTGACAAAATTTGCATTGAATCATCTCCATCGATTTTGTGAACCATGGAAAGTATATTTTGCTCGAATTTTTTTCATAGAAAACAGAGACAATTTTCCTTGACTTTCCTGTACCAGAAAATTGGAACCGTTTCAGCAATACCAAGAGTCAGAAAGCATCCGTGTTGGAAGAAATGGTCCCATAAGATGCTAGGATCCAAGAGAGTAACCACAGCTATATACACTCAGAAGAGCAAAATTAAATTACACAGAAGCACTAAATACTGATCTGTACAGTAATCTAACACTCCAGAGATAGAGCAAAACGAGAGCTTATGAGTAACTTCTGCCAATAAGAACTTGTTAACTAGAGCTATAGACATATCAAAGGACCAAGAACAGAAAGAAATCCCTTTTCATATCCCAGAAAAGACCAAATCCCTAATCTGGAAGGTGGTTCTTCCGAGGTCATCACTTTCTAAAATGGGATTTCTCCATATCATGGCCCTTTCTTTGTTGGTCATGAAGTTCATTCACATTCTCGCCCCGGTCTGAACCATGTAGTGGCTTGGGCTCAGTGGATCGATCCCTGCTACTCGGAATCCACCACTTGAGGCTGCTGGGCCCCCAACTGGTGAGGGCAACTTCCCAGAAGGATCACCTTTTACGCCTGTGACATTTTCCTTCCTTGAACCAACTGAAAATGAACCTATGATAACCTGCAGATATAGATGTTCCATCATCTGGGGCAAGTGCAAAGCAATAGACTGTTGTTGGAAAGAAAGCGACAATTATGAGAAGCCAAGACTTAGGTCCAATAACCAAAATGTGGGATGAAATTTCCTTTCAGGCTAAGAAGTGCAAAAGGAAACGAAGTGTAATATACTCTGGAGGTTTACATCCAGAATATATAAGAAATTCAACAAGGGTGCTAAATGTTCTCCTCGACTGCCGAGGCAGCTGTGAGAATTGAGTACAGGAATTTAGCAGTCAAAGAAACGTAGATGGTTATCACCTGAACAGGGCCTGCAGCCATTAAGGGGCCACCGACGCCTCCCCCAATAATTTGGCCCCTGGTGTCAGATAAACAAATGCTCAGCCCACCAGTTTTCCCTCCTAACTCAGTGTGGACATATGATCCAGATAGAGTAACAATGTCGAAACGGCCCTAACAGCGAACAATGTTTAGCTACCATGAGTCAAAATAATAGACACCATAGTGGCACAACTTATTTAAGGGGGAAAAAGGAAATTTCTACATTATATGGGAAAAAATATTTCAATGCATTTTTCAATATGTAGATCTAGATCACAAAAAATTAAGGTATGTTCACCTCATAGGTGACATTGCCTCCTGAGGTAGCAGGCTGGCGCAGAGAAGCACTAGAAATTGAACCGGATGCAGAGAGAATGCAAATTTCATGCTTACTTTGCCGCATGAACAACAGAATTTTCTGGGCCACATCCTACATTAAATTGAGGAAAAGATTCAAAAGAAAAAACAAGAAAAGCATAAGTGTGAGAATAGTATCATAGTTGCCATTAAAGCAAATAGACCGATACTATCATGGCAACATAAGCACATTAACTGCAGCACCAAATAATGTTAAGTGACATCTGATTTTTGCTTGACTAATATCAAGTTTTGGCACAGTGGTTATAACATTTTCATGATAATATATATTTCACATATATAATAATGATAAGTCATGTTGTCCCAACAGTTTCATATTAATTAATGAAAGTGAAAAGACTAAACAGATGAGAACTCATCTGTGGCGAAGAACGGAAAAAATGATAATACAGGGAAAAAAATACTAAACTCATGCCAACTACACCAAAGAACCCTATTTTGAAAGTATTAGCCAATACGAATCTTGACAAACAATTATTTTGTTTAGTATGAAGAACATAGCATTGCCAGATATTCGTTAGCTTCATGTTAACTGATGATGATGAATCTGTTTCTCTCAATATAAACTTTTTTCAAACATGAAATAATAAAAGACACACTGTTGGAGGTATAGAAAGCAAATGCGAAGGCATTATCAACTTTCAAAATATGCAGAAACTCCAAAATTATTGAAAACAAGGGAACGTTAAAGAAAGAGATCATACTTCCCCAGCTGCTACACCAATAACGTGCGGTGTAAAACCTTGTCCTGCATTGCCTACACCATATAGAAATATGTACACCTAGTCAATGCCTTGATATTTAAAATGAGGAAAGTAGATCAAGAACCTTTGAAAAACGAAAAAACAAGCCGGGCATGTCAATATCACTTGTATTCAATTAGGAAAATTTCCCCCATTTCCCCGATATACTTGGCACATCTCCTAATGGCTAGAAAGTTAGAACAAGAACAGCAAGAAAATGGAGAACAAGGAAGATAACAACAATTGCAGAAAAGCATAACGTGAAATCATATACAACTAAAAGCAAAAGGACTAGGTATCCATACTAGTATTAGATTAATCAATAGGCGCCTCCCCAAAATTTACCACTTCAAGTTCTGAACGGAAAGGGAATAAAATACAGAGAAAATATGCAGAATCCAAACAGAAAACAAATTTGTAAGACCGAAAATAAGGCCTAAACAGGGGAAAGAAAAATAGAACTTTTACAAACAATTTTTATTGTAGATGAAATTAGACAGGGACCAACGACATGGGAAATCCTCATAAATGAAAAAAAAAAAAGGAAAGAAAAAAGGACAAATGCAAGCAGTAGGAACAGGGCTAGGAACCTAGGAAATAAACCGGCTCAAAAAGGAGATTGACTATTACATGCACAAAAAAGGTCTGAAAAAGGGGATGAAATACGAAATTGCTCCAGGAGGTTAAAAAAAATCTAAATGATTTGGAATTAGATTCCATCCTTCACCGCACAAGCTCGCCCTAAGGTATGCGTGCCTCCCTTTTCAGCGTTAAATATGCGCAGAGGCAAATCCAGTCAACAAAGAAAAAGGAAACTTTCAATGAACTTGCGCAGAGGGATTAAATCCCGTCCGAATTGAAGAGCAATAGTTCATAACAGAAAGACCCAATTGAATTCTGGCAATATGATCCCACAATGGCAAGAAAACAAAATCGGTAAAGCTTCAGAGGACCCACCTAGGCCAGACGACTGGGACTTCCTGGAAGAAGGTCCCGAGTAGGAAGAAGAGGGCGGAGAGGAAGAGCTGCCACCAAACCCGTACTGCTGCTGCTGCTCCTTCCTCTCCTTGTGGGACGAAGCCGTGGCTCTCTTGGCGGCGAGGGCTTGCTCCGGTGTCCCGTACTTCCGTGGCCGGCCCCTCTTCCTCTTGGTCGGCTCCAGCGGCGCGGACGCGGCGGCGGAGGGGGCGGAGGGGGGGTACGCCATGTCGGCAGTGGCCGCAGCGGAGGACGGCGACAGGAGGCCATTGGTGGGGGAGGCGGCGACAGGGGAGTGG
>CXYZ01012187.1:498544-517640 GCA_900006705.1 Sonneratia caseolaris
TAAATATATTAAAATAAAATAAATATACTATCTAAATTTTAAAGAAAAAATATTATATAATTAAATTAGATAAGATTATAAAATTAAAAAAGTTAATGTACTAACATTTCTCTCACTCTCTCTCACACACACACACACAGACTCTTTTTTGTTCACATTGATCTTTCCGGTCCCGGCCAACCGCTCCCTCCCTTCCTCTCCCTACGGCAAGGTCAAAGTTGACAATTAACGAGAATTTCATGTCTCCCCGGCGCAAAATGATTATAAAGAATTGGAAGTGATCTAGCAATTTGTTTTGCCTCGAGAAATATGATTATATCCCCACTTTATATACAAATAATTTATAGGAGTTTGTAAAATTGTCTGATCTCATAAAAAAAAAATCGGGCTAACTATGACAAACCCAACACGAACTTTAAAAAAGGGTAAATTGCTGAGTAAGAATCATGAAGAGTTTGCTCAGCCACTTGGCTGGGTCAGAATCGATTGAGTAACAGCCAATGAAGAGTGTACACGTGTGAACTGGGACTTCATTCGGAGGAACGATGGAGAAAAGGGGACCTCATCGGCAGAAAACACTGTATACCAATTACGGGGACCGCGCTCTATTGTGGCCCCACCGTATGATCTGGGGAATGAGGGATGGATACCGTTAAAAATGAAGTAAGATGAAATCAAATACATCAAAAGAAAAAAAAAAACTACTCAGAGTCAGCACATTACTCCAGTCCAACAAAATTTTCTTGTTGCTGAACAAATTGTAAGTCCAATATTAATTAACGGAGATAATCAAGTGCAGTAGTATCAAGTAACATTTAACCAATAATTAGAGTTTTTTTTCCTTTTAAGTTTGAAAGTTGGAGAAACCATGACCGATACAAATCCTATATTACTTATGTATTTGTACATTAATTCATTGCTAAATCATTCGAGAAAGCAGTTGAAGCTCCAAAAGGTTTTGACAATTTTGAGTGCTGGTCAGGACACCTTTAAAATAATAAGGTCTGGGCAGTCGGCACGACAACGGAGGGGAAATTCTAATCAACACTTCTTTTTTTTAAGGTTCGAGGAGGCGGCAATTGTTTTACTTCACTGATCGTAGCGATCACTGAATGCACAGCGGGCCCACATTTCCATGAGAAATAGACATAGAAAGGCAGAGAGAGAGAGAGTCGTGGGAAGGGAAGAGGTGTGAACGGGGAGAATAGCCATCTCCATAACTCCACCCATCTCCATAAGCCGAACCAAATGATCAAAATTTCAGAGTTTTAACATTTCAGGAATACAAGGTCACTCTCCTGTCTCCTTCCTCACCTCCGGCGGCCCTCTCAGTCTGCTCAGCCAAGGAAACATCCTCCCTCCGCTGTCTCCACCTATCCCCATAAGCCGAACCTTCTACATGTATACGGATTATATAGGAAGGATGTATGAGATTTGCGACATCATCGGATCAGAGCCCCAACTAAAGAGAGTGCATACATAGCCTGAGGTTGACGGGAGAAGCAGCCGCTGCAGCCCACTCGTCAGCTTTTCTCCTCCCAGGCCAGCACATCTACACTTACAGACGATTCGGTGCTTGCATTTATACACACCACGGTAAAGTCCTCTATCAGCTCCGACTGCTTTTGCATACTGCTGCGTTGATTCCGTGATGCTCGATCGCACTATCTTCTTTTCTTGCTGCGGATGTCCTCACGATCTCTGATCCAACCGGGGTTTCCCGGTGTACCATCGCTTCCGCCAGTTTCTGGTGTCAAGGCTTCGCTTCCACCAGATTCTGGTGTCGAGGTTTGGAATTTCGGCTCCGGCCGATAGCCTAGCCCGGGAACGACACGATGACACCGTGCCTTGCCATGACTCAGAGTTATCGAGCCGTGCCGGACCAACATAACTTAAAAGAAAAAAGGTACTTGCAGGCGCCGAAGGACGAGGGAGCTGCTATATTCTAGCAAGGCCCCCGATTCGCCTCCTTGTTGGCCCCCGGAAATGCCTTAGCTCATCCGCCTCGCAAGAGGCTTGGCCTTCGGTTCGTCATCGTCTTCCCCCTTCATGAGCGGCTTTGCAGACCCTGAAGTCCTACAATAGCTTCGAAATTCGAGAAGTGAACTCAGCTCAAGTCCATCCAGGATAAGCTCCAGAAGAGACCGGGTAGGGATTGAAATGGTGATTGGCACCCCATCGTCTGGGGTTTCTAATAGAAGTTAGGAGTAGAGGGTCGGGATAGAGAAAGATTCTAGAAGGAGAGGGAGTAGATAGAGAAGTAAAAGAGATGGGTCGTGGGAGCTATGAGTAATCGGATTCGGAGCTAAAGGAGGCGAAGGCAGGAGACGGTGCGAGCTGACGATGACGGCAGCCTGCAGGGATGACAAATCGAACCGCCCGGTCGGACCGATTTGACCCGACCTGCTATGTGACGGGTCAGATCCGACACGCTCCTTGGACGGGACGGGTCTCATCCCGACCCACATAAAGAGCCCAGGACGCACTGTGCACTTCGTTCTTTGAAGAAAGCTATTGGGCGTTCCCGATAAGAGCCATGCAATATGCCTAATAAGCCATGGCCTTTAGCAATTCTAAATTGGCCCTACTTCCCTTCTTTTTTTTCCCCCCTAAATTATGTTATGGGGCCGGGCTAGACGGTCCCATAAGATATCTATGCCATGCCTGGGCCGACTCTTATCGTGTCATGCTCTTATCAAGCCGTGCTGGCTAGTAGACGAACTGACCTGGGTGCGTGATCTGTCTTTCTGCTTTCGTGGTCTTGCTCTGTCTTCTGTTCGTTGACCTTTGCATTCACGGTATAGTTGGGGCTTTCTCAAACTTCAGGAATCACATGTTGCTATTATATTTGATTCTCTGCGGCTTCTTTGTGACAATGATTGAAATCATCGGCTGCGTGGTCTTCTTGTTGCGGGGTCCTCTGTTTCCTGTCTGACATAATTTGATCTGACGGGGCTCATACTGTGAGCTTACGCTGTTCGTCTTTCCTCTAGAATCTCACAGCATTTTTCCACTCATGACAGGGATATATGAGGGCGATGGAATGGTCATCCACTTAACCCGAACCCATGGCAGACTGTTCCTTCCTCTTCTCCCTCCGTCGTCTCTATCAGCTGAGTCCGGAACTCATCCCTGCAGTACTTGCGGCAATCTGGAAGACGGGAGGAGTGGGGTCGTCCGAGTATGTCTCGACTGTTTTTGCAGAGATGGATCGATCGTCCGAGTGCAGAGGTGGCGCCCATGGCCTCGCATTCCTGGCACCTGCACCACAGCAGCCGCCACCAGATCACCGGACCAGGTCCTCCGCACTGCTCAGTCCCTCCTATCGTCAAGAGGCTTTGGCGACTACGATCTCCTCCGCAACAACTGTGAGCACTTCGCTACGTACTGCGTCACCGGAGAGCGCATCAGCGAGCAAGCGGATCGCTGGGCTCGTATTATGGATACGCTAATGCAACTCTCACGGCCACGGTCTAGACTCCAGAGGGTGATGGAAAGAAAAAAAAAAAGAAAAGGTGGGGGTGTCTCCGGCATGCTTCTGCATACTGTAAATAAAGGTATCAAATTTAAGAATCCATGTTAACGGCAGATCAAGTTCAAGAATAGACGGCGAGGCGTTTGAAGAATTTTATCCTATCGATTAATAAAATATAAATTAATTAAAAAAATAGGATTTAGTAGGTTAATATTATTCTCGACTGACAATCAAGATATTATAAATTTAATTTTTATAATAAAATTTCTGTAATTCTTTATTATCTATTTCTTTGATCTAAGACTTATATGTAATAAAAATAAATAAATGAATAGAGTTTATGTGCGGTGAACTAAAAAGAAAAAGGGCAAAAAGAAAAAAGAGGGATTTCGTAAGTAGTTGGCTAGGAGGTAGATGGGGCTGTTGGACGCAGCGGAGAACGCCTGGTGTGAATCATGACTCTGCTTAGCGGTCAAACTCGGTGGATCCTATCAAACCGGCACAACACTGCCATGCCCAAAAGGGGTCTCATGGGGCTGGGGGCGCTACCAATGTGAAAGAAAGGGTCGGACGATCAATATATTGCGCGAGTAACACATGATGATATTATTAGATGCCACTGAATTTTCAATGCTCATAATTTCACTCGGTTTTTTTCACGTGCGATTGCACTATTAGGTCTTACATAGTAAAATCCCACTGATTGAATGTGGTGTTGGGAATCTTAACGTGGTCCAGGCGTGAATTTTAAAAATACAATCACATCCCCAAACTCAGTATAATTTTNGATTTTGAATTAGATCTTGTGTTTAAATCATTAATTCAATGATATTTCACCGCCTCCACACAAACAATTTTAAGAGTTAATTTTTTTATTAGACACACACATACTCCTTTCACAATATCCACACCAAATTATAATTGAGAACATTTCACAACAATCAACCACACACAATTTTTTTTTAATATTCTTGGTTTTCATTCTTTTGACTAAATTCACATGACGATGAAAATCGCATGAGAGAGCTCTCCTTTTTATGCCAGGGACGCCGACATCTTCTTTTTGTTTTTTGTTTTTTTTAATGTTTTCAACCACTTAACTGGTAGAACTCAATACAATATTAATTTCTATTTCAAAAGCAAAAATCAAGCCATTTTATTCCATATTGACTAATGTATTTAAAACTTAACTTTTCTGTTGAAAATCAACGGATTGGATAAGGATGGAATAAACTATTTAAATTCACATTATCTAAACAAAAATGCATCCATGTGCACGTAACTATATTTATATACACTTTTTATCGAATCCCATTCCAGAATTTAATAAATTAATAAATAATCAATAATATAACTAGATTAGTATAAATCTAATTTCGAAATTATCTTATCTAATAAGATATACATGTGATCGATATGGGCAATTTCGTGCTACCGAAATTTAATTGACCAAACTAAAATTTAAATTATCAATTTTTAGTTGCAAGGAATAAATTGTATAGTGTGTGACCTATTGGGCTCCATACTAAATCGGTAGTAGATTAATATGGGCAATTTCATGCTAACGAAATTTAACTAACCAAACTAAAATTTAAATTATCAACTTTTAGTTGCGAGGAATAAATTGTATAGTGTGTGACCCATTGGACTCCATACTAAGTCGGTAGGAGATTAATATATCTTATTAAACAATTTAATAAGATTACTTATTAACTCTTAATAAAAATTCACAAGTTAAGATTGACGTCTAGCAACGTGTCATAACTATCCGAATAACGAGGATTTTAACCAAAAGAATCGAACACCCTTTGTGATTAGTTTTCGTATAATTAAATATGTGGGTTATACAATGTCTCGAATAGATTAGGGTATGGATAAAATGTTAACCGTTAATTCTTATCCATATGCATATCAATTCTCTAGTAATTAACTCATCGATAAAATACTAGAAATTGTTTTTCTAATATTTCATTGTACTCTTTTCAGATATTTTTTGAGTTAATACTAAATAGAATATATAGGACATTTTCTCCTCTTATAAAGAGTAACCGATCATTTATTGATTACACATCATCTCTATAAAAGTCTTATTAGGACCAAAATACCCTACACATGATTCAGAGAATTATATAAATGAATAAACAAAAAACGTAATTTAACTCTCATAAGATACTATGATAATCTCAAGTATAATGATCATTTACACATACTATCACATAAGGAATAACGTATTGGCATTTATATAAAGATCCATTGGATTAATTCTTAAGCAGATCAATCCACTAAGCTCATTGTATAATAAGTACGTACAATTTTATATTAGTGACTCTTCACAAGTAACCGTAAGAATAATTACCCTCTATCTTGAAGTATATAATAAGTGTACCATTCTTACTAGACCATGACCATTGATCCCTTACTCAGTGATTCTACGACTATGAACATTTTAAGCAAAAACCTATGGAATTTAGGTTTTACTGGTATAATCTCATAATAACCATAAGATCATTATCATAGTTTACGGATTTTATCATTGAATACAGTAGCATATGATTAATACTAATATCTCAATTTTATTTCATGAATAAAATTACATCAATTGTGATTGCTAATCCGATGGTATGGGTTTGGTAAAATTATTGAATATGAATAAGAGGCATGATAATTATGCCCGGCGAGAGTTTCCTGAGTTATAAATTCAATAATATGAGTACCGTGAAAATTGAAATTCAAAAGGGAAATTTATGGCCGACTAAACTCAACCGCGTAAGCTACGCTGATCTCCCTTTACGCATTCAATCCCGTAAATTGATAGACTTGCATTTCACTCGCTGGCCTGATGGGGGAGGGGGAGTAGGAGAGTGCTTTAGGTGGAATTGATTCTTAACCATTTTTTCCTTGATTTATTACTATCCCAATTCTACTCAAGAGTTTGTTTTCATTAGAATTTGCCCAGCAGGACCATCCAATCGGCTCCGATTAAAAACTCCAATCTTCCCATACGATCCAGGTTACTAACACAAATGGTAAGGAAGTTTTCGAAAAGAAACAAAAGAGTGCCTTTTTTTCTTTTTTGCACTCCATTTGTACAACAAATTACAAATGTATTATCAGTCAAGATTGTAATAATGCCGTCGTGACATTGTTAGTGTCGATTGTGCCATTGATAGAAAAAGTTTTGGAAATGCTTTAATTTAAATTAATACAAAAAGAAGCTTTTATACCAGTTATTACATAAAATGTTAATTTTGTCCATACTCTTAAATTAGATTTGACCTCATTTAAATAATAATTGGATTTTTTTGTGAGAACCGGACCGGGGGAATGACGATTCTCGGTCGAACCGGCCGATCCGGTCCGATTTTAAAAACTATGTAGTGACGAGAGAAAAAGGAGAAAAAAAAAAAACGCCTTCGCCGTTAGCTCCCTCTTTCTCCGATCGTTTTTCTTTTAATTTTTTTTTTCGGGTAATAATCTCAACCACCAGGGCCCTCATCCAAAAGATTCCCGAATCCACATCAATAAGCCTGGTCTCAAGTTAACAAAGTCAGCGTAATCGGGTTGATGAGGTCGACGTGCTCATGGTTGACGGAGGAGAGGCGGGACTGGAGCTTGGAGCGAAGGGAGTCGAACGGGGACGAAAGTACGGAGCTCGGAGATTTCCGATTCATAGTCGGAGTCGTGGGAGAGGATGGTGGTGGGCTTGATCGAGGTTGCGTGGGAGCCGAGCGGATCGGAGAACAGAGCGAACGGCATAACGACGGAAAAGGTTGATGACGGCAGTGAAGCGTGTGGTCTTTATTTTTCGCTCTCCTCGCAGACCAGCTTACACGTGAGAGTCTCACGTTGAACGCTACTCGACCAATCAGCCTGTGCCACGTACAGGATTTCTCCAGTCGAAAATGACTCCAGTCTTAAATAAACCATTACAATCTAAGGACGCGCTCGTATGTATATATATGAACAGTCCATCTCCTCAGAATTGGACTCATCAATCGATTGATAACCTTTCAGACACAACCAATACCTGTCCGAACCCCTTTTACTCGTAGGAGTCCGTCTCAGATCTGTCGATTATGTTAATGGTAGGAGTCCTACTCATGGTGCCCATGTCGAATTGGGAGAAGCTTTAGGTATTATTACTGCGGATCAATCTTTTGGGGAACCGGCGGACTCAACTAACATTAACAACCTTTCATACGGGTGGGTGGGACCTGTGGTCGACCGGTCCTGAGCTTAGTGATTAAGCGTACGCCCCCTACGATGCCAACCACAGCATTAAATCGAAAGCACGCAGCGCTTTTTCCTTGGGTGGACACAAAAGTCTTTACTTCTTTTCATTTCCACACACGGTCCAAATATGCATCAGGACCACTCCTGCCCTGAAATAGGAAATCGTTTGTTACAATAGAAGCAGAAGTGATGTGGATATGACTGTCCTTTTGGATTATAAAAGATGGAACCGTCTATTGCTATATATATATATATATATATAAAATGATTGATTTGAAAGTGCCAATATACTTTATTGTCTAGTAGGAATTGCGCACGTTATGTGTAATATCTTCACCCTCAAAATCGCCATCAAAGTGGTTGGTTATATTATTATTATTATTATTATTATTTATAATTGAACAAAGGCAAAGCGAGGAGCGAAAACAAAGCGTGCCGAAGACGCTTGCTCCTGACATGCCGCACGGGGAGCACTGGTAGTTGAAGCCAGAGGTCTATAATATAATATCCTCTTTCGCTTTTTGAGGGTAGATGGGGCGATTCGCGTAGGCATGCTATTACTAGTATAATATATATAATATTATGAATTTACATTATATGCTAAGTAGTATTTATTATAATTTTAATTTTAACTATTCTTTAAAATACTTTTGTTAAAATGGCGACCTATCCCATCGTCAATCCATCACCGTTCATGGAAGCAGGCGGGTCGACGATGGTCATGGGGCAGGCGGGTCGGGCTAAACCTGCAGGGCAGGTCTTATATAATTAATTAGGCGTTGTATAATTTATACTAATTCTACACACAAAAAAAAAAGTTTGTGTAAACTTTTTTTTTTATGCAAAAGGAAAATTTTGTGCTTACAGGCGATATATGATGAACATCTATACTTACAGGCGATTCGGTGCTTGCATTTGTACCCATCACGGTGAGGAGGAGGCCAACTGTTGGAGGGTAGTGTGCTTTGGCGGAAAGCGCGGTGGAAGAGGAGGCGGAGGTGGGAGGGAAGGGGGCTTGGAGGAAGGAGCGAAGTCAAACGAGGAGGTCCTACCTGAAGGTCAAGGACATGCTTTTGGATGCCTTAGTCAAGATCTTCTATAGGCTTCTCTTGCTCTGCGTATGTATGTATGACGTTGCTCCATCGTTTGCCCTCCTTTTCTCTCCTTTTTCTTGGGAGTAGAGTCCAAAAATGAAGTGGAGAAGAGGAAGCGGAGGGAAACACAGGTGAGTTGCACATGTTTTCTTGCCCAGTCTGTCATCCTGACGTAGGTAATAAATTAACGGATCACATGAACAGTGATCAGACAAAAACCGCGTAAACGCCTGTGAGGGTTGGGCACAAAAGTTCTCTTTCTTTGTCCCTAAAAAAGAAAAAAAATGGAGCGCCTGCCTATATCTCGACCATCCTCTTCCTCTTCTGCCTCACTTCACTTGCCCCGTCCCTCTTCTCTGCCGCCGAGAAACGCCCTCCCTACGCCTCCTCCCCACTTTCTCCATAGGTCGAAGCTCCTATCCTGCAAATACTGAACATATAGTAAGGATGTCCGAGACCGACCAAGCTCTGAGCGCGATGGGAGGAGCAGCCCACCACCCATCAGCTCTTCTTCTGCGCCCAGGGCAGCACATATATACTTACAGGCGATTCGTTGCTTGCAGTTATACCCATCACGGTAAAGCTCTCTGTATGCTCCGATTGCTCTCCCATTCCGTTGTTTTGATCCCCTGCTGCTAGATGGCGTAATGTTCTTTTCTTGCTGCGGATGTGCTCTGTTTCTGGGGGGGTGTGAGCCGTGTCTTAACTGGGCCAGACCCTTTCTCGCGCACCATCGCTCGCATCAGATTCATTGATATGTCTTGATGGCACCGCGTGGTGGACCGGGCCGGGGTCTCTGTACGGCAGGTTCCATGGTGGGCTCCGGGGTCTTCCTCGCTCCTTGGTTAGCCTTGGGATCCTGCAAGCAAGCCAAGCTAAGCATGGTGGTAGGATTTGGCCCCTATGTGGTCGACGTCCTTGGGCGACCCTCTGGGGAGTAGGCGGTGCCGACGTCTTGAGCAACGTCAGGCAGGCAAGAGTCGGATCGGATGACTAGTCTGCTCCGTGTCCATGTCTCTTTAAATATAAGTGGTCTGATCGGAACAATAGCCCTCAATTCGTCATTTGAGTTCCCCAGTAGACCGTCTGAGTTCTCTATACTCTGCATTGATGTTATACGGACCAGCAGTTCACTTGCCATGTGATACGGTTAATCACTTGGATTACATAGGTTATACCTTACCACTACGCTGGAATTTTTAGCCGATGTGCTTTCTGTTTGATTCGGTCTTGACGTCATCCATGACAGGGATATACGAGGGCAATGGATTGGTCATCCACTTAACCCGAACCCATGGCGGACAATCCCGTCCCCTTCTCCTTTCGCCGTCTGTATCACCGGAGTCCGGACACCATCTCTGCAATACGTGCAACCCTCCTGAAAACGGGAACGGTGGGGTCGTCCGAGTATGTCTCGACTGTTTTTGCAGAGATGGCTCTATCGTCCAGCCTGTGCAAGTCTACACATATGGAGAGCGGAGTTGGCGCCTCTGGCGGATACTTCTCGGCACCAGCACCACTGCGGCCACTGCCAGACCACCGGATCAGATCCTCTGCGCTGCTCGAGACCGCCTATTGGCAGGAGATTTTGGTGAATACGATCTCCTCCATAACAATTGTGAACATTTCGCGACGCTCTGTGTGACCGGAATGCGCATAAGCGGGCAAGCCGATGACTGGGCTCATATTGTGGATACACTCCCGTTCACACGGTCATGGTCCAGACTGCAGACAGTGAGGGGAGCGGCCTGACAACCGGCAGGATCTCTGACACTGGCAACCCATGTTAAATGCGCCACATTGAAGCCGAGAATTTATATTACCTGCAGATCAAATTCGCGAATTTATGATAAAACCATGTTAGATGATTGTATGCTTTTATGAAGTGAAGCTAAATTGATAGATTGACCTTGTTGCTGTTGCAAAATAATTTCTTTTTTAAAATTGATAATTAATAAGTTGTCGCTGGTCGTGTAATTGAATCCATAATTGTAAAAACCAGACCGGACCGGTCAGTTCAACCGGGAACCGGTCACTCACCCGCTCAGGTTGCTATAAAAGATCTAATTGCATATTCAAATAGGTAAATTCCAATTGACCGGCTAGTTCCTAATCCAACCGATAAATCCAATTGAGCAGGTTAAAAAATTGATCAACTTAAAATAAAAAAATAATATATTTTACTATATTTATATTTATATTTTATATTAAAATTTTATTTAATATAATGGTTATACTAATGATTTTATCATTCAAATTATGGTTATACCAAAGACCATACTTTTTAAAATCTGACCGAATGAGAAATCGATTAATGCATGAGTTCATAGATTTATTGGTAGAACCGGGGTTCAATAGGTCAAATCGCATATTTAATAAATAATACTAATAGTATAATATTACAAATAAATTGTCACACTACCATAAGTTGATAATGATTTATAATAAAAATTTATGATATGACCATGACATTAGTTCTACATAAAATAAAATATAATTTTAGTAAAATAAAGTAAACCATAATATGTTTCTTTTTTTAATTTTAAGTCAACCAATTTTTTTAAGATTCAATTGGATTTACCAATTGAACCGGAAACCAACCGATTCAATCGGAGTTGACTATATTTTAATTGCAAGTGGGTTAAATGTAGAAATCGGACCAAGTGAGTAGTTGGGTCCCATCAAACCGGTTGAATCGGCCAGCCTAGTCCGATTTTTAAAATTATGCCCGAGAGACAATCAGGTGGAGCCAGCTGGTCTAGGCTGACCAGGATGTGCACCATCCTCCTTCAAGTCCCACCCTTTAGAGTTGGTGTAACTTAATATTAGTAATTCATGTTGTGCTGTATTTAAACGTGTCGTCTCTTATTTAGACATGTTATGCCTAAACACTTTGTGTAAAAAAGCTCTTAACAAATAACTTACCCGTTTAATTTGTATAAATTAGACATGTTTAAACGCACTTAAACTTGTTAATTATACATATACACAAGTAATACATTTAAGACTATAATAATAATAATAATCCAATTAAAATATTTACTATATGAAATATAATAGATAGACGGAGTATATATAACAAATTAAATTAATAACACACACAATTAAATAAGTTAACTAGATTGACATATTCAAGATATATTTAATTGAATAGAATTAATAATATTTTATCGAGTTATACATTTTTATAATAACTTAACATGAACTTATTTAATTCTATATCGTTACGTATTATATTGTGTTATATAAAAAATTGTCAACCCTATGTTTATCTTTAATCCTCCATAATATATTTAAAAAGTAGAAAACCTTACATAACAATTTTTTTTAAAGGTAACTTTTGAATTATAAATTGTTTGAGATCAGAGGAGGAGCGACAGAGTACCTCAACAGAAGAGGAGAACGGGACGGTGATGGTCGGATGTGCAGCTAAGCGGCTGAGCCCCCTCCGCCCTCCGCCCTCCGCTTCTCCCTCCACTAGGAGATAAAATTGTAGACGAAGTCGTGGAGTGATTGAAAAAACCAACTGTAGCCACCACTGTCCCCGATTTTACCTTGAATCCAAAACCATCATGGGAGAAGGGACAATAGAAGGGAACAGTTGGGGGTGGTGCCGTGGACAGCCCCTTCAAAGACAACGGTGGCTTACGCCGTCCGGTCTATGCTCCAGCACACCTTCTCTTCTCCGCCTAGTTTTTCTCCCTCCTTATTAAAAATGTCATGAAATTTTTTAATGCTAAATATAATGTTGAGGATTCATGTTAAACAAATCCAAAAAAAAATCTAAGGATCATAATGAACCAAAAGATGGTCTAGATCAAATATAAATAAAGTATATGTACCCTGGAAAATGTGGATGAAGTATTAAAAAATGGACGAAAATCAACCTTTGCCTTTCCCAATAAAATAAAATTTTACGGGCGTTGTCCTCTGATGTTTTCATGTTTGAAAAGTGCTCCAAAACAGGTTTTATTTTATCTTATTTTGTTAACTTAGACTCCTGTCAGGCCACTTGGGTCAACGCCATTGGGCGATGCAGGCCAAGCGACAGTTGTTTCGGTTGCAAGGAGGGAAGGGACACTTCCCATTTCAGAACAGAAGATAAGACCCCACCCACCCCCTCTCTCTTCCCATCTCGCCGTCTTTGAAAATGGAAAAACACCGCCTATACAAGAGTGATAACAACGATGTTCATGGGGTCAGACCGATGGAGCAAGGTCAGAGATCATAGGAGAAGTCTAGCAATTCCCGTTCTTTTGATTTCTTGAATTCATCCTGGTTTTGTTCTATCAGCATAGCCTATCCTGACGAGTTTTTTCTTTTTTTTTTGTAAACTGCAGACGGGCAAGGTCCAGGAGATGAGAAGGTTTCGAGCACGTACAGAGAGGGGGATGTCACTGTGCTAGAACCAGCAGCGGCTGGATTCTCAAAGGGCCTCTATGATGACCCTCTTCCATGCTACGGCTGTGGCATCGGTTGGCTCTCGTAAGTACCGGCACATCTCTTTTTCAATGTGTCATTGCATTTCAGTTCGATAAACAGAGTCGGGAAGTCTCGCCTTGATCAGCCTCCAATGCAACAGGTTTATACTAGGATTTGTGTTTCCTCCGTTCTGGTTCTACGCTACTGTTCTTTATCTTGGAAATCATCATCTCAAGGACCCAAGGGAACGAGCCGGCCTAGCAGCATCTGCAATTGTTGTAAGTACTATACTGAAAGCTTACAATTTATGATCAGAAGAAAAAACACATGCTTTTTGTTATTTAAATCAAGATAGACGCACACATTTTCTCAGAACTTACAGCCGATTCTGAAATTTAATTGGCAGGCTCTGATATTCTTGGTAGCAACTTTGATTGCCATGCTCATGTATTGGCTAGTGCACAAAAAATTTCAAATCAGTTGATGCAATTGTTTCTCAGCATCAATAGCGCATATATAATGTAGAAGTGTTTTCCCACAAATCTGAGTTTCCTACACGATGTTGTAAACAGTCTGGACAGTAGATAGAGAGGTTTGCAGATTGAGAGGAGAAAATTCTGATGACGGACAATATCCTAGCATTCAGCAAACATAGTAGAGAATGACACTGCTTGTACTGTCATAATGAATGGTGAAGGATACCCCTTGTTGATTGTTTCTCTTACCAGTAAGTTCATGCAATGATTCTTCCTTTGCTATGTTCAAGCCCATCATCTGGACATTCCTTGTCAACAGTTTTCATTTGTCGCTTCCACACTATGTGAAATCTTTAGTACCTCCAACTGTGAGGTTGAATAAATGCTTTGAAATGATGTTGGCAAGTCACACAAGGTCTCAATGTGAGAAAACCACTAGACTTAAATAATAGGAAAGTTACCTTTTAACAAGTTTTCTGATGAGCTTCCACAAGCTCAGTTTACCCCACCTGTAAATCAGACACGTCTGCTGTAGCCTTTCCTACATGAACGTTGTTGGACCACCCAGCTTGTTGCAGAAACCTGTAACATCATAGGCAGAGCTAAATGCCTGTAAAACCCAGATACAACTTCATTGCGCTAGCAGCAACTTAGCTAATTTCACAAAATGATCAATTTTATGAGGTTCCAAAAACTCAGTTTACATTCTTGCAGAAGGAAAATCCAAAAGTTGAGTCTACAGTCTTCATTGTTGAAAACTTGTGCTGGATACTTATCTCTGCCATAGCAAGCCGTGCATCGGTGAGCATAAGTACAATCCACTCATCCAGTATCTCTACCAGCTTAAATGTTATGCAGAATACAACAAATGAAGACGATTCACACCAATCACATATCAAGTAAATTGGGAGTTCATCCACCAAGACATAACTGCTTACCTATACAGGCACAAAGTATTCACCATGTGACAATAATTGAACCTAAACCACCACGTTACACAATAAACAGACAACGTTTATAATTGGCAACAAGTAACCAATAATGTAAGGAAATATTTTACTCAGCAAAAAGGAGGGGAACACCTCATTGTCCTATGAAATTTAAACGAGAAAATGAGCTTGCTCCGAAGGGTCACTTTTGAACCTGTACAGTTCTTTGCTAAATCAAGATTACTGAGCAAACAAATCACTTTCTCATAATTTAAACACTTCTCTTTGTGCATATCATGACAATTTCCACAAAATTAAGGGCAAAATCTGTGCGAGGCTACGTCTGATTCGAAGAGCCCAACAAAATGCTACGAGATAGGAAGCTTTTTCTCACCAGAAGCGAGTGGCGCAGACGAGCACTTGCCCAGTTGTTTTGTGCGTAGTGTTTCAGACGGAGAAGCGGTGGCAGCGGCCGGACAACTGAATAGATTACTCAAGCACACAGTTAGAAATAAACAGCGGAATCACCGCGGAGTTGAATTTAGTGAACAGGTTCAATGGCGCCGCGCCCGCATTTCCAAAGCAATACGGAATCATTTCAAGCTTCGACGGAGACGCCGACCAGAATTTTCTCCTTCTGTATTTAATACATTCTGTTGTTTTTTTTTTTAACTTTTCTCTCTAATTTTAGATTCTCAGTATTGTTTAAGAAATGGGCCGTGTAAAGGGCCCAGGCTCCATCTTCCGCTTCTTGTGAAGGAATTTTTCTGCCTCTAATTTTTTTTTCTTTTTTGGGTTTTTCGAGATGTACGATTTCTCTTCCAATTTATTCAAGATAGTGGTGAACTTCGAAAATAGCTGCTTCTGTTCATGTGTGCAAGTCATAAGACAAAAAACTAGGCAACAGTTAATAATGCAGGGACCCAAAATAGCAGTAAGACTTAATACTGA
Source organism: Sonneratia caseolaris (assembly GCA_900006705.1). Taxonomy (NCBI): domain Eukaryota; kingdom Viridiplantae; phylum Streptophyta; class Magnoliopsida; order Myrtales; family Lythraceae; genus Sonneratia; species Sonneratia caseolaris. The sequence continues at coordinate 514,125 of CXYZ01012187.1, forward strand.
CCATGATAGTTACCCGAGCTTTCTTATGAGCCCTGTGACAACATTCGGTATCACCAAGAGAGTGGTGAAGGATCAAAGAAGCCTTCAAAATCCATGACCTACCAAATTTACATGATAGCCACTAAACATAGCGTAGGCACACTACCAGTTCTCCACGACATAGGATAGAACCCCAACATCCTCAACATCCAAATCCCACAATAGCAGTTTCCAGCTTCTTCCTTGCCATTTAATTTAGGAAAACAAACAAACATAGGAAAGAAAAAAGCCCCAAAAACAGCAGAAAAACTCCCACTCCCTCCCTTTGCTTATATAGGAAGACGGAGAAGGTGAAACCAAGCACTAGCTGCTGCTGCTCTGCCTGCTTCTTTCTTCGTCCTTCATTGTCAGCCTTTCAGTTTCCGTCATCGGTGGACTTCAAGTAGAGCGTCTCCCCTCCATCCCCACTACCGGAGCTGCCTCCTCGACCATCAGCCGAGCTTGAGCTGCCCATCTCGTGCTTGCTCCCACCACCTAGCACCCTTCCATTACCACCAGTAAGGCCACCTTCTCCACGGCCAAAATCAGGGAATCCTCCCCCTCCGCCACCAGAGTGACTAGACTCACTATGGAGGATGCCAAGCCCTGAGCCCCCACCACCGGAGCTCATGCTGAGCTGTCCGTGGAGTGCTGCTGCAGCCGCCTGGTGCTGCTGCAGGGCTGAGAATGGTGACTGCTGGGCATAGAGCATTGAGGAGCGGGCAGCCATGAGAGACTGTGAGGTCATTGCCTGAGCTTGATGGTGCTGCTGCATATAGTGGGCAGCTGCTCCTGGCTGGACCATTCCACCGCTTGTATACTACATGGTTGATCAGACAATTTCAACCCTCTCTAATAGAACCAGGGAAAAAAAAATTCTAGTCTCTATGTTTTCCACGGAGGATGACAAACATACATCACAAGATGCAAATCATTAAAGGTTGAATAATATGAAATGGTGATATGTGCAATCTAATGCAATCTCTTTGTCATTCCTTCAACTTTCAAGATCATGAAAATGAAAAGTCACAAATCTGGAGCACTTTACTATCATTCCGACAAATCACATGGGACAGGCCACTAGCCTTCTATCTAGTAAAGAGCATTTACAATTAAAGGCGTGGAGAGGTTAAGGTTGAACCATAATAACGTACTTGAGGGTGCATGTTTGGCGGTTGAGGTTGAGAATCAGCAATGGCTGCCAGGTACATGAGATTCCTCTGTAGCTTAGCTTGGTTCCTGCAAGAAGAAGAAAAGCAACCGGTTATCACATCCCTCTAGGTGAAGTGGGAGAGTTTTGGTATGTCTACAAATTTCGTCAGTGTTTGACTGTTCTCCCTTCGCATCTTGCCGACAGTAACAATTATGCAAGAGCACGGGTCAAGACATGCTTACTCAGCACATTCACTCAGTTTCCCCGAATTCTGGCTCTCAACAATCTTCAAAATCAGTGACTTGTTCTCATCCAAATACTGCAAGGATTTCGAGCAGACAAGAAAAAAGAAAACAGCAGTAAGTGTTAAAAAAACTGCTCATTCAAGGGCAACAACATCATGCAATAGTGCAACTCATTAAACTCTCATATTTCCTTCTTCTGAATCACCGAGGAAAAATGCGACACCTCTTTCAACAAACTACAGCTGATAAGGACAGCATGTGATGAAACCCCTTTGTTTCCGTTGCAACGAAAGAATAAACCTCATATATGCCAGTCAGTTGATCTAACAAAGGGGAAGCGTTATTTGTCAAACATTCTTACAAGAAAGTCGTAGCTAATCTCTGACCGAGCTATAGCATTATCTGCTCTGGCATATTCTCCAATGCTTAAGATTAAGGGATGATTTCATCAAAGTCATTAGATATAAATAAAACGTAAAATAATCTAAATCACAAAAAATGCATATTACATGTGGGTGTGTGTGTGTGTGTGTGTGTGTGAGAGAGAGAGAGAGAGAGAGAGAGAGAGAGAGATTCTAAATCATTCAACAGATCAAAACGTATGTGAGATTTAAAACTAAGATTACCGATGCCTGGAGTAAGAAGGACCGCTTATCACTTTCTGGCCAAGAGAAAATCAACGCGGAAATAGATTATGAGGTTTACCACGAGCAAGATAAACATAAAAGAACCTCCCAAGAGTACCTTTTTTCTTAAACGAGAAGCTCATAACCACACTTAGACGGTGGAAGTGGGAAAAGGTCCCACCACATAGTAATCAATCAAGATTAGAATTTGGGGGAAGAACCCAAAATAAAATTTAAAAAGAACAACCATAAGCAAGCAAGAAGCTGCTTCCACTTCCCAAAGGAGAATATCAGGGCAGAGCTAAACCAGCAGAAATCAGAACTTTTCCCTTCCTTTTCTTTTGCAATAGTTTATTTTAAGAGTAAGGGACTCGAAATAACTGTTTAATATCACAAGTGCTCTACTGCTGGAACGAGATAACAAGAAAGAGCTACAGCAAACCCAGAGGAAACTAAAAAGGGTACAGAGAAATGAAAATGAAGTACAGATGAAAGCTGGGGAAGGAACGGACTAGGCGAGGAAGCGGAGGAGCGACAGCAGTAGAGAGAAAGAACCTGTTGAATATGATCCGTGGTGACGTTGTTGGGGTAATAGGAAGCCATCATGGGCTGCATCTGCATCAGGTGCTGCTGCATTTCTTATAGAAAACACGACTCACACTGTCTCCCTCGCTCTCTCTCTCTCTCTCTCTCTCTTCTCCCCCTTTTATAACCCTTCTTCACCAGCTCTGCTCACACACAAAGTTCGCAACTTTCTCTTTCTAAAAGAACAGAGGAGCAGGGGCAAGAACTTGGAGGTGGGGTTTGCCTTTATCTGCGGTTGGGTTTCTCTCTTTCTTTCGTTTTTTAACCTTTATCTATCTCTCTCCCTATCTCTGTATCTATTCTATCACTGCGCGCGTGTAGTGTAAGTTTGTGTGCGGGAAGTTACTGTTGACAATACAACTCAAAGCAGAGAGATATTAAGACGGGAGACAGAGGAGGCAGTGAGCGAGGGCAAAAGCTTTTAATGGAGGATCCCTCTTCGCTCGGTCTCTCTCTCTCTCTCTCTCTCTCTCTCTCTCTCTCTCTCTATTGAATGGAGTCTGTGTGGAAGAGTGCACGGATAGGGATTAAGGGTTTTGGGCTCTTCCTCAGCTGTCTTGGAGCTCTGCTCCTGCTGCTCTGCTCTTTCTCTCTCTAAGCTGGGAGGTTACCTTACTCACGTGATGAATGAGAGAGAGGAATTTTAGATAAATGAAATGTTAATAAATAATGGAAAAGTTTTTCATCAGCGATTTTAAGAGCGAGAAAAAAATTTATATGAATCGATTAAAAATTTTATTATTTTTAATTTATTATTTTATTGTTGAACAGTTTAGCTTGCAAGAGCTTTCATAAATATTATTTTTTGCATTTTACAGTATTTTTAAATTAATTGAAACGTATTTCGAGATTAGTTTACGCTCGGTTTTGATTTTTTGGGAAAATTTTC